>CAJHZI010000470.1:2085000-2685000 GCA_905160935.1 Enchytraeus crypticus | reverse complement strand
AGAATGGTCGCCCAGGCAGCTGCTGCTGGATTAGAGTCATAGCTCAGCAGCTGCTGCTGGTATAGAGTGATAGATCAGCAGCTGCTGCTGGTATAGAGTGATAGCTCAGTAGCTGCTGCCAGGAATGGCGCATTGCGTATTCTATCTGCTCACGCGACGCCGCATTGCGACTCCATCTATCGACTTCTAAATTGCTTTAAAAATTCCATTTTCTTCGTTTATTAGATACCGGCTATTCATTTCTTGGAGTCATGGTAAGTAAATTTTCGTCGTACATGAAACTTTTATACAGGTTAGCTATGATAAATTAAAATGTATGCCTTATTGAATATCAGGTACAGGAATATTTATTGAAATTATGATGACGAATACAAAAGAAACTAAAAATTAACAAGGAAACTTATTGCTAAAAGCACCGATTAAAATATGTAAATAGTGTTTTTATTACACAAATACTGATGAATGTTAGTGTTATTCTACTAAAGCTTGAGTAAGCGTTCAGCAGTAAAAGAACCTCATATAATTTTTACAGAGCTCAGCAAAAATATGACAATATTGCTTCAACAGAAACCTGTTCACATTTGGTATGGTCAGCGAAAAGCAGTTTGTCTTTATCTGGGACAAGATATTCTGTGTGAAAAAGTAAACTGTATATACTATATACAGTATTATACTACTTGAATGAAAAGTGGGATAACTAGTAATGAGCGAATCCATTGCATACCTGTTGTGAACAATTATTTATATCTAAGTTAATAATTGTTCAATGCTAATATGTGTTCAGCGAGATAATAAGACGGATAATTGAGGTTTAATTACAATCTATTAATTATATTATTGGACTAGCAATATTGGACTATATTTATATCTATATTGGAATATATTTAAAGTAGGCATAGCTTCTTGAAACACTACTAATATTTAAATAATTTTAAAAAATGAAGTTATTAAATGACTTAAGGCGATTTGTATTAGTGTGATGAACATTCCTGTAAATTGTTTTATCTGCTAAGTTCTTTTTAGTATTTGAATAAGAATTTACAACCATACATGTAGTAATTACGTGTTTGAAAGACGTCCAAGCTGAAATTTACTTATATTTTAGAGTAAACAATTGTACTGTGTTTAAGTAACTGAACCTTTTTCTCAATGATGACTAAAGCAGCTTGTAAGAGTGGTATTTACCATTTTTGTAGCCATACTTTCATTTCAGTCGTTTATCACTGGCCATATTACGCATATTGTATGTGATTGAACGTCATATTCTAAAGTTTGTAACAATTTGCAAAACGGAATCCGGTATCAAGAGCTATCATTGAATATCTTAGCTTCGGTTAACTAGTAAAGAATAATAGTCTTATGTCAAATTTTATGTTGATCTCGGTTCCATCTGAAGCCTTAAGAGAAGATGCAGTAATCAAAGACTATCTGACGTTATGAATTAATATTAACCAAATTTGGTAGTAAACGACATGATTATTTTGAACTATTTGGTATGTGAAAGTTTTAGTTCAGCAGCGTGATATTTTAAAACTGGTCCCTACTATTCACTACTTCTAGAAGTTTCATAGAAGTGGGCCAGATTTAAATCAATCAATAACATATATGTACAATTTGTGAGTATAGCGTTTGATGCAGTCGACGTAACGTGTTTTTTCAGAATATTGAAAACCTGGCATAAACTCCAAATCAGGTAAAGAAGAATAAGCCTCAAAATTTTGGGATACTTTTCTAAAACATGCGCTACATGAAAGCTCGTTAGCTAATATTAATATTATTGCCTATGTCCACAGAATAAGAAATTACGCAAAATTTAAAACAGCAGTAAAATAACAAGAGCCGTAAATTTGTACACCTTTGCTTTTACGTTTGCAAATTTGATTAGTTTTCTATAATTACAATAATGATTCCCTGGTATCTTGCATTTATTCTGCTTCTTTAAATCGAGGTTAGGTTGGCGAGTGTTCGATAATTTCTTTGTGACAAATTACAGGTAGCATATACTCATCGGCCGACTGTACATAGTAAGAGGTACTCCCTGGAACATTTGAGTTAGAGGCTATTTTGATTAGTTGATGAGCTGTTAGACTTTAAACTAGAGTGTAACGTATTTGTCTAATACGTAGTTAATAAAGTTGCTTCAGTTGCAAAAATTACAGTAGGTAAAAAAATTCATATTTTGTATCGAAAAACAGTAGTCTACCGTATTTATAGAAAATTCCAACCGGAAGCCCCCAAACGAAAACCTAAGCAAAAAGAGACTGAAGTTACAAATTCAGTTACATGACAAATTACTAAAATACTTAAAGGATGAATTTTTATTTATTTTTCTATGATTTTCCGCAATATTGTGTAACAAAGACGAACTTATTCAACGCTAATCATTCAAACAGAAAATTAGCTGGGAAGTTTAACTCCAGTTTTGGACAAAGAAGCAACGTTAAATCTGACTTTGCATATTTCAAACTTATATGATACTAAAATCCTTCTCTCGAGTGTTCGCCAAGAGGCAGGTCCGTGATACTTTTTTCATTTTTATCTGCATTCACTTTCCATGAAAGTACTCCATGAATCAGCAAATGAATCCCTTCACAAAATGGCTAAACCTTATTCATACCTTATCTTATTGCTTGGTAAAATATGACTACTGAGGTGGTTCCCCGTTGTTTTCTTCAATTCTTACTTAGTCGCCTAATATCACACGTGCAATTAACTGTTGAGTTTTTCTTTAGTGTCCCGTTCACAAGAAGAGGTGAAGCTAAATTATGGAAATGTAATTATCATAACATCCCAGGTTTACTATTATTAATTTGTGGTACAAGTTATCTTCACTTATCTGCAACAAAACGTCATTTGTGTAGTACAAATCAGAATTTTGTGTTACTGCTTTTCCTCTTTCATTTTGTTCTACAAATTACCATTTTGTCCACGTCGCATCAATTTAAATCTGACATACTTTTAACGTTTACATCCCGAGGCCTAATTTAGCGGACTATCTACAAATGTCGCTAATGCATATAACTACCGTCACACTTCCGATTATTATAAAACCGTTAAGTTAACAACATGCATTATATTAATTCTACTATTGTATCAGTATCCATGGAGCAGTAAAAGCATGACGTAGAAGCACCGGAAATGGAAAAAGATGGACAAATGTGCGGAAGGGTTCTTCTCCCCAGTATATATTAACAAAATTCTCAATCAATCAATTATAATTTAAAGTCCGATTCCTCGCCGTAAGGCAGTGTCATGGACGTCTCTTGCAGACTCTGTACAAACAGACGCTAAATTAGTGCTAAATATGAGAGAAAAACATATTCAGTTTAGATATGTCTCTTAAGTAATATGGTAGTCGTCGATGAGTCAAATTTACTAATTAATCGAGAAGCACCGCAATATCTGCCTCCTAATGAATGCTTCTTGCCTGCAAGTCTTGCCTGCAAGTCTTTGCTTAAGGTAATCATATGGCAGAAGATCTTATTTTTAGCAGTTACAATAGAGACGTGGTACAGTAGAACAGAAAAGGGAACAGTCATGGAAATGTGACTATTTTGTGATTTAGAAATATAATTGTTATGCATTTGCTATTTTCAATCTTTAGGCAAAAGTAAGAAAGAAATATCCAAAGTGCACTCTCCCTAATCTTTTGGATATTTTGAATTTCCCTATCTAGAGTTTCCGGTTCTACCACTATGCTATAGTTGATAACCTGACGGCTATTAACCAGTAATTCTAATGAATAGAACTATATGCGCAATAAAATAATACTTAGCAAGCATCTAAATGTTTAAAGATTTCAAAGTTAGCAGCTGCCAAGCTTAAAGTTGACAAAAGTTAAGTATACATGCAACTGGGCGATTAACTAACCTTAAAATTATTCGCCGAATTAATACAAATATGCAAAGATGAATCGCAAAACTACTTACGTGTACATGTAGAGTTTGCATAAGTTTATGATTTGAAATATTATTTTGCAATCTCTCACTCTTTCTTTCTAGCGTTCTGCCGTGTGGCAAGTTCAAGGTACAAATTCATACTCAGCGTCTAGTTTTTTCACGAAGAGGACTTCGTAAGTTAATATTTTTTTCCCTTTACAAATGGTTTCGTTTTATCAAAGCGTTATGTAGCCTATCAGAGAATTATGGCTTATGAAATGTTTTACTTTCCTCAGCTCTTATTGAATGAATTATAATTAATAAAATTGTAAAAGTAACGACAAATTTCGAATAATATCTGATACTTTCTTTACGATTTTGAATTTCAGAATGTAGTAGGCTATTGTTATTTCTTATCCCTCAATCGATTATTCGGATTCGAGTCCCCAACCTATAGCCCATCTCTTCTAATTCTCAACTAATAGCTCACTTACGAAGTTACTTTATGAAGTTACTCGTGCTGAGCTCTATCCACTGAACAATAGAAAATCGTAAGCTACGTATGTCCCATGAGGCGGCTAAGAACTGAGGACGAAAAAGGGAAACCACCTCAGAAGCCACACTATTTCCAAGCCATAGGGTATATTAAATTGTAAACGAGGGAAGAACCTCCAGTGGAAAGATTAATTTGTTAATCGATGGATTGCTCTTTATAGAGAGTGAGTGTAGAAATGTATCTTGGGCATATCATTTTTAAGAAGATCTTTAGAGCGAAAAATTATCCGATTAACTTACAACATATAACTCATTTAAAATATTCGGGTGGCTGTTGAAACTTAATCAATTTCTAATATCTTAACAACAACAAAAATAAGAGACATTTTATACAAACAACAATTAGAGTACTAAAGTGTCGCCGATGGCAGCGTGGAGCACTGTGTAACCATAGCTTAGAAAAAAAAAAAAAAACAGAAGTGTACAAAATGGTTCAAATCTAAATCCTGAAAATCAGTTCAAAGATAAGGAATTAAGAGAAAGTATTACCCATAAAATAATTTCTTTACATTTTTATAACGTCCAACATTTAAACATTTAAATGTTACGCAAATATATTTTCATGCTTATCACAAAAGTTTATTCTATAAATTAGGCAGTTTGGCTACTATAGTAGGCTACTGTGACATAAAGCGCTTATTCAAATGTTATGAATTACATGTATGGTTAGTCATATGAGTTAAGTTCTGCCATGTAATAATACTAATAATAACACTAATAATAATAAAGGTTTGACGTCCGTTTTCCCATACAAGGATGATATCAGGGACGTCCTTATTCTAATAAGAATACGTCGCTTAGATTGTGCAGTTATAATTCAGCAGCAAAAGCCAGATAATAAACTGGGTTACGATCCCATGGTAAGGTGAAGCAATTTGATTGCAATTCAACGGTGGGAACGTTTAGGCTATAGCGAGAAGGTTAACTGTGGCATTTACAGATGGTTTAAATTCTACACCAAAAGGCAGACTTCAATGAACACCAGCAGCACAGTAATCATAAAACGGGATCTGTAGAGTGCAGTGTTATAATAATAATATCTGTCGACTATAATGACATTGGATTAAGTCTGCTATTGCAGTACAGAACCAACATGATATAGCCATTAAATCTAACCTTACGCTACTTTACATGTATATTGAGCAGCCTGAGTTGTGTTACACCACTATACGAAGAATTGTTTATGCACGACGAAATTGCTAAAAGTTCTATTACATCTTAATTACGGCTAATAGAGTAAGAATCTTCATATTGGATTCATACACATTGAAGTAAATAAACATTTCTAACGATTATGTTAATATGCAACCGGATTTATCACAATAGAGGGAGTGAGATGTGAGAAAGAAAGAGATAGAGGGAGAGATAGAGAAAGAGAGAGAGAGAGAGACAGAGTGAGAGAGAGAAAGAGAGAGAGAGACAGAGAGAGAGAGAGAATGAGTGAGTGAGAGATAGACTAGCAAAAAATAAAATCTATTTCATGTTTTACATTACAGGCTGATCAACTGACCGAAGAGCAAATCGCAGGTTTAAATCAATCTTTTAACATTTATAATTTACGAGACTATCAAGAAATTACAATTTTCTCATAATGTTTACACGCAGTGCGATTGTCTCTTTTAACCGTAACCTTTACATAGTGCGTATGGCATAGCAATAGCTGGCAGACCAGAACAGCATGCCTCAATCTGGATGCTAACGCATGCTATCAAATATTCACGAGACAAAACGCTTTCTCGAAGATTTCCCAAGATACCTTGCGTCAGACGCAAGCGATATAGGTGTCGGACCATCCGGTAAATATCTGCGGCTACTCGAAATTACCAACCAAGAACAAATAAGAGAATTAGTTTTGAAATCTAGAACGGGCGTTTCCTTCTTTGGCATTTATCTTTACACACTTATAGTTCTAAGAGGAAGCATATTTTTGTTAGACATGAATTAGATGATAGGATCAAATTAAGAAAACTAGACAATCGTTTCTTCATTGATATGGTAACTAATCAGTATTATGTAATACCACTATTAGTTAAAGATTTGTTTTTACCTATTGATTTATTAGTGTAATTTACTCTTTGGTGATTGGTTGATTTATTGATTAATTCAATGATTAATCAATTTCCTGATTCTATGACTGTTCGATATGATGTAGAATTCAAGGAGGCGTTCTCGCTGTTTGACAAGGACGGTGATGGTACTATTACGACGAAGGAGCTGGGAACAGTCATGAGGTCACTGGGTCAAAACCCAACAGAGGCAGAACTTCAGGATATGATCAATGAGGTGGATGCTGATGGTGAGATTCTTCATGACGTACAGTGTTATGCTATTTATATATTTATTTTGTAATCTGTGGATATTCTGTATTTGTAATCTGTATTCTGTTCTTTCTATTTGTATTCTGTATTTATATTTGTATTTTTATTCTGTATTTTTAATTTGTGGATATGAAATGATGTGCAATATAAAATGTCACCGTAAATAAAGTATATTTCATCTCTCGTGTATATTAACTGCTATGCTATGTCTATAATTTGTCATATTAATTTTTTACCATAATCTTCTGCAGGTCAGAATGAAATGAAATTAACGAATATTATTAGTAATCTCTCTGCTGTGTTTTCTCCATGAAATTGTATGATACAAAATTGTACAAATGTACAATTACATGTACAAAATTGTATGTGCATACTATTATCGGATCTTAATTAAGAATTAAACACACAATGTGGAGAAATGATCATGACAGCACTTTTGAGACGTTTAGTTAAATTATTGTTAGTTGAATTATTTTTCTCTCCAATTCTTATTTTTCTCATTTTCTCTTTCAATTTCTTAGTCATCTTAAATTTATATTATTTACGGCAGAGCTAAGTGTTTTATAGAATCAATTGAAGAGATATCGGTTATCAGCTAAAGAATTCTAATCCGTTATATTGCTCAAGATGTTCTCATACTGATATTTTGCTCATAAAGCCACCTTTAAAACAAATTAAATTTTATAGTTAATTTTAAATGTATCAAATCTATTAATAAACTCAAAATTATAGCTTTAGAACCAGTTTGTTATAGGTAGTATTATGTATATTCATAATGGATTGCTATATGACAAAATGACTATATACCTACATTTAGTGGGACTGTTGTTATAATAACGTGACAGTAGATTTTATAATACTGTTGTCGTGACAATGATACGGTAGGTTTTGCAGGATTGCTGTGTGTTATGACAAAGTAACGGTTGCTTTTACAGGATTGCTGTTATGACAAAGTAACGGTTGCTTTTACAGGATTGCTGTTATGACAAAGTGACGGTTGCTTTTACAGGATTGCTGTTATGACAAAAGTGACGTTAGATTTTACAGGATTGCTGTTATGACAAAAGTGACAGTAGATTTTACAGGATTGCTGTTATGACAAAGTAACGGTTGCTTTTACAGGATTGCTGGTATGACAAAAGTGACGTTAGATTTTACAGGATTGCTGTTATGACAAAAGTGACATTAGATTTTACAGGATTGCTGTTATGACAAAGTAACGGTTGCTTTTACAGGATTGCTGTTATGACAAAGTGACGGTTGCTTTTACAGGACTGCTGTTATGACAAAAGTATCAGGGAATGCACTGTTCCCGGACCACCTACGCCCCCAGTGATCTCATTCATTTCATTCGGGGGTCTCACTTCATTCGCCCCCTCATTAAATTCATTCGACCACTGAGTTCATAGGTAATCCAGGAACAGTGCATTCCCTGATACTCTCATAACAACAAGCAAATATATATACACATATAGCAGGCACATAAAAAATAATATTTATAATTGTCATTATCACTTTTTAATACGAAGTCAAGTTATGTGAAGTATATATAACAATTCATTCGGTTTTCTAAACTAGGATAAATAATTTAAATTCTTTTTATATATAATTCTACCTAATAAATGTCGAGTACTAAAGTGAAATGCGAATGTGGTTATTCAGTTAATGAAAACAACATGAATAAGCATATCGATTCTAAATCTCATAAAATTAAAATTGAAAGAAAACAGCGCAAAGAAAATGATTATAATAATCTCAAGGATTCATGCAACTGTTGTTCAATCTGCTTTGCTACATCCATAAACGAATATTACTTTTTGAAAGATAAACAAATGTGCTTGTGCTGTGATGAAATTTCTAGAGGTGGAGTGAAAAGATGTAAAGAGTGTAAAGAACTAGTTGATATTAACAAAATGGAAAGACCTTATTTAAAAAAGTGTAAAGAGTGCGCTTCAAAACGTATGGCTGGTATTAGAAATTCAAATTCAATTGTTCAGGAAAATTCTTTTATATAATCTTTTCATTAATAAATGGAGAGTACTCTGAGTAATGATTATGATGATTTCATTAACCTTGATTCTAAATATAGATCTCTACTGAGAGATAGCAAGACGTTAAATAAGAGAATTAAACGTGACAAGAAAGAGCTTAAACAAGCCCTGAAGAAATATGAGGAACTTGAGAGAAAGTCCTTAATTGAACAACAAGAAATTAAAAAGAAATATAAACAATTAAGATTTTCTAGTAAATTAGATAAGAAGAAAATCAAACATGAAAGATATATTAGAAAGCATGGTGTAATTAAGGAAGCATTGGATGATAATATAATCAAAATTACATTTACTAATAAAAACGAGAAATTAGCTGATATACAGAACAGAGCTACACGTGGAATAATATTAGCACTCCAAAATAAATTAAGAAAATTTAAATCAGTAAAATTTCAAATGACAGTTGAAGCACTGCTATTTAAACCAAAGTATAATATTACAATTAACCATCGTTTCTTCAATAAGAATATAATTATAAATGCTAACGAAATGAATAATTTACATGGTTTAATTAAAGAACAGTTCACAGAAATTGAAAATAGGGTAGAAGCATTAAATATAGATGATAGTGAAACTGTGCTTGAAAACTATGAAGAGATTGAAATTACAATAGTTAAAAATACACATATGCAAGGATCTTCCTATATTAAATTACCAAAGTATATTAAGCATAAAATGGCAGTTATAAATGTTAAAAATACAGATCAATATTGTTTTATTTGGGCTATATTATCTGCTCTTTACCCAGCAAGTGATCATTCAGATAGAGTAGCAAAATATAGACCATATTGGAATACATTAAATGTAGCTGGTTTAAACTTTCCAATGCAAATAAAGGATATACATAAATTCGAACAAATGAATAACATTTCAATAAATGTATTTGGATATGAAACAGAACGTATTACAGAAGAGGATACAAACGAATACTTCTATCCTCTATATAACACGAAAATAAATTCAGAAAGAGTTGTTGATTTATTATATATAGAGAGTGAAGATGAAGACCAAAACCATAAAAAGCAATATCATTACGCATGGATTAAGGATTTTAAAAGGCTAGTTCATAGAGCATTAAATTCAAAGGATAATTATGTTGCTATCTGTAAAAGATGTATGATTGGTTATACAAATCAAAGTGCATACGATAAACATCTCTTCTACTGTACAACTGGAAATCCACAATGTATAATGCCAAATGAAGAAAATAAGACATTAAAATTTAAGAACCATTCAAATAAATTTAGACATCACTTAGCAATTTATGGAGATTTCGAATCGGTTATAGAGAAAGGACCGAAAAAACATATTGCATCGTCAGATGCATATTGTAGCGTTGGAGCTATTAATAGATTTGTTTTATTTCATAATGTGGATGAGTTTGTTGAATCAATTGAACAAATAGTTCGAGAATATCATTGTATGCTTCAAAAATATCCAAAACCATCTTTGAATAAAGAGGTAATGGAAATTTACGATTCATCTGCAACATGTTGGTTATGTAATAAACCTTTTGATGAGAACATAGCAATATCACGTAATGGAAACATTTGGTATCCAAACAAAAAAGTAATAGATCACGATCATCTAACTGGAAAATTTTTAGGAGCTGCTCATACAATTTGTAATTTTAAAAGAAAATCAAATACGTTTATACCAATTTTCTTCCATAATTTAAGCAACTACGATGCACATCATGTGGTACATTTACTGAATAAGTTCGGTAAGGGAGAGCTCAAATTAATACCTAATACAGAAGAAAAATATATTTCATTCTCAAAAATGTATAAAATAGGCAAAACAGATTATGAACTGAGATTTCTAGATTCCTACAGATTTATTCCAGAATCATTGGATGAACTTTCATCAAATCTTCTGAAGAAAGATAAAATGCTATTTAAAAATCTTCTTAAATTCACAACTAAAGAAGAACAAGATGTAATATTTTGGAATGAAATTATTGATGTTGAAAAAACAGAAGCAATTGTTGATAGTGAATTTAATGTAAAGTTCAAGAAATTTAAGAAATCTGAAAATAAACCAAGAATTAAAGGAATATACCCATATTCATTCACAGACTCCTTCGAGAAGTTTAAACATAATCAGATAATTTCAAGAGAAGAGTTCTATGATGAATTAAACTTAAAAAACATATCAGATCAAGAATATAATCAATATTTAAAAGTTTGGAATTCAATTGACGATGTTAATCTAGGTAAATATTCAGATCTATATTTAAAAATTGATGTGTTAGCACTAGCTGATGTGTTTGAAGAATTTAGAAATACTTGTTTAAAATCTTATGATTTAGATCCTTGTTATTACTATACAGCACCAGGTCTAACATTTGATGCTTGTTTAAAATATACTGAAATTAATCTAGAATTACTAACTGATTACCCTATGCTTCAAATGATTGAGCATGGAATTAGAGGAGGAATTAGCGGTGTTACAGGTGACAGGTATATAAATGTTGAAGGTAAAAACTATACAACTAATTCAAATATTAAAGAAAGCGATCCAAATCAAGAATGGTTGCTATATATTGACGCAAATAATTTATATGGGGGCTCAATGAGCGAAAAGTTACCACATTCAGATTTTAAATGGTTAGATAGCGAAGAATTGCTACATTTAGATTCACAAATACGCAATGACAAAATTACAGGAGATGAAGAAACTGGATATATATTATCAGTGGAACTAAAAACTCCTAAAACAAGTAATTTTGAGAACTATCCTTTAGCTCCAGAAACAAAGAAAATTAGTAAAAATGATCTTTCGGAATATTCTAAAAAGCAGTTAAAGAAAGAATCATATATTGAAACTGAAAAATTAATTTTAGATTTTACAGATACAACAAAATACACAATTCATATTAAAACATTACTACTGTATTACAAATTAGGTGCTGAATTTAAAATTAATGATGTAATATCATTCAACCAATCCGATTGGCTTAAGAAATACATAGACTTCAATACAGAATTGAGAAAAAAGGCAACTAATGACTTTGAGAAAAACTTTTACAAATTAATGAACAATGCCATGTTTGGAAAGACTATGGAAGCAATAAGAAATAGAATTGATATAAAATTGTGCGACAATTGGGATCAAGCAAAATATCATATAAAGAAACCAACATATAACTATTTAAAAATATTCAATAAAGATCTTATAGCAATACACATGAGGAAACATAAAATTGTATTTAATAAACCAATATATATTGGATTCTGTGTATTGGAATTATCCAAACATCTCATGTATGACTTTTACTATAATAAGCTACAAAATATATTTAAAGATGTAAAGCTTACATACACAGATACGGATTCATTTGTGTTGCACATTAAGGATTCAAATATATATAGAATAATGAAAGAGAATGACGATTTATTCGACTTTTCAGATTATCCTAAAGACCATATTCTATATTCTGATAAAAATAAAAAGGTAGTTGGTAAGTTTAAAGATGAATGTAATGGAAATATTATGATAGAAAGGATCCATTTAAGATCCAAAATGTATTCACATAGAATATATTTAGAAGAGAAAGAAGAAAAGAAAGCAAAAGGTATTAAAACTTGTGTAGTTAAAAAGAATATAACCTTTGATGATTATTATAAATGTCTCTTCAATGGTATGAACACAAAGCATAAATTTCAAACTTTTAAAAGTATTAATCACGTTATATATACCAGAGATATCGAGAAGGTCGGACTATCATCGTTTGATTCTAAAAGATATTATCTAAATGCAGTTGAGTCTATTCCGTTTCGCTAATCACCAATAGCTATCCAATGACATTGATCTCCAGGTTTATAATGACCTTCTACAAAGTATTGAAAACCATCTTTTGTAATATTACACGTGTTAATATGCAGAGCCCAATCCCGACCATATTGAGCTGATCTCACTAACTGACAAATAACAACTGGAGGTTTTGTGAATTTGTTAGGAGTAAACCCACCCCCACCACTAAATCTTGAACTAGTATAATTTGCTCTCCAAACTCTACGTTCATTTAATAGGTAAATATTTATTGAAATAATTTTTAAGTGGAGTTGATACTGATAAATGGAAGCGAAGTATTATTGGATATCGAAGAAGAGTAAGAAGCATTTAGATATATTTCCGGAGTCATTCCGATGCTTAATAATCGGTCAATCGGGTTCCGGAAAAACGGCTTTACTTATGCGGATGCTACTTCAGGAAGATATGTTAGATTACAATAAACTATATGTATTTGGAAGATCCCTCCATCAACCGGAATATCAAATACTAAAAGCTGGCTTTGATAATAAATTACCTAAGTCTGATATAACAGAAATCCTAATGCATAATTCTATGATTAATGAACGCGATGAAAAGCCGGAAGTTATAGCGGCAGGACTAGCCCATGATTTAGAAGATGAGGAGAAAGGAGATATATCTTGTGAATATTACGAAGATCCATCCGATATTCCTGATCCTAAAGAGTTTGATAAACAGGACAAGAATCTAATAATATTTGACGATATTATGACAGATAAGAATCAATCGGCACCTGGTGCATTCTTTACTAGAAGCAGGCATAATAATATCGATTGCATATACATTTCTCAAAATTATTATCATTTACCAAGACATACTATTAGATCAAATTCTAATTTCCTAATATTATTCAATCTAGATCCCGGGGATACCGATAATCTATATAGAGATTCTGGGGCAAGCGTTGATTTTAAAGATATTAATAAATTTAGACAGTTATGTGAACAAGCATGGTTTAAGAAATATGGATATTTAGTTATTGATAAATCTAAATCAAATCTCAATGAAAAATATAGATTTCAATTAGAACTTGAACAGCCTGTACAGTTAGTTGAAAATATAGTATCACAACCTATAGATAGAATACGTAGAGCTACAAAAACTTGTAGAGCTTGCAACCTAACAATGTTAAGCTCTAGTCATGCCAAACATATCAAATCGAAGCGTCATGAAAAAGCTTTCATATAATCTTTCAGCTAATAAATGGACGCACAACTTCTGAAGCTCGCAGATCTAACTATTGATCATTCCTATTATGTGGTCGGATATAAACCGATAAAAAATACTAAATTTGGAGATACTTATATTATCACATGTACACACATCTCTAATGATGAAAAATTTGAAATGTTTGCCACTAAACTAATAGCTTCATATATTTCTCTAAATTCCCCAAAAAATAAATTTTTATTCACCGTTAGAAAAAATTCTAAATACACATACGCTGAGATTTCTGGATATATTCCAAACTGCTCATCTTATATTCAATTGAATTAATTTTCATTCCACTAAATGGAAATATATTGTCTTAAATGTAAAAGTAAGACTCTAACTTTAGACTTAATTGAATCCATAACTAAAAATAATAAACCAATACTTAAAGGTATATGCGAAGTTTGTGGATCTAAAAAGAATAGATTTATATCAAAGTCTAAAACTGGAGGTGATATAGTTTCATCTAAAATTTCTAAAATACCTTTTGAATTACATTTAAGAACTCTGAAGGGTAAAAAGTATTCCTTCTGTGGTCCCAATACAAAGCTAGAAGAAAGATTAAATCCAGATGACACACCAAAAGAATGGTCAAAGCCTATAAATCTTGATAATCTTAAAGATTTGAATTTTAATGAAAAATTAGGTAAAGCAGTTATTAAGCCGATTATAGCTGCAAAATATAAATTAGGTTTAGGAATATTAAAAAAAACAAAATCGAGGAAGCTAAAGAATTACACAAACCCATAATAAAGAAATTTAAACGAAGAAAAGTTGTAGTGTATAATATAGATGATATATGGTCAGCAGATTTAGTTGATATGAGACAATACGCAAAGCAAAATAAAGGATTCAATTACATTCTCACTGTAATAGATGTATTCTCTAAATTTGGTTGGGCAATACCGATAAAAGTTAAGACAGGTAAACAAATGATTGAATTATTCCAACAATTATTCAAAGAAAGAAAACCTAAAAAATTATGGACTGATGCAGGAAAGGAATTTATTAACAAAGAATTTAAGAAATTCTTAACTGATAATGAAATAGAGTTATATCAAACATTCAATGAAGGTAAGGCTGTTGTTATTGAAAGATTTAATAGAACTATTAAAGAAAAGATGTGGAGATATTTTACTGAAACAGGAAGTAATAAATATTTAGATGCTTTACCTAAACTGATTCATGAATATAATAATACAATTCATTCTACAATTAAAATGACTCCAACTGAAGGATCAAAGTTGAAAAATGAACACAAGATTAGCTATATACCACAACCTACAAACGAGAAACCAAAATTTAAAATAGGTGATAGAGTTAGAATTTATAAATATAAAAAATTATTTTCAAAAGGTTACGAAACAAATTGGACTGAAGAAATATTCATTGTATCTAAAATTATCAATACATCTCCGATAACATATAAAATAAAAGATTTAAACGGTGAAGATATTATTGGTTCTTTTTACAAGCAAGAATTGAACTTATCATCATTTTAAAAATATAGTTAATAAATGAGTTCATTAGTAAGGTTTAAAGAAGAGTTGATGAATGGAGAAAATCAAGAATTGCTCAAGAAAGTATCCACTCAAAATAGAAAATTAAGGAAAAGATTTGATGATGAAGTTATTGCTAAACAAAATGTACAAACAGAGCTAAAAGAAATATACAAACCTATTACAGATACACAACAGTTAGCAATCAGTAAGCAGATTACAAGAACGGATGATTTGTTTCAACAATTGTTAACAGATTTACAAGGTAAACATGATAGATCATCACGATTACTTGCAGATATTATTAGAGGTTTAGTGAGATGTAAGGAAGAAACTAGACAACAAGGTTTAGATATTATCAGTGCAATAGCTAAACAACCATTATTAGCTGAATTAATTAACAAATTAAATAACTATCCAGAATTAGTAAAGAAAATTATGCATCCTGATGGTATACAGAATCTTAATGAACAAGACAGAAAAACACTAGAACCTTTAAATCATCTCAATGACGATGATCTAAGAACACTCGTACAATATTATGGGATACAAGAAAAGATTAAAGCCGCAGAATATGAGGAGGAAGATGTACAATTACCTACTTACACAGATTCTGTATTTCAGGAAAGTCCAAGTGATAATAAAATGTATAAAGAAGTAATGGTTAGTTTAATGAAAAGAAATCCTGGAATAAATAATAAAGGTAAACATGGAATCGTAACTGTTTCACCTATCTTTTATTACGAGGAAAATGATCCTGATACTGTAAAATTTGGTAACTACAATGTTCTATTCAAAGATAACAAAATTAAAATTGCAGACAAAGAATATATTCTTACGCAAGGTTTAGAGTTATTGTTGAATAGAGTTAATCCTACTTTAGATGAAAGAATATTAGATACAGATTTGAATAATTATTTAACAATATGCATTGATTCTGGATTAGATTACAGGCAACATAAAACAGTAGGTAAAAAGGTACATAGTGTTCTTACAAAACTAAATAGATTGAATGAATTGGATAAAGATGTTCAAGTGATAGGTAATGGACTAAATACAATAATTCTACCAGATAATGTAGATACGTTAAAAGAAAGATTAAACCTTCTGATTGGGGAATATTCTGCAGGAAATAAAAGTATGTTTAATGAAATTAATGCTATTTTAGATATTTTATTCAATAAAGGAATAATAACTAAGAAACAAATGAGAAACATTATACGCAAAATTAAATAATAATAAATGGAACAGAAATTAATTAATTTACTTGAACCCATTTCTGCTTACTTTCAGAAAAAGTCTATATCTAAATCTATTCTGATAACCTATGATAATTCAGCCGAAGTTTATACTATTAAATTTCCTAATCCTATTATTCTTAATGATTATGATCTAGAAATTGCACTTGTAAATTTAGAGACATGGTATAGTTTTGCAAATATTACACTAGCAAATAATAATTTTAAGTATTCAGTAGATGGTGGAAATACTTGGAAATTAATAACTATTGAAATTGGAGCATATCAAATTGAAGCAATAAATGATGAGATTCAAAGGTTGATGAAACTAAATGGAGATTGGGATTCTGTTAGTAATGCTTATTACATAACTTTATCCCCTAATACTTCAACAATGAAATCGATTATTGATATAACAAATTCCGAATATAAAGTTGATTTCACAATACCTAATTCACTGAGAAGTATATTAGGTTTTGATGATATAATTTTATCAAAAGGACGTAATGAATCACAATATATTGTTAACATTATCGAGTTCAACAGTATATATGTTAATTGCGATTGTATAACTGAATCGTTTGTTAACGGAATATCATCTCCAGTTTTATATTCATTTGGACCTAAGGTGCAGCCAGGTTTTAGAATTGTAGAATCACCAGTTAATCTTGTTTATTTACCTTTGAACAGGAAAACACTGAGTGAATTTAGTATTTGGATAACAGATCAAGATGGAAGACCTATAGATTTTAGAGGAGAGAATATTACATGTAGATTTCATATTAGAAGCGTAAAATAAAGTTATTACTCAGGATGTACAAAATTAAGCGAAAAAATATATATATAATTATAAATTAATGATTAATAAATGGGTCTCAAGCTAAAGAGGAGAGAAAGTAGAAAAGTAATATGCGGAAAGGGTTATTGTCATTGTAGAAATAGAGAATATGTAAGTGGTAAAGGTTTTGTAGATATTTTAAAAAAAGTTTTACCAGGTGTTACAGAAAGCATTATTGAGTCTGCACCAGAAGTAATAGGAATAAATCCTAAGATTGCTGCTTCAACAAAAGCAATTGTTCAAGAGATAAGGAATAAAAGAAAACCTGAGTTACAAAATATTGTTGATAGAATTAATCAATTTAAAATTGGAACTGGATTTGCTTACGTTTAGTTTTTTCATTAATAAATGGAGAAAGTAAAGGAGTCTTATCTGGAGCTTGAAAAATCTTTTAATTATGATGAATCTGTAGAAAAGTTTCAATATAGAGTTTATGATCCATCTCAAGGAACTGCACTTAATGCAAACGGACAAGAAATTAGAATTCAAATTTTAAGTGAAGATATATGGTCATTACCTTGTAAGAGTTTTCTTTACATTGAAGGACAATTACAAGATTCTACTACTAACCAACCTTATGCTGCAAATAGTTTAGTAGCATTACAAAATAATGCTATGATGTATCTATTTAGCGAAGCAAGATATCATATAGGAGATCATGAAGTTGAGAGATTTCAATATCCAGGTCATACTACAACAATAGATGCATTATTGACTAAAAGTAATAGTTTCAATGGAATGGATCAATGTTGGAGCTTAGATTCTGGTAATGGAACACCTCAAACTTTGAGTGAAATTGTGAATTTAGTAGCAGGAGATATTCCAGGAAATACTGCTGCTAATATATTAACAGCTTTACAAACAACTGTTACTAGATTAACAGATGGAATGATTAATCAAAATAAGGGATTTGAAGAAAGAAGAAATTATACATCTGGATCATTTGCATTCAAAATTCCTTTAGAATTTATATTTAATTTCTGTAAACAATATAGAAAGATTATTTATGGATGTAAGCATTCAATTGTTTTTCCTAGACAAACTGATACTCAGGCAATAATACGAAATGGTGAAGTTGCTAATGCAGGTAGAGTAAACTTAACTAAGATACAATGGCATATACCAGTAGTTACAGTAAGTTTAGAAGAAAGAGGAATTTTAAATGATTACATTAAGGAAAAAGAATCGTTTCCATTATGTTTTATGAACAAGAAATCTGAGAACACTATTGTTCCCCAAGCTACTGAATTTGCTTGGAGATTATCTATAGCTTCAGGTATCGAAAAACCTAGGTATATCGTTGTAGGCTTTCAATCTCCGGCAGCTAATCAAGCAGAAACTAATTATGCTATATTCAATGCCAATGTGCAGGTTATTAATGCATACGTTGAACTGAATAGTGAAAGATATCCTAGCAATGATTACATAACTAATTATGACAGTAATCAGTATGCTCAATTTTATAATTCGTTTAAAGAATTTAAGAAAAGCTATTCTGAAGATGAAGAAGAGAATGATTGTATATCGTATCAAGCTTTTAAGAAGTTGTTTAGGTTATACGTATTTGATGTATCGAAACAGTCTGAGAGACTTAAAAATACTGTTGTAGATATCAGAGTAACTTTTAAGTTTAGTGCAAATGCTCCCGCAAATACTACCGCTTATGCACTTGTATATCATGATAGAATTTGGTCGATAGAATCAGATGGTAGTAAGCAGTATATCAGATATTAGAATTTTTGGCTAAATAAATGACATTAACTAAAAGCCAGATAGAGAAAATTGCTACTGCTATTGCTATTGCGATAATTCAGGAATTGCATAAGTATAAAGTTGGTGGACTTTTACCACTAGCAACTCTAATTCCTATTATTGCTGCTGCTTTGGGAGGAGTAAGTACAGTTGCAGGAACTGTTGCATCAAGAGTTCAACAAAGTCAAGCTGATAAAGAAACTGCAAGACATAATAGAGTGCTTGAGGAACAATCGAAGAAGACTGGAACAGGTAGACCAAAAAAGAAACAAGGCAAAGGATTAAGATTATAACCAATAAATGGATAGTATTCCAGAGAATGCATTAAGCAATGTCGAAATTGAGAAGTATTCAAAAATGTTAAAAATTAAACGTTTTAGGGGTTGCTACATGAGAGATGAATTGAAGAATTTAAAATCTTGTAAAGTTGAATGTGGTATATTAAATTTAAATTTATCTAATGAAAGTGGTAGTCATTGGACTTGTTGGTTTAAAATTGATAATGAAAAATATTATTTTAACAGTTTTGGTTTACCTCCACCAAAAGAAGTAATTGAGTATTTAGGATCACCTATTTTATACTCTACATTTCAATTGCAAGGATTGATAGATCAGAATTGCGGTAAATGGTGTCTGATTGTACTGAAACGTTTAAGTGAAGGATCCGATTATAAAGATTTAATTTTATCGTTAGTTAAATAGAATGACGAATAACGTAAAACAATTTTTGAGTGATAAGCTAGAAGATTGTGAAGCTAAAATCAAAAATTTGAAAAGAAAGAGAAAAATAGTTCAAGTAGCATATGGTATAACAATAGTTACATCATTAACTGTTTCAACAGTAACAACTACAATATCTGGAGTATTTGCATTGCCATTACTTCCTACAGTAATCATTACTACATTATCAGCTGTTGGAGCCTTATCAACAGCTATATCAACTAAATTTAATCTCAAAAGTAGGAAAGCAGAACTAAATAATATGATATCTAGGTTAGATAGATTGAAACAACAAATGAATTATGTGATGAAGTGTAACGGAGATTTAACAGAAAAGGAATCAAATGATATTATAAAAGAATTTTTATAGTAATAAATGAACACTGTAGATCTATTTGGTAGACAATCTAAAAAGCTAGAATCTAATTTAAAACTGCTATCTTATGGAGGACTTAGTTCTATAAACGATTCACTATCGGTAAAGATAGATCCTAATATCAATAATATGCTAAGCCTATCTGCTAATGGTTTAATGGCTAATGGTCTTAAATTAACTGAGGGAGGTGAATTAAATATGAAAAGTAATAAGCTGATAAATGTTAAAAACCCTGTAGATAGTCAAGACTGTGCTACGAAGGATTATGTAGATGCACAGGTTGGATTGAAGTTGAACAAAACGGGTGATGGAAAACTTGATATGAATTTTAATACTATATCAAATATTCAATTTCCTGATAATAGCCTTGATGTAATTAATAAACTTTATTTAAAAGTTACAAGGAAACCTCACGAGATAAGTTTAGAAAATTTGGTGAAAATTGCAAATGTTGTATCTATCATAATAGGTAGGAATCCAAATCTTCAGAAATATAATGCATATTTTAACAGAATGTATACATTAGTTGTCAGCCTATCCGCTGTTCTTAATGAAGTTTATGATGGAAAAGATGTTGTTAATGAATTTGAATATTTTACACATATAAAAGACTTACAAGTTGTTATTATTAGAGTCATTGAAGAACTATTTGACGATGAGTTTATTGATTTAAAGAGAAATCTTATGAAAGAAAATTTAGTTTTTACACCAGAGAAAGGAACTGTTCGTAGGAGGTATAGGAAATTTGTAAACAGTATAAGTCCTAAGATAAAGAATACCAATATGAAAGAATTATTGATTCAAAAGAATTTATTGCTTATTGATTTAGGATTTATATATTTGAGTGAAGAATTATTAGCAGAGCTTGTATAAGAGTATCAACTTGAGTCTCACCGGTGAGACCACTGATTATATCACTCGGTATGAAATATACAGTGGGTTATAGGTCTCACCAGTGAGACAAAATGTGTGGGTTTCCATCAGATGATGAAAAGGGCGTTAAACCCTGATGGCAGAACCAATACAAAAATTTAGTATCTGCATTAGTCGCCTCTTATGAGCTTGTACAGTTCTCGGATTGATATGTAGTCTCACCAGTGAGACCATGTTTGATGCAAGCTTGCTGATTGTTAATGTAAAATATGCGAGTCTCACCGGTGAGACCACTGGTTTTAATACACAGATTATATCAATGTAAAATATCTCACTGGTGAGATATCAGCATACGAGTATAGAATGGTCTCACCGGTGAGACCACTGGGTTTGAAAAAACTGATTATCAATGTAAATTATCTCACTGGTGAGATTTTTTTAATGCGGCTGTTAGTTTACCTTTACACTACTTTCGATATCAAATGTAGTGCATTGGTATTAACACAGGATGCCACGTGAAGGCCTCCGCATATCATCCTGTTGGCTGAGCCTATTTAGTGGCGGCTCATGCTCGCCACGTTACAGCGCTTGGACATCAACAAGCTTTTTGTAAAGATACCAACGCCACTCAGTATCTCACCTGTATCCTGGTCCTGATAGCACTGCCTGTTTGATTGTTTGTTTGTTGTTGTTGTTTTTTTTTGTTTTTTTTTTTGTTTTTTTTAAATTTTTTTTTAAATTTTTTTATTTATTTTTTTGTTAAATAGTTAAACTAATTGTTAAACTAATATCTCATATATAATTCATAATCTAACATATCTCATACTTCTATTTTCTAATTCTCTTCATTAACCTGCATATTATTTATTTCAGGTGGTGATCCAGTATGATTTTTATCTTCTTCTTCTATATAGTCATCTTCCATGTATTGATCATCATCTTCGAATTCTTTTTCTTTTTTATTAGCCCCCATATTCTTCATTTCTTGAGTTAACCCTGTATGAGGGTCTTCTGAATTGGGATCTATATTTTGATTGTCTGTTTCGACCTCTAAAGTTTCATTATTAGAGCCACTATTAGACTCATTATTAGACTCATTATTAGACACATTTTTAGGTACATTATATGTCCAGAATCTCATATTATTTATCATTAAACCCTTCAAATCTGTCAAATTTTCTACAATAATCTTTATACTTAAAGTAGCATATCTCAAATTTGTATATGTTTCACATGCCTTATAAAAATTAATCAATTTGCGAGCATAAGAATAGCAATTGCAAATACGTAAATTTCTATCCTTTAACTTACTCTCAAACTCTTTCTTAGATTTACAGTGCCCCTCTAGCTTTGTTAATGTCAATCCACAATAATAATGAATAAGTCTACCTTTATTTTTTTCTTTGCTGTTTAACATTTCAAGTGATTTTAAGCATTTTCTTTTTGAACTCGTCTTTACATCAGATACTTTAAAGTCTTCATATTCATCGTGTAATACAACGCTTTTTTTCAGTTTTTGATAAATTTTCTTGATTTTCTCTATGTCCTCTTTACTGTCTTTCTTTTTAGATTTAGATATTTCATATATAGACTTATTATCATCTTTAAAATCGTTCACTAGGTCTTCTGCAATTAGTTTATCCTCATCGTTAGATATTAAAGCTTTTAAACTACAAATTAACTCCTCAAAACTTTCCATGTGTTTCATCTTAGCCTCTTTACTAAACGCCATCTAGCCACCCCAATCCGTAACACTTGACTAAAAGTCAAATAACACCTTTTACTCCGCAACGTACCCTATATACTATATATGTCCAAATCCTATGAATAGTAATCAAAACCTAATTAATTCGATTTTATGAAGGAAATAACGATTTTGACTGTAAACAATGACCACGCTGGCTGTTATGCCTTTCTAGAATGTTCGAGAAGTTTGCCACATCGTACTACAAATTTCATAAAATTTACATCGATAATCAGTTGAAAAAGTTATATTTTTCAGTAAAAAGGTCTAGGATTTGCAGATCTGCATTATCTATTTTTAGATGTGTTAACAAAATGTAAACAAACGTAACAGACTAAATTTAGCATACGATCCCAAACAATATAAATCATAAATAATAAAATATCGGAAAAAATTGATAATGATAAATATAAATATTATTTGCATGTTATTATTTTGAATATCGTTGTATTGGCTTACTTGTAAAATGGCTGAATGAGGTCATTGAGTACAGAGGTGGTCCAGGAACAATTTAGGATATGAAAGTCATCACGTATTGATGTACATATCTTTGCATGCTATTATGGAAGTAACATATAATGTACTTTCTTTAGAAGGTTTATGTGTAGGTCTAGTTTAGAAAACCGAATGAATTGTTATATATACTTCACATAACTTGACTTCGTATTAAAAAGTGATAATGACAATTATAAATATTATTTTTTATGTGCCTGCTATATGTGTATATATATTTGCTTGTTGTTATGAGAGTATCAGGGAATGCACTGTTCCTGGATTACCTATGAACTCAGTGGTCGAATGAATTTAATGAGGGGGCGAATGAAGTGAGACCCCCGAATGAAATGAATGAGATCACTGGGGGCGTAGGTGGTCCGGGGACAGTGCATTCCCTGATACTGTTATAGGTAGTATTATGTATATTCATAATGGATTGCTATATGACAAAATGACTATATACCTACATTTAGTGGGACTGTTGTTATAATAACGTGACAGTAGATTTTATAATACTGTTGTCGTGACAATGATACGGTAGGTTTTGCAGGATTGCTGTGTGTTATGACAAAGTAACGGTTGCTTTTACAGGATTGCTGTTATGACAAAGTAACGGTTGCTTTTACAGGATTGCTGTTATGACAAAGTGACGGTTGCTTTTACAGGATTGCTGTTATGACAAAAGTGACGTTAGATTTTACAGGATTGCTGTTATGACAAAAGTGACATTAGATTTTACAGGATTGCTGTTATGACAAAGTAACGGTTGCTTTTACAGGATTGCTGGTATGACAAAAGTGACGTTAGATTTTACAGGATTGCTGTTATGACAAAAGTGACATTAGATTTTACAGGATTGCTGTTATGACAAAGTAACGGTTGCTTTTACAGGATTGCTGTTATGACAAAGTGACGGTTGCTTTTACAGGACTGCTGTTATGACAAAAGTGACATTAGATTTTACAGGACTGCTGTTATGACAACAGTGACGTTAGATTTTACAGGATTGCTGTTATGACAAAGTAACGGTAGGTTTTATTCTAAGCATAACTGATTATTGGTTAGGAAACGGAACGATAGATTTCCCGGAGTTCCTTACGATGATGGCTCGCAAGATGAAGGACACGGACTCGGAGGAAGAGATCCGGGAAGCGTTCCGGGTGTTCGACAAGGACGGCAACGGGTTCATCTCAGCGGCCGAGCTCAGGCACGTCATGACCAACCTCGGTGAAAAGGTTGTTGATTCTCTGCTATAGCGGGTCTTTAGTGCTCAGCTGTGTGGTGATTTAATTGTTTGAATGGCGGGTTCACTAACTTTTTGCTCATTCGTTAATAATTTTGAACTTTAAAAAAATTATTCGTCAGAAATTTTACTTTTTGGTTTTATTACGGGATAAGCGATGTAGGATGATAAATTCTTAGACAAAACTAGGACTGGTAAATTTAAGATCAGTTAAGTCTTCGTTTCTGTCAATATTAAGTTTTTTTCATATTCCTTATTCAATGTACATTTAGATATGTTCTAATCTAGAGTCTGTATTCACTCACTAAACTCACTCACTAAAAGAGTATTTCAATGGAAATAAATATTTTCAACGTAGCCGACATGTTTCAGTTCACCTCGTCGCAACTTTAAGCTTGGAAAATTTAAACTGATACGTGTTTCAATTTCCTTTCTAAGATCATCCTTAGTTGATACATGCTTCTCGCACATTATCATAGCGTTATCAAAATTCCCTAACCATTTTTAATCTCCGAACTGGCTTTCGTTTAGGACCTTACTGAACATTTCTTTTTTATTTCAGAACAATTAGGACCTCAGCACATTTCTTTTGCAGATTGGTCTGGGTGAATTGATTTGTAGTGATGTGTGGTGTGGGGACGTCCCTGACATCATCCCTGGATGAGGAGACGGACGTTAAACCTTCATTATTATTATTATAGCGTTCTTATTATCCAGCAGCTTACACAATGTAGGTATTTCTTCTTCGAATTGTCTGGACTTTTGATACTCTTGACATTTGTATGTTCCAGAACTATTTTAAGCTGGATGGATAAATTGTTTCGCGTTCAGCGGTTAAATAATAACATAACATAGCGGCACACTAGGTCAGGGAGCACATATGCTTACTTAAAGCCTATTGCCTCCTTTGAAGGATCTTATCTTTTCCGTTTGAAGGCGCATCAATTGCAGCCGCCACGGAATAACGTTCCATCAACCTGGAATTTTTTCCTTTAAAGCTGTCAACACTCGGTCTTCCAAGGTGGTCAGCCACAAAGTACTAACATAGGCCAATGTAGCCTAAATTCGATTACTGACGCTCAGCTAAACCAAGTGCGCTAAACCCAGCCGTTGAAATGCTGCAAATATCAGGAATGGAGTGTTAGTTTAATCTTGTACTGATTTTATATATGCAGTTAACCGACGAGGAAGTGGATGAGATGATACGAGAGGCAGACATTGACGGTGATGGTCAAGTCAATTACGAAGGTTCGTTTTGTCTTTTTAATATGGTCTATCAAGAGCCTTTCATAGACCATATTAAATGGTCAAATTTCAGAGGATATAAAGGATTCAGATTCAGTTCTCGACCCGTAACTGGCGTGCGTTCGAGACAGCATCAAACTGTTTAGTTGTTAATTTTTATCTATCAATCAATAAGAATTTAACATCCGGTTTCTCGACATAAGGCAATGTCAGGGACGTCTCTTGCGGACTCTACACAAACAGGCGTCAAAGCACCACACGATGACGATTGAGTATACTGAGACTACAAGAGAAAGCGAGATCAAAACAGTGCAAGTTCAAGATCCAAGGTAAGAGGATCAAAATTTAGACCTATGGCGGAAAGAGATGGGTTTTTAGCTTGCCAAGGAAAGTACCAATACAATTACAAGATCGAAGATTTTGTATCCATCATGATTCATTATTTATGTATGATGTTTTTGTGATTTTTTTGTCCTTAGCTTGCATTTGAATTATTCAGAGTTTTCAAATCTTTAATAGAGTTTTACTTACAATTTTAAATACAATTTAAAACACTTTGACGTAAAAGTTCCCTAATAATTCTATTTTTTGAAAGCTTTAAGTTCATTTTCTGCATTTTACTGAAATTTCGATAGATTATAAATCTGTCTATACAATTTGAATTGCTCCTAATAAGATTAACTGTACAAGTCCCATCATATCTTGCACTTGCCATACCTTATCTAAATATTAGCAAAAAATGTCAGTTTTCATATAATTTGTGCTCAACTAACTGACTGCTGAATGATCTCCCAAAGATCTCTCTAATTCGCCTCCAACACGTTCAAAATTCTCTTTCTCGAGTCGTCTGAAATGTAAAAATACTCAAATCCCACACCGCTTCTCTTTTTAAGGAACTGCTCTGGCTACCAGTATCCGAACGTACAAAATTCAAGATAGCGTCCTTGACCTTCAAAAATTTAAATTATGGTATGCCATCCTATCTATCTGATCTTTTATCCATATATCAACCCTCTCATAGTCTTCGTTCCTCTAATAAAAACCTTCTCACTGTACCAAATATTGAATCTGCTATGGGCAGACGCTCCTACATGTTTTCTGCTCCGACAATATGGAACTCTCTGACACAAGATCTTCGATCCTGTAATTGTATCGGTACTTTCCTTGGCAAACTAGAAACCCATCTCTTTCCTCCATAGGTCTAAATTTTGACCTGCTTGCCTTGGATCTTGGACTTGCACTGTTTTGATCTCGCTTTCTCTTGTGGTCTCTGTGTACTCAGTCGTCATCGTGTGGTGCTTTGGCACCTGTTTGTGTAGAGTCTGCAAGAGGCGTCCCTGACATTGCTTTATGGCGAGGAACCGGACGTTAAATTCTTGTTGATTGAGTATTGATTGATTGATGTTTTAGCTCCTACAATATTTACACGCAGTACATTGATTTAGGCCTACTGTCAGTTTAACACCTCACCAAGAGATTATAAACTGTAATGAGACAACAAATAAGACCTTTGTTACTTGCAATTACGCTATGAGGCGTTTATCATTACAGTATATGCGGCATATGTCAACTGTAGAAATCGACTGATTCTTATTTCCAGTATCGCGCATACTGTTGAACTGTCAAGCTACTTACATGTGGATTGTCTTTAAAGGACAATCAACACAGCAAAATAATTGTTCACTGTCTAACAAAGTTCTTCCATTTTAAAGTAAACATTCTATTCACAAATTTCTACTTGTACATGTATAGTAGGCTAATTCACTTATATTTACGATATTTACGATATTTAATTCACTTATATTTACGATATTTACGATATTTAATTCACTTATATTTACGATTACAACAATGAAAGGTTAATCACTTATGGCATAATGTAATCACGTGATATATCGGCTATCCAAGGATTTTTATTCTATTGTTTCTTAATATCTGTGTTTGCTCTGCAGAGTTTGTAACGATGATGATGAGCAAGTGAAGTAATGAAATTCAAGTTAAGCCATTCCACCTCATTATATCATCTGCTCAGCAGTCAAAGACGCTAACGACTTTACTAAACCTTTCTGTGTATTGTTCGATCATTATTATTACTAAGCTGTCTATCAAAGCCATCGAATATCATTCCATTTTTCGAAAAATGAAACAACGAGATAAATTTTACTATTTCTCTGATTTAGATTGATGCAAATATCGTTCTGAATGAATAAAAGAAACACGTGATGTGGTTAACTTTACTGCAATGTTCTAAAAAAATATTTTTTTAAGTGTGGTGTTTGCATGGCAGCTCATCCGTTTAATTTTAGATTCTGATCGATCTTACAATCTTTTGTTATCGTACTAGTTGACTAACTCATCATATGTGAATATTTTATTTTATGTGTAACATTCCATTTCGTTTAATATAATTCTCGCTTGACCATTTAAAATGTAAGTCTGTAAATCGTAGTGTGCTCATCCCAAAATTTAATATGCAAATATGCACCATCGTTTATGTAATACCGAATTTTTCCCGAGTCATCACGAGCCAAGCTGATACGTTTTCACTTATATTCTGAAAATTCAGTCGATTTATGAGATTAAAAATTTGGCACATTACACTATATCGCTTGAAATTCTCGTTACTTGTGTATTGGAATCTCAGAAATGGCTATGTGTATACAACGAACGCAAACTTAATGAGATTTTTTGTTTTAATTTTATTCTCTTCCCAAGCTGTAGTCAAGGCAATTTGAGAATGAATCGACCGAAAACTGTTCCTTTTTAATAAAAGGCAAAGAAAGCAGAATAAAAAGTCCAGTGCTATGAGATTTGTGATTAATGTTTTCTGTTCGAAAGGGTTGCTCAATTCCACACCAGCAGAGATCTTGCCACATCGGGTGTGACCTTTCTTAGATTGTCTAGACTTTCTTTTTTGCTCCTAAAATATTTGAAACAGTATAATGTACAAATTGCAACAGCTAAGTTATAATTTATACGAATTGATTTATATACAGTATTGCATATTTGTCGGCTTTTAAAAGTGTTAATATGAAACTTTGAATTACTCATATTCTTGCATAATAATTGATCCGTTGGTGACAATTATAGATGTACATAATATGGAAGGTCTCCCGGAAGATTAGCAACTACAGCAATGAAATAACTATTCTTTATTATGTATGTATAGGCCTATTAAATAGACCTCAACTGAATGTCTGTTGGTCTCGCCAATTTTGGTGGTCTATTTTCTTGGTCAGACTAGCAGATATTTTTGTATCACATTAATATTGTTATTTAGCAATCAACTTAACGACCTACAGTATAGTAGATCCTTTCCCCGTGTTGAGCCCGAGTGTGGTTGGTAATCACTGCAGAATAAGACATCCATAAATAAGCGTCCGCGTGTACGTAAGAGGCGACTAAGGCAGGACCTGAGGAAGGTAGAAGGGATCAACTTCATCATGAAATTTTTCCCCAGGAATAAATAGCAGTTAATCAATTATAGAACTGAGGGAGGCCAAGGAAAACCATCTCAGAATCCATATTATTCCCAAGCTATAGGGTACATAAGGGTGTGGATAAGGCATAGCCATTTGTTAAGGGGTTAGCTCGTTATCGATGGTGTGCTCTTCATGGAGTAAGAAGAGCAGCATGTGAATAGGAATATGTAACTTGGACCTGCCACTTGGCAGTGCACTGAAGATATGTATATATATATATGTACATGTATGTATATATATGTATATATATACATAGGATTGAAGGTGTATTAATTAATGAGCTAAGTAGCAAAGAATGGGACCAGAAATTGGAGTATAAAATTACTAAATACCGTTCCTGGCAACTGAATTATCATACAAAAAACCTGATAAATAAATTCTCAGTTGGCTGGAGCCAGTGGCGAAGTCGGTAAGACACTCGACCGCGGATCAGTATGTGCGGGGTTCAAATCCTGGGCTCGCCCGTCACTGACATCTTTTTCGAGTGAGGGAACAGTAATGTTAACGTCTGAACTGACGTTAACGTTAGCTTTCTATCTTTACCAGTAGTACTAGCAGTCTACAAGCTATTTACTATAAAACATCATAGCTTACACTTCTGTAAGTGTTTTTATTTAGCGTATGCGTTAATCCAGATAGTTGCTTCACTTTTTAGGAAACTTAGCGTTGACAGTCAACCCGGTAGGCAGGTTAGAGGGCACTCCTCAACGATATGTTTCATGTTTTGCGATTGGCCGCAGTCACAAAGCGGTGAATCACAAATTCCCCAGCGAAACTCACTTTCTCTGCATCTACCATGACCCGTACGGAAACGATTCAAATGGCACCAACTTCCTCTGCAGTGATTCATTCCTGGTAGCGCTTGAGACGGATCCTGAACCAGATGGTGGTTTCTAACATCAGCGATTGACCACTCTAATCTCCACTGGGACATAGACGCCAAGGGATCACATTGCTGCAGTATCTCCCAAACAGAATATCGAGATTTGAGTTTCTTCGGAGGAGTATTAGACAAGTCCAGTGATAAAGGGAGGGCATGATTTTCACGGACCCTCTGCAGTCGCTTGTGTGTTATCTCCTTACGACGGATGTGAGGGGGCAGTATGTTACAAAGAACTGGGAGCCACGGCGTTGGAGTCGATTTGATTGTCCCAGAAACTATGCGCATGGAGTCATTGAAACGCGCATCGACGAGTTTTGTATGAGGCGAACGTTCCCATGATGTGTTCATAGTACTGGATACATAATGTACTTTGGACTGATTTTCTGGGTTTTTGAATTTGCACCGTCATTGAACCTTTTTTTACTCGCCTGCTAGATTTTGTCTCAATATTGCTCGATGTTGTCATTGGTTAAGTTTGAACAAAGAAAATTAGATTTAATTAGTTTCTGAAAAAAGGTTTGTTTCTTAGGTCACTTACTGAGAATGCATGACGATAGATAAGCAAAAACACTGCAATTAATTGGAATCCAAAACAGGGGAAAAGAAACGAGGAAGACCTAGGTTACTTAGTTTAGCACGATCAACAAAGATTTGAGAACACCGAACATATCATGGGAAGTAACTGTGAGGGTTGCTGGGGATAGAAATAAATAGAAAAATGTTGCCTCCCTACCTTGTGGTCAGAACACAAGAAACCGATGTTGAATATTATACATGTAGTCCTAGGTCATCTACACGGAAACAGTAACACATTAATTTACACATACACATTTACAGTGTACACGTAGGCTATGTATATATATATATATATATATATATATATATATATATATATATTGTATTCCTATATATAAATATACATACATATATATATATATATATACATATCTATATATATATATATATATTTATATGCACTTATACATATTTCTATGTGTGTATGTATAATTTATATATATATACATATATATAAATTGTGTATCTAAAAACATAATGCCCTTTCTTATTTTGTAGCCTTGTTGCGGAAAATATAGGCCTATAAGATAGCAAAATACAACATATATTGGCAATATATATATATATATATATATTTATATATATATATATACAGGGTGAGTAAAAAAAGATTACACCTGCAAAAAGTTTGAATATCTCAGGCTACTGTTAATATTTTCCAATGGAACTTTTACCAAGTACTAAAGTACTAATTTCTGATGGGGTGGCCAATTTTCATCCATATTAGTACATAGATTGGCCAGTTATGCAAGTTTCAGCAGAGAAACCCCCATTTTATCTAAAAATGGCGTTTGCTACAACGTTAAGGGCAGATTGCACTTCATTGACGAAAAGGTAACGGTGAACTCTCAGTATTACGTCAACACTTTTCTTCCGGAGCTGTTTGATGATTGCCATACTCTTTTACCAAATGGTTTCATTTTTCGGCAGAATGGTGCTCCGGCTCATGCATCTCGTCATGCACAGGAATGGATCAGTGAGCGAAACCCAGATTTCATTAAGAAGAATGAATGGCCTCCAAACTCTCCCGATCTAAATCCTCTGGATTACTATGTCTGGGAAACCATGCTGCATCTCTATCAGAAACACCAGCCGAAGCCTAAAAACAGGACAGAACTGCAGGAAGTGCTACAATCTATCTGGGAGAGAGTGTCTCAAGCTGGAATCAACAAAGCTGTTCTAGAGTTCCGAAAGCGACTGCAGTCCTGCGTAGCAGCGGGAGGCAAGAATATGGAATAGTCAGCAATGCTAGCAGATACAACTGGTTTTTTCTGAACAAATACAACGGCCCTTTTCAGGGCCAAAATAAATATAAAAATAATTAAGATTTACAGTTCATTAAAAAATGGGGGTTGCTCTGCTGAAACTTGCATAACTGGCCAATCGATAAACAAAAATGGATGAAAATTGGCTACCTCAACCAAAATTAGTCCTTTAGTAATTGGTAAAAGTTTTGTTGGAAAATATTTGCAATAGCCTGAGATATTCAAACTTTTTGCAAGTGTAATCTTTTTTTTACTCACCCTGCATATATATATATATATATATATATATATATATATATATATATATATGACATAACGATTATGTATATATATCCAACAAAATATATATTATATATATATATATATATATATATATATATATATATATATGATTATATATATACATAACTATTATGTATATCTATCCAACAATATGTATATATATAAATATTATATATAGTATATGTATATCTTATTGTTATTGTTATTATTATTATTATTGTCATTACTATTATTATTAGGTATTGTATAGTATATGTTGGATTCAGCTATTTTTATGTGTAGCAGACTCGAAACAACGTTAGAAAGAGAAGAATTAACATTTTGTTTGTCTGAGTCATAACGATGCTAGTCTGCATATGTTTGGTGTAGAGTATATAACGCATAATTGGGAATAAATTCATCAGACCGCGGTTTTTAGATTGTAGGACTACATTGACAAAAGAAGAAATTCAAAACGCATAACCTATAATCTAATGTTATACAATTAGAAAAAGAAGCAACAAACTGTCACGGTGTTCTATATGCGCATATCGTATACACAGTAATAGCCAATAGTCACGATATGCAATACGCAAACCTAGACATTTACCATCACAATATTTTATCCAGCTTGGCTATCCAATTGTTATGTTCCAAATATTGATTTTAATTTGTGTTAATTTTACGAAATCGCGAAATCATAGATATCCGTGAAAGTTTATGCTTATATTTAGTGCTCTGTTAATTATATAATTCGACAAACAATAACATCAATGCGTCGACTGATAAGTATAGAAACCATAGCATCAAATGAGCGAACACAGCAACCGTAACATTAATTACCAAATACAAAATTCATAGCTTTAATTATAAAGTAGACCTGTAGCAACAATAGCAGATGAAATAATGCCTAATAGAGATAACTTTTAAAGATAGGACAGGACCTATAGTCGATATCAGACCTAATTCTATTAACCACGGAGTCAAAAACTGAATAGAATTGTATATGTAGTCAATGCCAGAGCATGTTAGGCCTTTATATTTTTTCCACATTTGTTCATCGATCCTCTACAGTTCCTTTTACATATATAACTTTTAAGAAAAGGAAACATTGTAAACACGTGCCGGTATGTCACGTGTGTAACTATAAAGAATAAAATAATAATTAAAATTATATCTAAATATCTAAATACCAATGCGCTGGAAACAATCTTATATTCCAAGACACTGTCTTCATTTAACTCTCTATTTATTCTCTGTTTTACGTCCTTTATTAAACCGTCCTCGCTAAGAACGTGTTCAAACCAGTTCTTCTTTCTATTTCTTGACATAGGTACAAGTTGCTTAACTGTATCAATTACATTCAGCACTCCGATCTTAATTCAGAAACATGTCAGTCCATCCAATCTTCTTAATTCTTATCCATATAGCCACTTTCGCTCTGCCAAGCTTTTCGAAACGCACACTAAACTACATGATTTTTTCTGCTAAAAGTCATTTTACTAGGAATACACTAGTAGCAGATTAACTGATTCTTGTTTGCGAAAGATTCAATATTTTAGCTAAATATGCAAGATAATATTTATTAATATAGGCTAATTCATAGATGATATACATGTATATATACTGTAATATTTGTATTAACGTCTACGGCAGTTTCCTATATAGAGGCTTTCTTGTTATGGGCCTACAGTATTTAATTTTAAATATGTGCATGAATGCTATGCGCAGTGCTCTTACTGGTATTAGCCTTATTTTCTTTTAATATCTATACTTTAATCTTAAACAAAATCAATCCTGTGATAAAAGCACAATTTTCAACAAATTCATATATTGACAATTTATGCTATCAAAATGATATTAGCTAAGAAATTCAGAGTAAACAACCATAGCAAAAAAATATAGTGTTACACATACGTACGAAACACCATCAAGTACAATAGATAATTATAAAAACCTAGCTGAGGAGCTTAAGGTAAGAAATAAAAGAGCGCAAATTGAAGATTCAGATATGCGTTTTAATTATATTATTGGTCCTAAGTTATAGTTTAATGTCTGACATTTTTAGACATTTCTAAGGTTTGAATTCCAAACAACAAATAGACTCGCATCATGGCAATCAATTTCAAGAACGGATTAGATTATTGAACGGAAAATATCTTAAATACAGATAAACAATATCATATCAAAACACGTTTGATAATCTAGCAGAATACAGCCTTATTATTGTCAAGTTAATTTTCTCAAAAAAGTCACGTAGACGAAAGCACGCTAGCGTCTGCTTATTATAATCTCGTTTAGGTTTATCTACACTGTGTAAAATTCATTGTTAGAGCAAAGGAGTTTCCCAGTATGGTATATTATTATAACATGCGATTGCAAAAGAAACCGCTCAGTTGAGCTGAGAGTTAATGTCTTGATTCTTCGCATGGTGAATTGTAAGTCACAATGAATTAAAGGTGGTTCGAACAGAGAATGTGAGATACTATGCACAAAACCAATACTTATACTAACTTTAGAAATTGACAAATCCACTGCCAGTATTTAATTTCAAATATGTAGTTAATGAACTTATGATGAACTTCTTAAGGTTTTAAACATGTGGACAAGTGCTATGATCTTGCAACATCTTAGTATCATATATGTTTAACAGTATAAATATTCATATTTAAATGTTCCTATAACAGCGGCAATGGGTCAAGAGGCTCCAGAATTGTAGTCCATTCCAAGCCATTTTAACTACTATTAACACTTTTTAACCTAGCAAAGAATAATATATTGAAACACGCTTGTGCTGTATAATTAAATGCCACACGCATAGATTAGACTGAAGTTGATAAGAAGAACTAACATCATCTAGTTGATCGACGGAGTGCTCTTACTGAGCAGGAAAGCATATTTCGATTATAAATATGCATCTTAGACATTGTACATGGCAGTATACTAAAGAAATAGATATTGTTTAAGCTGTTCATCTAATATATTCTACGCTTTCAAGCTTGGTTTAGTGTGCACTGATCCCGGGATATAGGGATAAAATGGTGAGGTTGTGAGCTTGAGGAATTAGATGAAGTTTGGAAGTTAGAGTGTTAGATGAGGAAAAGTTGATCACACGTTCAATGCTAGTGTTCTCTTTCTTCTGTGCACTGTCAAGTGGCAGGTTCAAGGTACATATTCATACTCAAAAGTCTGCTTTCTCGCTCCATAAGAGCACTCCTTAGATCAACATGTTAATCCCTTCACAAACTCTATGACTTATCCATACCTTATGTAGCCTATAGCTTGGGAAAATATGGCTTCTGAGGTGGTTTCCCGTTGCCTTCCTCAGTTAGGTGGATTAATTATCATTTAATCCTGGGGGAAAATATTTCATGGTGAGATGTGTCCCCTCTTGCCATCCTCAGCTCCTGCCTTTAGTCGCCTCTTAAGTACACGTGGCAGATTGTTTACGGTTGCCCTATTCTGCAAACTTGTTCAAATTAAGTTTAATTAATTCCTTTCCTTGTGTACCAACCTCATCGTACACAACAACAGGCTCTGAAGGTTCAGATAGTTGAACCCGAGGTTGTAGGTTCAAATCTTTAGCGAGCTGTTCAGAGAATAAATTTTTGAACAGGTTGGGAACATGGATAATGGAATAAACCGCCCATAATGATTTTAATCCTTAAAAACTGCATATTTATTTGAACATATAAAAGCTGCTGTATATCATAATGGATGGCCGTTCACTGCCACTGCCTTATTACATACAAATATTTAGCAATGACCTTTTCTTAATTAATTATAATCTTTTTTCTTTGGTATGACACTGAAACAACCAGACTGCATCTTTCTTATTGCCTACTGTACAGTGTAGGCCCGAATAATAAATTACAGGAAAAAAATACAGCAGAGGTTTCATTTATTTTTCAATTAAAACAGTTGTGACTAAAAGGGATCAATAAATTCCAGCCGATGTGCTAGGTTTAATTTAGAAACTGCTGATTTTAACGTGATTAAAATCTAGGCGTAAGCGCGGCTCATAATACGATAGGCTCGATCTAGGGATTACATTTGACTATGAGTTTAATTGAATTGTTATTTCGCACTAGGCAAAGCTCAATCCAAATAGACTCTATTGAAACTGGGCACAAAGATCCGAAGTATATGATAAAAGGTAGTCTACATTCAAAGCTGTTTTCCAAACTTGATGATCACAACAAATAATGTAGTGGGCCTACTATGATAAATGAAAGCACAAATGCTGCAATGCATGTGCCATAAACAGTACAAAGCTCTATTGTTGCGCAAATGCATGTTGCATTGTCAAAAATGTTGCAAGCAAATCCTAAGTCTTTGTGAACATCAATAGAGTTGAGGGGAAGAAGATATCATTATAATATTGTGTACTTTTATAGAGGTGTCTTCATTGGTTCCACCCAAAAAGTTCAGTTAACTTATTGGCAGTCAATCAGTTCATCTAAGCGTTTCAGAAGTCTCTCATTCTGATTGACATGTATGTATAACTGTACATATTGAATATACAAATACTATATATGTACATGCCTATATAATATTTATATATATATATAAATATATTTATGTAGCTTATAATATGATATTGATTAATAAGATGTAACTTATACCATGCAACGTAGATTACAATATACCCGTATAGTTGCATTGTCGTAAGTTAATTACTAACATAAATAGCCCATGTGATAGGAAAATATTGCTAAGATAGTTGACTGATAGAATCATATGAAATTAATGATGTTAATGTTAATTAATTGACGTAGAAAAAAATACAAATTATAGAGAATCTCGCTGGTCAGCTACTAATTTCAAAAGTTAGGTAATTTAACTATATTTTAATTTCTGAAAGTGAAGACGCTGATACAATATAATTTCTACTCAAGCTGTATAGAAATTTAGATGTTAATAGATGTGGGGTTTCGGTGCAGTTTTCAAAATATTTCTAATAAATTGTTTGAAAATTCATTCTGTGAAGGTAGTTAAATTTTTTGTGGAACTGAAAGATTGTCAGCCCTCATTGTAGCTAATAGATAAAGTTCATAAAAAGAAAATTTAGTTTCAGTTAAATTCGAGGAATTAACTGGAAAATATTCTTACCATTCAGCTCTACTATTCGTTTTTCTTAGATTGAAAGATTAGTTTGTTATAGGCGTAGTTAAAATAATTTAAATTTTGTAATATTTTAACATGTAAGTAAAATAAAATAAAATAAAATAATCATGATAACAAAGATTAACCGAAATAATGAAAATGGAATACTAAAACAAAAATGTATATGCATTTATTATATACACTTAAGTACACTGTATATACTTAGGCCTATATCTATATAACTATATATCTACCAAGCTATCTGGCTATCTAACTAATAAAATACTCAAATAATAGGCCTATGATAAATTTATCTAATATGTTTCTTACAGATTCGGCAAGATGTCGGTGAGTCTTGGTAAACACGCAATGACTTTGCTGGTCTGCTGGCTGATGCTGATTCGTAAGTACATGTAGTAGTTATTGTCTCTTCATACTACACACACTTTATACATCTAGGTTAGTTCATTCTGCACATGATGAAAATCTGATGTAACACTGACACATTTTTCTTCACATAAATATATGCTCTCATTATGTGAAGAAATATTTGATCACTCGGTACCAGATCTACTGAGAAGTGTCCAGTGTTTACATATTTCGATTAATTATGTCCAAAATACTTGACATAAGCCTACATTTACACTTTCTCAAAACCTGGATCAGAGACATTTGTTTGTGTGAATTTGAAAGACATAGACAACTACAACAGAGCAGTATCGAACTTTAGATAATAAAATCATAAAATTTAGTTGATAGTTATATGAATTTATATTGTATATGCACGCATAACAATAAATTCGTAGATTTATTAATCTATCTCTCAGTGTGCCGCCTAAAGACAGATCTATGGCAACTCTTCCAGCCAATTCTATCTTCAGTTTCCTTTTCATCTCTAAATAGCGAAGTGCTGGAAAGTAAGATAGCATTTCTTTATTCTGTCTATCTCTAACTATTTTTCTTGTATTCTTCGTTCTAGTAGATTTTCTAATAGATCCTTCGTATGATATATCCCTTTCACATTAATTTTTCTACAAAAAAACATGGTTCTGGTGTTCCTTTGCATTATTTTATTTCTGATACCTTTATGCTATTTTAGGTATATTGAAGAACGATAGATCTTTGACATACATAAATGCGTATTAAAAATGACGTGTTAAAAAGACTACTAGTGCTTGTGTGAAACTAGTACACATTATAGTACACTCCACTACAATGCCTAACTAGGGCAAAAATAAATCTACCGAAATGTTTCAGCAGAGTTTTATGGTACACTGTAAGGCTTTGTCCTATATTCAAGCAGAAAACACTATTGGCAATGCTATATATTATGCCATTTATTATGATACAAAAGTCTGACAAAATGATTCATAACATATTCACACGTAAGATATATACCTCAAAGAATTCATACAATGGTAGATGGACCAGATAACAGAGTACTTTAGTATTTTGATGAAAAAAGACATATATTCTTGAACTGATTTGGAAAATATAAGATAAAATTTACGCTGCCCTAGAAGCATAAAAGTTCATGTAGTGAAGATAACATTAAGACATTTTAAAATATTAGACAGCTCGATCTGTTCTATCTGAAATTGTTTTATTTGTAGAAGTTAGAGACATTATAGCTCAATCAGAAACCACTGTAAGGCCTACACCGTCAGGAGGCTCCACCATGCCTCCTGGAGGTTCCACCATGCCTCCTGGAGGTTCCACCATGCCTCCTGGAGGTTCCACCATGCCTCCTGGAGGTTCCACCATGCCTCCTGGAGGTTCCTCCATGCCTCCTGGTGGTTCCACCGTGCCTCCTGGAGGTTCTACCATGCCTCCTGGAGGTTCCACCATGCCTCCTGGAGGTTCCACCATGCCTCCTGGAGGTTCCACCATGCCTCCTGGAGGTTCCACCATGCCTGGAGGGGCTTCAACAGGTCCTGGAGATGGATCCGTACCTTCCGGGGAATCGACTACATCTAAGAGCAGCAACGATGGTGGTGAGAATTGCTAACTATAATTATATTACATGTGAACGTGAATATCTTAATTAATTTGAAAATTAATCCTTTTGTTTATAAAGTTATTTTAGCAATGCCTTTGAAATATATTAAAGTAGAACTCTTTTCTAATTTTCCCTTTGGCTCTGAGTCTCCTTCCTATTACATTCTCTTTTGAGAAAGAAATATTCCGACTGGTAGAGGTTAACAGTAACATGATAAGGCCTCTGTAAGTCGAACATTTAATTAATTGATCAATCTATTTTGAAAGCATATTTAAATTCTCATTAACATATTTGATGCTAAATCTCTGCTTTCAGCTGTTTCCGCTGCCATTATTCTCGGCGTTATCGCCGGGGTCCTGGGAATAATTCTGCTCTGTTTGCTTTGCTGGATGTGGTCGACCCGTCGCTGTTGTTACGAGGGTGACTACGTCGAGACTCGACGAACCTATAGGCAGGAAGTCCAGCCTGTCCCTCAGTCCTACCCAGTGCGGTACAGCTCCTACAACCCGCCTTCAAGGCTCTATTGAGTCATCGGCAGTCGAAAAGGTTACTTCATAGATCTAATGCAGTTACTAGATAACTCACTTCTAGTCACTAATAGTCTACTTCTAGTCTAGTTCTATTTCCTTTCAATAGTACTGTGGTATATAAAGGTAATGGTGAAAAATGTAAAAGAGTCGAAACTTGTTCAAGAAAGTGGACAGAATGTATTGATAATCTACTATTGGAGACTTCCAATTAACTGAATTTCTGAGAAAAGTATATGTTACAAAAAATATTCATAAAAGGTCAATAAAACAAAATCAAATGTATGGTAGCTACATGCGCATTCAGAGCTTGGTAAAATTTATAATTCCGGAATTTAGTCAAATTTATTTATTTTCTTCCTACTAAGGTTTTTTAAAATTTAGACTCAAATTTTATGACGCACTTCCGCAATTCAGTGATAGACCTGCGTAAAATGATGGTTATCCAAGAACGTTACTCTATTAATCTCGCTACTTTTGTCGACTGCTTTAAGGTTACCATACACGTTCTATTTCGCTCTTTTTCCTTAACTCCTTTTTCAGTATATTCTCCAAGTTCTGTTCCTTGTTTGCTCTAAAAGTTCTCTAACACTAATATCACACACGGACAGATAAACTGAAATTATTATAAAAAAAGATTTAAACTATTGTCTTTGTTATTTTATACCTTATTACAGGTTCATATGGAAGATGGTCAATAAACAGCTTAAACAAAATTTCCGTTCTGAAACGATTATGGACGTAAAACTAAACTTCATTGGCAAACACATTTGCTATTTAATTGTATTTTGCTCTGGAATATCGAAGCTAATTCGAGGTCTATGTAATGATACTCAATAATAATATTAGTGGGCTTAGTGAAATATACGCTATCTGGAATATTATTAGGCATATTTAGAGAACTATTACGTTTCTCTTTGATTTTCTTAAAGAATTAATTTATCCATATTTTTTTACTTCTCAAATAAACTAGAGCAGAAATTTGAACCGTGAAATTCAATCGACTGAAATATCCATCATCTATATCCGAGTATACTGGTACGGATATATTTGAAATGTACAAGTACCAAGACTAGGAATAGTTATTTTATTATATACTTACATCAGAGGCGGGCAATTCTTATTTCAGCATTATATGGTGTCAGTTCAATTTACATTAATTTATGATGCCAGCTCTCAACATCTTGTATTAAAAAACATGTAGTCTTAAATGAGCATGCAATTGCTTCCTGACTATGTAATGTTATGTTATGTTTTGTATTCATATTACTGCACTTAGTACATAATTTTATACAGTGAAGCTTATAATTTAAAATAATAATAACTTAGACATACACTGTACAATAATAATAGAATTTAATAGTACATATACATGTAGAACTATCACTTAACTAATTTAGTGCAGAAAGTATCATACTCAGAGGACCGACTTTTAAGAACCCAGATGGGTAGTTGTTAGCCCAGCCAGTTAGATAAGCCCAGTGATCTTGTTCAAAGAGAATCAACTGACTCGATTACTATCACACTTACCAAGCAACTAGTGGAATCTAAATAATGTATATATATAAATATTATATATAGTATATGTATATCTTATTGTTATTGTTATTATTATTATTATTGTCATTACTATTATTATTAGGTATTGTATAGTATATGTTGGATTCAGCTATTTTTATGTGTAGCAGACTCGAAACAACGTTAGAAAGAGAAGAATTAACATTTTGTTTGTCTGAGTCATAACGATGCTAGTCTGCATATGTTTGGTGTAGAGTATATAACGCATAATTGGGAATAAATTCATCAGACCGCGGTTTTTAGATTGTAGGACTACATTGACAAAAGAAGAAATTCAAAACGCATAACCTATAATCTAATGTTATACAATTAGAAAAAGAAGCAACAAACTGTCACGGTGTTCTATATGCGCATATCGTATACACAGTAATAGCCAATAGTCACGATATGCAATACGCAAACCTAGACATTTACCATCACAATATTTTATCCAGCTTGGCTATCCAATTGTTATGTTCCAAATATTGATTTTAATTTGTGTTAATTTTACGAAATCGCGAAATCATAGATATCCGTGAAAGTTTATGCTTATATTTAGTGCTCTGTTAATTATATAATTCGACAAACAATAACATCAATGCGTCGACTGATAAGTATAGAAACCATAGCATCAAATGAGCGAACACAGCAACCGTAACATTAATTACCAAATACAAAATTCATAGCTTTAATTATAAAGTAGACCTGTAGCAACAATAGCAGATGAAATAATGCCTAATAGAGATAACTTTTAAAGATAGGACAGGACCTATAGTCGATATCAGACCTAATTCTATTAACCACGGAGTCAAAAACTGAATAGAATTGTATATGTAGTCAATGCCAGAGCATGTTAGGCCTTTATATTTTTTCCACATTTGTTCATCGATCCTCTACAGTTCCTTTTACATATATAACTTTTAAGAAAAGGAAACATTGTAAACACGTGCCGGTATGTCACGTGTGTAACTATAAAGAATAAAATAATAATTAAAATTATATCTAAATATCTAAATACCAATGCGCTGGAAACAATCTTATATTCCAAGACACTGTCTTCATTTAACTCTCTATTTATTCTCTGTTTTACGTCCTTTATTAAACCGTCCTCGCTAAGAACGTGTTCAAACCAGTTCTTCTTTCTATTTCTTGACATAGGTACAAGTTGCTTAACTGTATCAATTACATTCAGCACTCCGATCTTAATTCAGAAACATGTCAGTCCATCCAATCTTCTTAATTCTTATCCATATAGCCACTTTCGCTCTGCCAAGCTTTTCGAAACGCACACTAAACTACATGATTTTTTCTGCTAAAAGTCATTTTACTAGGAATACACTAGTAGCAGATTAACTGATTCTTGTTTGCGAAAGATTCAATATTTTAGCTAAATATGCAAGATAATATTTATTAATATAGGCTAATTCATAGATGATATACATGTATATATACTGTAATATTTGTATTAACGTCTACGGCAGTTTCCTATATAGAGGCTTTCTTGTTATGGGCCTACAGTATTTAATTTTAAATATGTGCATGAATGCTATGCGCAGTGCTCTTACTGGTATTAGCCTTATTTTCTTTTAATATCTATACTTTAATCTTAAACAAAATCAATCCTGTGATAAAAGCACAATTTTCAACAAATTCATATATTGACAATTTATGCTATCAAAATGATATTAGCTAAGAAATTCAGAGTAAAAAAAAAAAAAAAAAAAATATAGTGTTACACATACGTACGAAACACCATCAAGTACAATAGATAATTATAAAAACCTAGCTGAGGAGCTTAAGGTAAGAAATAAAAGAGCGCAAATTGAAGATTCAGATATGCGTTTTAATTATATTATTGGTCCTAAGTTATAGTTTAATGTCTGACATTTTTAGACATTTCTAAGGTTTGAATTCCAAACAACAAATAGACTCGCATCATGGCAATCAATTTCAAGAACGGATTAGATTATTGAACGGAAAATATCTTAAATACAGATAAACAATATCATATCAAAACACGTTTGATAATCTAGCAGAATACAGCCTTATTATTGTCAAGTTAATTTTCTCAAAAAAGTCACGTAGACGAAAGCACGCTAGCGTCTGCTTATTATAATCTCGTTTAGGTTTATCTACACTGTGTAAAATTCATTGTTAGAGCAAAGGAGTTTCCCAGTATGGTATATTATTATAACATGCGATTGCAAAAGAAACCGCTCAGTTGAGCTGAGAGTTAATGTCTTGATTCTTCGCATGGTGAATTGTAAGTCACAATGAATTAAAGGTGGTTCGAACAGAGAATGTGAGATACTATGCACAAAACCAATACTTATACTAACTTTAGAAATTGACAAATCCACTGCCAGTATTTAATTTCAAATATGTAGTTAATGAACTTATGATGAACTTCTTAAGGTTTTAAACATGTGGACAAGTGCTATGATCTTGCAACATCTTAGTATCATATATGTTTAACAGTATAAATATTCATATTTAAATGTTCCTATAACAGCGGCAATGGGTCAAGAGGCTCCAGAATTGTAGTCCATTCCAAGCCATTTTAACTACTATTAACACTTTTTAACCTAGCAAAGAATAATATATTGAAACACGCTTGTGCTGTATAATTAAATGCCACACGCATAGATTAGACTGAAGTTGATAAGAAGAACTAACATCATCTAGTTGATCGACGGAGTGCTCTTACTGAGCAGGAAAGCATATTTCGATTATAAATATGCATCTTAGACATTGTACATGGCAGTATACTAAAGAAATAGATATTGTTTAAGCTGTTCATCTAATATATTCTACGCTTTCAAGCTTGGTTTAGTGTGCACTGATCCCGGGATATAGGGATAAAATGGTGAGGTTGTGAGCTTGAGGAATTAGATGAAGTTTGGAAGTTAGAGTGTTAGATGAGGAAAAGTTGATCACACGTTCAATGCTAGTGTTCTCTTTCTTCTGTGCACTGTCAAGTGGCAGGTTCAAGGTACATATTCATACTCAAAAGTCTGCTTTCTCGCTCCATAAGAGCACTCCTTAGATCAACATGTTAATCCCTTCACAAACTCTATGACTTATCCATACCTTATGTAGCCTATAGCTTGGGAAAATATGGCTTCTGAGGTGGTTTCCCGTTGCCTTCCTCAGTTAGGTGGATTAATTATCATTTAATCCTGGGGGAAAATATTTCATGGTGAGATGTGTCCCCTCTTGCCATCCTCAGCTCCTGCCTTTAGTCGCCTCTTAAGTACACGTGGCAGATTGTTTACGGTTGCCCTATTCTGCAAACTTGTTCAAATTAAGTTTAATTAATTCCTTTCCTTGTGTACCAACCTCATCGTACACAACAACAGGCTCTGAAGGTTCAGATAGTTGAACCCGAGGTTGTAGGTTCAAATCTTTAGCGAGCTGTTCAGAGAATAAATTTTTGAACAGGTTGGGAACATGGATAATGGAATAAACCGCCCATAATGATTTTAATCCTTAAAAACTGCATATTTATTTGAACATATAAAAGCTGCTGTATATCATAATGGATGGCCGTTCACTGCCACTGCCTTATTACATACAAATATTTAGCAATGACCTTTTCTTAATTAATTATAATCTTTTTTCTTTGGTATGACACTGAAACAACCAGACTGCATCTTTCTTATTGCCTACTGTACAGTGTAGGCCCGAATAATAAATTACAGGAAAAAAATACAGCAGAGGTTTCATTTATTTTTCAATTAAAACAGTTGTGACTAAAAGGGATCAATAAATTCCAGCCGATGTGCTAGGTTTAATTTAGAAACTGCTGATTTTAACGTGATTAAAATCTAGGCGTAAGCGCGGCTCATAATACGATAGGCTCGATCTAGGGATTACATTTGACTATGAGTTTAATTGAATTGTTATTTCGCACTAGGCAAAGCTCAATCCAAATAGACTCTATTGAAACTGGGCACAAAGATCCGAAGTATATGATAAAAGGTAGTCTACATTCAAAGCTGTTTTCCAAACTTGATGATCACAACAAATAATGTAGTGGGCCTACTATGATAAATGAAAGCACAAATGCTGCAATGCATGTGCCATAAACAGTACAAAGCTCTATTGTTGCGCAAATGCATGTTGCATTGTCAAAAATGTTGCAAGCAAATCCTAAGTCTTTGTGAACATCAATAGAGTTGAGGGGAAGAAGATATCATTATAATATTGTGTACTTTTATAGAGGTGTCTTCATTGGTTCCACCCAAAAAGTTCAGTTAACTTATTGGCAGTCAATCAGTTCATCTAAGCGTTTCAGAAGTCTCTCATTCTGATTGACATGTATGTATAACTGTACATATTGAATATACAAATACTATATATGTACATGCCTATATAATATTTATATATATATATAAATATATTTATGTAGCTTATAATATGATATTGATTAATAAGATGTAACTTATACCATGCAACGTAGATTACAATATACCCGTATAGTTGCATTGTCGTAAGTTAATTACTAACATAAATAGCCCATGTGATAGGAAAATATTGCTAAGATAGTTGACTGATAGAATCATATGAAATTAATGATGTTAATGTTAATTAATTGACGTAGAAAAAAATACAAATTATAGAGAATCTCGCTGGTCAGCTACTAATTTCAAAAGTTAGGTAATTTAACTATATTTTAATTTCTGAAAGTGAAGACGCTGATACAATATAATTTCTACTCAAGCTGTATAGAAATTTAGATGTTAATAGATGTGGGGTTTCGGTGCAGTTTTCAAAATATTTCTAATAAATTGTTTGAAAATTCATTCTGTGAAGGTAGTTAAATTTTTTGTGGAACTGAAAGATTGTCAGCCCTCATTGTAGCTAATAGATAAAGTTCATAAAAAGAAAATTTAGTTTCAGTTAAATTCGAGGAATTAACTGGAAAATATTCTTACCATTCAGCTCTACTATTCGTTTTTCTTAGATTGAAAGATTAGTTTGTTATAGGCGTAGTTAAAATAATTTAAATTTTGTAATATTTTAACATGTAAGTAAAATAAAATAAAATAAAATAATCATGATAACAAAGATTAACCGAAATAATGAAAATGGAATACTAAAACAAAAATGTATATGCATTTATTATATACACTTAAGTACACTGTATATACTTAGGCCTATATCTATATAACTATATATCTACCAAGCTATCTGGCTATCTAACTAATAAAATACTCAAATAATAGGCCTATGATAAATTTATCTAATATGTTTCTTACAGATTCGGCAAGATGTCGGTGAGTCTTGGTAAACACGCAATGACTTTGCTGGTCTGCTGGCTGATGCTGATTCGTAAGTACATGTAGTAGTTATTGTCTCTTCATACTACACACACTTTATACATCTAGGTTAGTTCATTCTGCACATGATGAAAATCTGATGTAACACTGACACATTTTTCTTCACATAAATATATGCTCTCATTATGTGAAGAAATATTTGATCACTCGGTACCAGATCTACTGAGAAGTGTCCAGTGTTTACATATTTCGATTAATTATGTCCAAAATACTTGACATAAGCCTACATTTACACTTTCTCAAAACCTGGATCAGAGACATTTGTTTGTGTGAATTTGAAAGACATAGACAACTACAACAGAGCAGTATCGAACTTTAGATAATAAAATCATAAAATTTAGTTGATAGTTATATGAATTTATATTGTATATGCACGCATAACAATAAATTCGTAGATTTATTAATCTATCTCTCAGTGTGCCGCCTAAAGACAGATCTATGGCAACTCTTCCAGCCAATTCTATCTTCAGTTTCCTTTTCATCTCTAAATAGCGAAGTGCTGGAAAGTAAGATAGCATTTCTTTATTCTGTCTATCTCTAACTATTTTTCTTGTATTCTTCGTTCTAGTAGATTTTCTAATAGATCCTTCGTATGATATATCCCTTTCACATTAATTTTTCTACAAAAAAACATGGTTCTGGTGTTCCTTTGCATTATTTTATTTCTGATACCTTTATGCTATTTTAGGTATATTGAAGAACGATAGATCTTTGACATACATAAATGCGTATTAAAAATGACGTGTTAAAAAGACTACTAGTGCTTGTGTGAAACTAGTACACATTATAGTACACTCCACTACAATGCCTAACTAGGGCAAAAATAAATCTACCGAAATGTTTCAGCAGAGTTTTATGGTACACTGTAAGGCTTTGTCCTATATTCAAGCAGAAAACACTATTGGCAATGCTATATATTATGCCATTTATTATGATACAAAAGTCTGACAAAATGATTCATAACATATTCACACGTAAGATATATACCTCAAAGAATTCATACAATGGTAGATGGACCAGATAACAGAGTACTTTAGTATTTTGATGAAAAAAGACATATATTCTTGAACTGATTTGGAAAATATAAGATAAAATTTACGCTGCCCTAGAAGCATAAAAGTTCATGTAGTGAAGATAACATTAAGACATTTTAAAATATTAGACAGCTCGATCTGTTCTATCTGAAATTGTTTTATTTGTAGAAGTTAGAGACATTATAGCTCAATCAGAAACCACTGTAAGGCCTACACCGTCAGGAGGCTCCACCATGCCTCCTGGAGGTTCCACCATGCCTCCTGGAGGTTCCACCATGCCTCCTGGAGGTTCCACCATGCCTCCTGGAGGTTCCACCATGCCTCCTGGAGGTTCCTCCATGCCTCCTGGTGGTTCCACCGTGCCTCCTGGAGGTTCTACCATGCCTCCTGGAGGTTCCACCATGCCTCCTGGAGGTTCCACCATGCCTCCTGGAGGTTCCACCATGCCTCCTGGAGGTTCCACCATGCCTGGAGGGGCTTCAACAGGTCCTGGAGATGGATCCGTACCTTCCGGGGAATCGACTACATCTAAGAGCAGCAACGATGGTGGTGAGAATTGCTAACTATAATTATATTACATGTGAACGTGAATATCTTAATTAATTTGAAAATTAATCCTTTTGTTTATAAAGTTATTTTAGCAATGCCTTTGAAATATATTAAAGTAGAACTCTTTTCTAATTTTCCCTTTGGCTCTGAGTCTCCTTCCTATTACATTCTCTTTTGAGAAAGAAATATTCCGACTGGTAGAGGTTAACAGTAACATGATAAGGCCTCTGTAAGTCGAACATTTAATTAATTGATCAATCTATTTTGAAAGCATATTTAAATTCTCATTAACATATTTGATGCTAAATCTCTGCTTTCAGCTGTTTCCGCTGCCATTATTCTCGGCGTTATCGCCGGGGTCCTGGGAATAATTCTGCTCTGTTTGCTTTGCTGGATGTGGTCGACCCGTCGCTGTTGTTACGAGGGTGACTACGTCGAGACTCGACGAACCTATAGGCAGGAAGTCCAGCCTGTCCCTCAGTCCTACCCAGTGCGGTACAGCTCCTACAACCCGCCTTCAAGGCTCTATTGAGTCATCGGCAGTCGAAAAGGTTACTTCATAGATCTAATGCAGTTACTAGATAACTCACTTCTAGTCACTAATAGTCTACTTCTAGTCTAGTTCTATTTCCTTTCAATAGTACTGTGGTATATAAAGGTAATGGTGAAAAATGTAAAAGAGTCGAAACTTGTTCAAGAAAGTGGACAGAATGTATTGATAATCTACTATTGGAGACTTCCAATTAACTGAATTTCTGAGAAAAGTATATGTTACAAAAAATATTCATAAAAGGTCAATAAAACAAAATCAAATGTATGGTAGCTACATGCGCATTCAGAGCTTGGTAAAATTTATAATTCCGGAATTTAGTCAAATTTATTTATTTTCTTCCTACTAAGGTTTTTTAAAATTTAGACTCAAATTTTATGACGCACTTCCGCAATTCAGTGATAGACCTGCGTAAAATGATGGTTATCCAAGAACGTTACTCTATTAATCTCGCTACTTTTGTCGACTGCTTTAAGGTTACCATACACGTTCTATTTCGCTCTTTTTCCTTAACTCCTTTTTCAGTATATTCTCCAAGTTCTGTTCCTTGTTTGCTCTAAAAGTTCTCTAACACTAATATCACACACGGACAGATAAACTGAAATTATTATAAAAAAAGATTTAAACTATTGTCTTTGTTATTTTATACCTTATTACAGGTTCATATGGAAGATGGTCAATAAACAGCTTAAACAAAATTTCCGTTCTGAAACGATTATGGACGTAAAACTAAACTTCATTGGCAAACACATTTGCTATTTAATTGTATTTTGCTCTGGAATATCGAAGCTAATTCGAGGTCTATGTAATGATACTCAATAATAATATTAGTGGGCTTAGTGAAATATACGCTATCTGGAATATTATTAGGCATATTTAGAGAACTATTACGTTTCTCTTTGATTTTCTTAAAGAATTAATTTATCCATATTTTTTTACTTCTCAAATAAACTAGAGCAGAAATTTGAACCGTGAAATTCAATCGACTGAAATATCCATCATCTATATCCGAGTATACTGGTACGGATATATTTGAAATGTACAAGTACCAAGACTAGGAATAGTTATTTTATTATATACTTACATCAGAGGCGGGCAATTCTTATTTCAGCATTATATGGTGTCAGTTCAATTTACATTAATTTATGATGCCAGCTCTCAACATCTTGTATTAAAAAACATGTAGTCTTAAATGAGCATGCAATTGCTTCCTGACTATGTAATGTTATGTTATGTTTTGTATTCATATTACTGCACTTAGTACATAATTTTATACAGTGAAGCTTATAATTTAAAATAATAATAACTTAGACATACACTGTACAATAATAATAGAATTTAATAGTACATATACATGTAGAACTATCACTTAACTAATTTAGTGCAGAAAGTATCATACTCAGAGGACCGACTTTTAAGAACCCAGATGGGTAGTTGTTAGCCCAGCCAGTTAGATAAGCCCAGTGATCTTGTTCAAAGAGAATCAACTGACTCGATTACTATCACACTTACCAAGCAACTAGTGGAATCTAAATAGGATAAAATCTGTTGCAATTAGAATTTCACACTGGACTACGTCATTTTGTGAAGCAATAAATTTATCTTTATTAATTTTACTGATTTTAGTCGCTTGATGATCCTAAGATAGAGTTTAGTAGGCTCTTAGTAGTGCCTCAATCTCTAATGCAGCAATCATTTAATGTGTGTAGAGGAAATTCTGAGAGTACGGACCTCCGAATGAGGCGGACTACGGAATTCTTTGATTGAAAATAGTGATTTATTTCACTGAATTCAAATTGCTATTCATCAAAGTAGATTTAATATGTTTACTTGGCTACCGCAGATATCATGATACAAAAATCTTAACAAAAATAATCAAATTGCAAAATTGTCTTGTAATATTATAATTTCTCAGATCTGGCCCGTAATGAATTGTACGCTTTGTAGACCCTATTGTACGTTCAGGTCTAAAATTTCTGTGATATAATGGCATGTATTTAATATTATATTATTTAATTAAATATATATAATTACCACATATTTTGTTTATAAAAAGTACGGTATAAAGTTAAAAAATAATACTTTAAAAATAGCTTCTGATGATTGAATAAGTTGAACTATCTGTATATAGGGTAGTACAACTCTTTTCTTAACCTTTTATTCTATGTCGATATATTTTTTATTAACTGCTGTGGCGACAACAACTTTGCAATTCTATGCCGTGTGAATTGGGTCTCCAAAGGGGAGCGTATGGTTACTAATGAAATTGATGCACGAGATTTCTGAATTGAAATGTTAATCAATTTCTATTAATTAAGGGTATTCAATCTCTATTAATTAAGGGTATTCAAAGCTGAGTGTGGTATCACAATTAGAAGTTTGTATGCATTCCTACCACGTCGCAATTCGCCTTTAAGCGATTAATTTGTGAACATGGTATTTTTGTGATGTCCTCTGCGAAAAAACTGACCCAGCTACTCTATCCTTATAAGGAAAGAGCAGCCCAAAATGCCTTGAACCCTGGCTACCTCTAAATCGGTGTACTGAAGAGAGCATTAAAGTATCGAGTCCTGTAAAACGCTTGTCCCCGCGGCAGAAGCCAAAGTGACAGATGGTGCCAGCGCGAGACAGAACGAGTACCTAGCCCTCCATAGCAAATGGGCAGACTTGCTTGGATCCACTGACCGTCGTTAACGTTAACATTAACGATGTCACTTAGAAACTTTCGCAGGATGAAATCAAAAGACTGCAGCATTGGATGGCCTGCACACGGAGAAGACCGCAAGATGAATTTTGAAGAGCCTACGCAGCTTCGCATTATTGCTAAATCATCGTGCGCTGACATGAGCTTTAACCGGCTAGCAGCCCTCTCTAGGTTAGAGCACTGAGTGTTGAGAACGACATCCATAGCCTGACCTGTCAACAGTGGAGCTCCGAGAAGGATGGCTTCAACAGGTTTTACATGAGTGAAAGAGTTGATGATAGGAAAGGTACTGTCAGAGCGAGTGCTTTAATCAGCACACATTTATGTATGTTCAGACTTAGCTCCACAGCCTTACCCGTGACCACCACGGTAGCCTCCTCCCCACCCACAGTAATGTCGTCCAAGTAGCCTATTTTCAGCGCAGAGGAAAGTGACTGGAGTAGGGGGTGTATGGTTAAACTGAACAAGAGAGGACCCAACGGGTCTACACCCTTACAAGACATGATGACCTTATCATCAAATCGTAGTGCGCTTGGATCTCCATAGGGCAGGCGACAGAACGGATCCAGTTCAGGTAATGAAAAGTCAACTGCCTCCAGCATTGAGTCTCTTTTCAAGGAATTAAAGGTGTTGCATGAATCAAGTTTCGCCACCACCCAATCTTCTGGCATGCTGCTAATGAATTGGCGGGTGGCATGCACATCTGCTTCGCCTCCTTTCACCCCCAAACCTACCTAAAGTGGTTGAAGATATTTCTGAAAGCCTGGATAGGGCGAAGGTATTTGCGCATTTGGCCGCGAACCTACATCATGCGTAGCCAATAGCAATCGGTCTAAGAACGCCAGACTTTTTCCTCAAAGCGATTAGGTTAGCTCCAAAAAGAAATGGCTGGACTTGCTGGTGGCATGTGCCCTGTATAAGTAGATTTACAAATCCAGTAATAGCTGTAAGAGTCTAAAATACAAAAATACTCTTACAGCTACTTGCCAGTGTCTGGCCATTTCCTAATTTGAAAATATTCAATTGTATGGCTACCAACGGTTTTACTGTAATTAATAATGTAATAGCAATTTTTGTATTTTAGACTTAAGTGAACTCTGCAATAGCTGCTAATTATGGTACTACCGAACAGAACTATGGCTCTTAGATGGTATTCTCTTTCGTACTGTTATTTGTTTATCTAACTACATGCACGTTCCTATTGTATGTATAATCTGTGCTATGATGAACAAATAAACGATATCTATCTAATCTTATCAAGGGGGCACGACCCCAACTGCAGTACATGTATGTGCTGTGGCCTAATACCATCCGGACCACCAGAGGAGCCAGCGGGGAAGCTTCTTACAGCCTTCAATACCTCAGCTTCGGTGACTTGGAAAATGATCTCCTAAGGTAAGACAGAGCTGTGACTAGCACGAGGTGTGCTGTCTGCAGATAGATGTTTGTGACATAACTCTCTGTAGGCCTCATTACTGCTAGGGGCCAACGTCTCTTCAGGGCAGAGGATTCTCACCGATGCCCGCAGGTTCACGTCCTCGATCTTTGATGTTACGAAGGCTCGTAAGGATTCCTCAGGGGTACGAAACTTGAACGGTTTACGACTCTTCACACTACAACAACAAAGGACATAGTCGGTAACCCCTGACGATCTATAGCGAATCATGGACGCCAAGTTGTGACTCTTCCCTGTTCGTTTAGGAGCCAGCAAAATGTACTCACCCATGGCGAGCAGTGATTTCCATGCTTCTAGGTCATCCGAGTCCCTTACGATTCTGTTCAAAATGTCGATCAGGTAAGTGGCACAAGTGGCTCGAACAGATTTAGGGTTGTGCTTAATGGTACCACACGTGAAGTTTTGATGAGCAAAGCTCTTGGAAGCAACAATTGGATATAGCACCGGGTGGTTGCTGTTTATTGGGGGTCCAGGTGAACAGAAGTCATCAACCCTTACATCACTGGATGAGAGCTGTGACGAGGATGTTCTCTGAGCATCGATTGGAGGTCTGTGAGACCCTAGTCAGCGGTTGTCGTGGGGGCCATGGAGGTGAACAGACCCGTCTCTAATGTGCATCTGAAACACACCCAATCATACGCTGCAAGTGCAGTTTTTCTTGTTAGCATCCTAAGATAGAGGCCAAACGTGTATTTGAGACGGCATTCATGCGTGAAGTTATAAACAGTCCCTTGAATACCGAGTCTATTAATAGCCTTGGAAAATCCTGTCAACAGATTCAAACCTATACTGACTACGAAATTTGACGAAATAGCAGGAAAAACGCAAACCTTTCGTCAAGCGGGATACATACTATAGCACAAGCTAAGGGACGGCATAAATGCAAGAAATAGCGCTGGCGAATAAATGATAAAATCCTGATAAAGCAGTGTTGAGTGCGCTCATTTAAACAAAAGGCAGCCACCACGGACCTCCCAGAGCAAGGAACTTTACTATTATTGTAATAATAATAATACTGGATTTGCCAGTTCTATCCCAGTCAACCAGTCTAGTAGGGATTGCTTATCCCTTTTCATCGATCACTCCTCAGAAGTTAAGGTGGGGAGAGACACTCCGATTCCAACTTTTGAGCAGGCACCTCTTGTTGGTAAGCCAGCTGTACTCGGTGCGTCAGGGTTAGAAATTGGAATGAAGTTTATTATTATTATTATTATTATTATTATTATGCATAAGAGTAAATACCATCCAACAACTACTGAGAGACAGGGGAATTGAGATTTGGGGCCATGATATCTGGATAGGAAACTCTCCTAACCTTAGTTTTGAAGAACATCTTGAAGAAGCGTTAAGGATGAAGTGGAGGCTAGGTTGATCCATGATGAAAGTCGTAACTATTAATCAATCGAAGCTTCGAAGAAAAACTTGATTACGGTTTTTGATGGAATTTAAAAAATTCGAACTAATTCGATAGTTTACTTTGCTCATATTCTGCTTGCTTGAAGGCGAAGCATGGCATGAAAGCATGCAAATTTCCACTTGATGTCACTTTGAAACTAATAATTCGCTTTCCAGAAGTATAGGCCTATACTACGTTATTGTGACTTCTGCACTTATTTTGTGCACAAAACGGAACTAGTTTTGTTTTCCTTTTTAATTCTATTTCTATTTCTCTCTCTTTCTCTCTCTCTCTTTCTCTCTCTCTTTCTCTCTCTCTCTCTCTCTTTCTCTCTCTCTCTCTCTAGGGTTTTGTTAATGTCACAGATTAATCGCACATACTTCAATACAGACGATATGTAATAGATTTTATTAATACTATTATTAATATTATTACAACTAATGAACATTGGACACATCGTTGGATCTGATGTATTTTTCCTTCTTGAAGGACAGAACTGTCTCTGTAAGAGTTAGGGATACTATTTCAAAACCCGTCAAATTAAAAGCAGGGACACCCCAGCGAAGCTCTCGTAGCCCTTGTCTAGGTCACGATGCTCATCTAACTGCTAGCGACGGAATCAGGGAACGAGAGTTTGCCGACGACATCACGAGACGGACAACCTTAAAGAATTTTAGACTCTTCCAAATCCAGTTGCAGAAAAGTTTGAGAAAACCCTCAATGAAATTCCAAGTTAGTGCGCGCAAAAATTAAGTCTGATACAGCAGATCCAATATGAAATATCCACTAAATATATAACCTTACGCTACTGTATACAGAGCAACCAGAATTGCGTGAGGATGATGCGGAGGACGATTTATGAACGACGAAATAGATATAAGTCCGATTTATGTAGTCTTTATTCATCATTATTGAGAGAGGATTTAGCGCACTCAGTTAAGCTGCGCATCAATTAAACGAAGTAAAGCCACGATGCAGGCGGTTAGTAAATTGTGGGCGACCACTTTGGAATAAAAATCTGTCGAAATTTTCACATAGCCTACTGTGCATTAGGTAAAAGAGACAATTGTTAAAAGAGCACCAAAATTTGTACAGAGTGCATGCCAATGAATCATTTTTATCAATACCTTACCAATATCAATAACTTATTTTAATGTATTATCATATTCGGGATAGTCCAAATTCTAATAAGCATTGAATTCATCATTATTATTATTATTATAATTATTAATAATTTATGTATGAATTTAAAGCTATGATATTCATGTAATAAATCAAACAGCACAATACCACAATACCATTGACAGCAAAGAATGGTATTTTTATCAAATGTTCTGAAAATCTTTGAATAGACATTGTTGTGCGCCTTTCAAAAGTTTCTGGTTCTAATTTATATAGGCCTACATGTAATTGTACAGCTGGAACGCTACAAAGCAGAACCAACGTACTTTGCATACGAATTAACTTTAATATAACGTCGATTGAGGCTTTCGTTCTCAGTCTGCCTGATATGGTGTTAAGCGATGTGTAAAAATTTCCTCTAGTTTCGTACCATTCACATTCACAACTTCGCGCACTTACAATTCTTAACCCCAAGTATTGTATTTTATCTAACTAATTGATGGACTCTATTCTAAGATATAATGGTTTATACAAAGCCTTTATCTCGATCAAATTCGTATTTTACGACATTTGGATATGTTAATAGGAAGATCAAAATGATCAAATTCCCCATCACAGATATCAAATAGTTTCTGTAAGTCACTTATTGAAATACTAAGTAGAATGAAATTGTCGGCATACATGTTACTATTGCAACATTTAACCTCTTAATGCCCAAAAGGTTTCAGTCCATTTTTCCAAGCTGTAATTCATAAATTGGTCTCAAATAGTCCAACTGATGATAAAAATAATCATTTTTCATTTTAACCCTACAAATGGGGGCCAGTCCCCAAAAGGAAACACTGGGCACATACGCAATCCAAAATATAAGCATCAACTATAAAACTTTAGTGCATGCAATTCATGCAATTATCGCTGTAAAGTGTCTGTTGAATTTTGAAAACATGTAAATTACCCAATTCTTATCAGATAATAATAATAAAGGTTTAACGTCCGTTTCTTCATACAGGGATGATGTCAGGGACGTCTCCAACAGCATACATCACTAGAGATCAGTTCACCCAGACCAATCTTCGAAAAAATGTGCTGAGGAGAAGTAAGGTCCTAAACGAAAGCCAGTCCGGTGATCATAAAATGGTCAGGGTAGATTTGATAAAGTAAAAACCTAAGATTAACGTCAGTTTCCTCTCTCGAAAGTGATGGCATTGACGGGAGAGCCCAGGATTTGAATCCCATACATACTGATCCGTGGTCGAGTATCTGGCCGACTTAGCCACTGACTCCAGCCGGTATTGTATACCTGTGTCCAGTTGCAGGTATACAATGCTCTTGTACAATGCCAGTAACCAGATCGACATGTTGGCCCTACGGTTGTTCATGATAGTCGCGTACGCAATACAGATGCATCGGGAAGTGACACTTGTCGCACTCCAGCCTGGCATTCGTGCCACAGAGTCTGCATCTGGACTGATTTCCTGTTGGAACTACATACAGGTGATGCTGAGCGCCATCAGTACGGACTTCAATTTTTGGTTTAGCGTACGGGCCAGTTGGTGCCCCAGCGGCTGTTCCAGCTTAGTGCAGCAGTATACGAGCAACATGTCTTCTGAAGGAGATCTGATGGTGCTGCCCACCCACAGCGACATGAAGGCGCCAAGAAGCTGCTGCCATAAAGTCGATATTGTTGACGAAGAGTGACCGCCATCACTTATTGGAACGGAAGATCGGTCGGTAGGCTGAGAGAAATCTGTCCAGGAAGCCCACTCCACCTATATGGGAGTTTCGACTTATGGCTGTGACATTTCAAAAGTCGCCTTTCTTACAGAGCTGCATCTTTTCGCTTTACCCAATGGTTCCACATTGTCAGAGTTGGTCGCCACAGTAAGGCATTGATCATTATACCACTTGAAAGCCATCACAGACTTGTTACACTTGAAACCAAAAATCGACCATCTTCTTTTTTCAAGAGCTCTGTATCAAGCAAAGGGCGCATCTTCAGCATAGGCTCCCTGACCTATAGGTTGCTTTCATGTTAATGTATAGGAGTGACACAAGTAAGTCATATGAGGTGAAGAAGTTGTCAAAGAACACTTCGTGGCTTCATTAATTTTTCACGAATTTTAGCAACGAAATCACTACTTTACGCCCTACAAGTAACATTGATTCTCAAACCCTTATATAGTACCATTCTTCCCATTACATTGTGCTGGTATCCGCTGTAGATCAGAAGCTAACACCCACAAATTCAAGCAGAAACGAATTTCGGTGCGTCTCTGTTTATACAATTGCGATACATGCTGAAAACATTGCCGATGATCGGCTTCGAAGATGTCTGGCAAGACTCTTCTGTGTATATAACATCCTTGTGTTACAGCAGTGCTTGTGCCCATTGTTCCCAAATGGGAACATTCTAGTTCAACCCAAATTTTTTGTAGGAGTATATATATTTATAACCAATATTCAAATATATAATACGACACCATTTCTAAAGAAAATTGCTATTTCAGATTTTTCATACATGATTCTTACTTCGGATAAGATCAGATTAAAGTTAGGCTGCTGGAAAGGTAGAAATTCATTACTTTTGACCAGAAGCCACAAAACCGGAATTTGCTGAATAAAAGTGAGCTGGCCAGTAAACCATGCCCATGTCATTATTATTACACCTGGATATCATAGATTACTAATTGTAATTCGACACAGGGCACCACAACATAAATTGTTGCTGTTCCCAAATGGGAACATTGTGCGCTAATGGGTTAAAATTTATAAGGCAACCATAATTTGAATGATTAACGATACCCAGCACATTATCAACAAAAAGTGCAAATAATATTTAATAAAATATTCCGACTTGTTTTATCCCAGACAAAAGAGGAACATATCGAGAAATATATCCACCTAATACAAAACTGTTAAATTAAAATAAAATTCTAGTATATTTATGATATTCTAAATTATCTTCTTTTGTTAAAGTAAATTAAGTATTCCATAAATAATACATTTATCAAAAGCTTTGCTTAAATAGATTACCCCAATACTGACAGTACTATTTCAATTAGTGCAATAATTAACAATATTTTTACAGTGTGAATAGCGTTAATGCAACCAACAATCTTTTGTTAATCCGAACTGCCTCGAAGTTTAAAGTTTGAATCGAAGTTTAAACGTCCATGAACTTTTACAGATATTTCTCACAAATATTTGAAGTAAAGGACAGATGGTAATATTTCTGTAATCATTAGCCCTAATATTCCTTGTATTTAAATTTAGAAATTGATATGGTTTTGCCCATACCAAATGCATCAGGGATTATTCCTTTGTACAGAACGATGTTAAATAGGTATTGAAGACTTTTAACAATTGAACCAGTCGCAAAAAACTGGATGTTCGGAAGATAAACCATCGATAGCAGGCGATTTATTTAGCCCCGATCTTTTAATAGCTTTATTCACCAAAAATGTCAATAAGACATTCATTATCCAAATTCAAATTGTTTATCTTGATCTTTAGGTACTCATCTATGAAAATGTTATGCTTAGAGTCAGAATTAGGCAGGCATGCTTTTCAAAGCTTACGCCTAAATGATCGGCAATATGCTCGGGATCTTCTAATCCATCTACTTTCATTACTTTAGCAGAATAATTTGTGCTGAAGTAATCTTGCTAACATCTTCAAATTTTATGATTATTATTCTCCAAAATTATTATTCAGTTTCATATTATTTGAATTTTGTGAAATATTTTTGGCTTGATTAACTGCCTTTCTCTATTTTTATATGCAGCTTTTTGGCCTCATATAATAGTCCAGTCATTGAACGTATAGTGAGCTTCCAATTTTTAAAATGTAAAACCCAGCAATTCTTCATTTTAGTCAGCTCACTATCCACCAAAATATGTGAACACCTCTTTTGCATCTAGTTTTTATTGAATCAAAATCTGTGTTTATCTATAATCGTCACTACTTCTTCATAAACATCATTAATTTCCCTTTGATAGAATAAGGGATGCTTTTCTTTTAACAAAAGTTTAATATCGCTTTCACTGATTAGATGATACACCGACTTCATCTGCCATTGTGTCTTGTTAATTGCTGGTTTAGGCAAATGGAGCAACAGTCTTAATATGTGATTTATTGGTAAATGAAGTGGATAATTATTTCTGACAACTTTGTTGAATTAAAGTTATCGAAATACACTTGCTAAGATTAAAACTGACTCAGAATTTGTTAGGGTAAGTTTAACCAATAACACGAGATCAAAACTGCTAAGATCAGAACTGACTCAGAATTTGTCTACATGTAGATTAAATCTAAAGACGTTTAGTACGAGAAACCAATTAAGTGTTCACATTTTGATTCAAATTTTTGCAGTATTCCTTTTAAAATCTCTACGAAATCCATTGCCACGCCATTGATTTGCGAACTACATGTAGGCCTAGTCTACTTATTTTAAACCAAAACCTTACAGCGCACAACAGAGCGAGATAGTAAGTAAAGGATAGTGAGAGAGAGAGAGAAAGAGAGAGAGAGAGAGAAAAAGAAGAGAGAGAGAGAGTCAACTAGAGCAGCAAAACCTTAAATCTCTTCTATGTTTACTTAACAATAGACCGAAGAGCAGATCGCAGATTGAAAGCAAAATCTTCTAACACTTATAATTTCAGCAGATTATCAAAAAAATACAATTTTATCTAAACGGTTATACATAGTGCAAATGACTTCTTAACCCTAGCCCTAGCAATGTGCATTTGGCATTGCAATAGCTGGCCAGACCAGCACAGCATGCCTCCATTTGGACGCTAAAACGTATACTATCAAAAACTTATGAGATAAAATCCTTTCTAGAATATTTCCCAAGACTTGCATCAACTTGCAAGGGAAGCGAGTGATATGGCATGACATGCGAACATCCTAGGACTGATTCCAGCCAAGTTTTCTCGCATATGTTCCTGCACAAGCCTTAATGCTTATTCTTTTTCTTCCATCTATCATAAATACTAAATCCAGCAGTCTTCAAGTCTTCTACGAGGCGGCCTTTCCATCTTCTTGTAGGTCTTTCTTGAGTTTGTTAGATTACCTATTATTTTGCCTTCCGCTTTTCAGCTATATATCTTTTGAGGATATCTGTTTTCGTCCATCCGAAAAACCTATGTCGAGCCAAATTTCATTGTCTGTGATGATTACACCGATTATTTATTGTTGCCTTTCTTCTAATGTCATCAATGTTTAAATATGGAATTGCTGCCCCGTTCAACTTCTTCACATTGGCAAGCAGATATTTTACTCTTGCTTTTCTTGGAAACATCCTCCATCGTCAGTAGTATTCCGTCTAGAATTACATTCCTAACTTCAGCTGAAATATTTTCAATTTTACCTCTCTTCTTTAAGATTTCATTACTAATTTTCTTAGAGTTCAAAGTCTATTCTCTTCCATTTAGAATATCTTCAGTTATTTGTTTGAATCTGTTTATGACAATGGTCATTATCACAATCTAGCAGCTTCGCAGGTAAACACTTTGAAGTCTTAAAACCATTAATGTATGTTAACACTCATGAGTCATCTAACAAAGTCTCATCATTTACTGGAATAATAGAACATCATGAGAAAATCTTATTAAATAATAAGAGTTATGAGCAACAAAACAAGTTAAACAAGTAACAAGTAATATATCTAGATCAAATATTACATTATTGAATGAATACCAAATAGTTTATAGTACTTTATACAAAATTACGACTAAAGTAATTAAAATGTCAATCAATTTAATAAAGCTCATTATCAATAATTGATAACGATTGGCAGTTTGACTTTACATTATAGTCTCTTGTTGCAGAGTCCAGATCTACTACAGCTTAATCGATAATGAAACTTTCCTTTACAATTTCAGCAATACTGATATAAACAGTAGTTTTCTTGCGATTTTCTTTTATTCTTTCGTTAACAAACTTAATAGTAATACTTGCTGCACATATGGCTGAGTGAATCGCCGTTCCATCTTATCCAAAAGGGAAAGAAATTATGGTGGAACGCCTTTCCTACTCAGTTCTACGAATTCTAAAAGCAACGCCGTTCACATCTGAAAAAGGTCCCGCACTATTCCAACACTAAATGAAGCGGACTCTGACGGTAGGATTTATCATAACACATATTTATTATGATATTTATCGATATATCTTTTAATCCCTTTATATTTATTAAATGATGTATAATTTTAAATATCATCGAAAACTAATGTAAATTGCATCTCTCCTGTATATTAACTATTATCATAGATAGGTAACTTGCCATGTTATTCTGTACTATAATCTTATGTGATTGAAGGATTAAAACGACTACTGTACAAGCGTATTTGTCAGTTTTTTTCATAAGTGTTAAGAAAATTGTAATATTACTGTGATTGAAATTATTATTGTAATTAGAATTATTGTTGTAATTAAAAATATTATTGCAATTAGAATTATTATTATGATTAGAGAGTCTTAAAATGTTTCCTTTATGTCTGCTTTACAAATTATAACAGCAAAGAAACAAATTATTAGTAGGCCTATAAAAGGCCTATTTATGGGCCAGGGCGCAACTTACTGTGGACAGGGGAATTAATCCATCTAACTGAGGAAGGCAACGGTAACCCACCTCAGAGTATATTATATATATATATATATATATATATATATAGAAAGAGAGAGAGAGAGAGGGAAAGAGAGAGAGAGACCTATATAAATAATGTATATTCATGTACGTGTGTCAAAAAATGCTTCTGTAACCTATGGGCAATTAAACTTTCATACAATTTTTTAGATCTTTACACTAGAAGGGTGTGTCTCATGATAGGGGAAAGCTAGCAAACGTCGATAATAAAGTATATAAAGCGAGTCTTTCAACAGTGAAGCGATACATGTATCTTGTAATGAATATGCATAATGAACACTCTGTCTTTCCCCTGGTTCACACTTTCCAACAAAGGTCTTGTGTCAACCCTTTTGGAACCAAAAGGCCTATAATAGGTTTATAGGCCTACTAAATAGATCTCAACCAAGTATTGTTAATCTTACCAATTTTAATGTCCAACTCGCTTGGCAGCCCCAGAAAAATCAACAACAGCAACACAATAATTGGGGTGCTACTGTTTCCATGACAACATTGAGAACTGTATATATAGATATATATATATTATTTATTTATTTATTTATACATATATAATTAGATATATATATCTATATGAATAGAAATCCCATCAATAGAAGAGTTTGGAGTCAATAAACGGTACGAACAAAATACGAATATCAGTCCAAGAAAGGGTACTAGCGGAATACAGAGAGGCCTGTAACCTTTTCGTAGGGGTCACATAAAAGAACAACAAAGGTACCAACAATTTATTATATACTGTTGAAATGGGTATTCAAGGCTAAATTCAGTGATACTAATGAGAAGTTTCTATAGCCTACAGTACCCCAACACACTAATCATAAATTTTATTATAGATATTAATATAATCGTAAATTAAAATAATATAATATCAATTAAAGCATAAATCGCCCGCAAACCTGCAGGTTATGAACAGATTGAGTGATGTTCTTTTCCAAATATCCGATGTGGGTCATCAAAGAAATAGGACCTCTTCCTCTGGCCTTCTTTCCTTACATTTTTAATTCAATTACATCTTTCAGTATACCATACCTTCTCAGAAGATTAGGCCTACCTATCCAGTTATTCCTTCCAGTATTTGTGATATATATCAAGTGCCTATTTGTACCAACCTTGTTTAGCAACTCTTTGTCCGTACTTTTGGCAGTCCTTTTGGATCTCAATTATTCTACATAGCCACATTTCGAACGCTTAAACTTTCCGAATATCCTCCTTTCTTTACTCAATGTTTTATGGCCGTACAGGAGTGTGGCTCACACTACGGTTTTTACAATCTTTAACATCGTGGATTACTTCCAACTCCTGTTAGTAACTCTTTCCGCATGCGGAAGACCTCTTTTCTTACGAATTTATACATTTTATTTCTGTTTCACATCTGGCATCTTCTGTTTTAGTGTGTTTAAATACTTGACACTCTATATCTGTTTTAACTTCGTAGCGTTGCAGTATTCACCCCCGCCCCCTACTTTTCTACACACTCTCCTCACTTTCGCTTCTTTATGTTGCTTTTCATGCACTCCATACTTTAGTGTACCAATATTCAGGCCGTCGACAATTTTTTGTATACCAAATCCGCTACCATCAATCATACCTTGATCGTCGGAAAATCTTACATCGTTTTATTTTGGTGACTTACAAAAGCCTTATCTTACTCTCCGTCTTATTCCTCCTTCTTTCGATAAGTCCTGTTGAACTGTGATCTTTGCTTTTTTATTCATGCAAAGATTCGTAATTAATCTTTTTAACCCTATATGTAATAATATATGTATCACAAAATCTAGGGCACTTTACTCTACAGCGTGAGTAAAAAAAAATTATCCCTGCAAAAAGTTTGAATATCTCAGGCTATTGTTAATATTTTCCTATAAACCTTTTGCCAATTACTAAAGGACTAATTTCTGATGGGGTGGCCAATTGTCATCCATTTTGGTGCATAAATGGGCCAGTTATGCAAGTTTCAGTAGAGCAACCCCCATTTTTTAATGTACTGTAAATATAAATTATATTTAATTTTATTAATATTTCGGTCAAGAAAAGGGCCGTCATAGTGGTTCAGAAAGAACAAGTTGTATCTGCTAGCATTACTGACTATTCGATATGCTTTCCTCCCGCTGCTACACAGGATTGCAGTCGCTTTCGGAACTCTAGAATAGCTTTGTTGATTCCAGCTTGGGACACTCTCTCCCAGATAGATTGTAGCACTTCCTGCAGTTCTGTCCTGTTTTTAGGCTTCGGCTGGTGTTTGTGATAGAGATGCAGCATGGTTCCCCAGACATAGTAATCCAGAGGATTTAGATCGGGAGAGTTTGGAGGCCATTCATTCTTCTTAATGAAATCCGGGTTTCTCTCACTGATCCATTCCTCTGCATGATGAGATGCAGGAGCCGGAGTACCATTCTGCTGAAGGATGAAACAATTTGGTAGAAGAGCATAGCAATCATCAAACAGCTCCGGAAGCAAATTATAGACGTAATACTGAGAGTTTACCTTTACCTACTAGTCAATGAAGTGCAATCTGCCCTTACCGTTGTAGCAGACGCCATTTTTAGGTAAAAATTGGGGGTTGCTCTGCTGAAACTTGCATAACTAGCCCATCTAAGTACCAAAATGGATGAAAATAGGCCAACCCATCAGAAATTAGTCCTGTAGTAATTGGTAAAAGTTTTATTGGAAAATATTACCAATAGCCTGAGATATTCAAACTATTTGCAGGTGTAACCTTTTTTTTTACTCACCCTGTAAAGGTTTTGATATTTTTATTTGATTTCAAAGATACATTACCAAATGCGGAATATGCACAATGCTTTAGCTACTGTAATTTTCATTCAATATCTATAATATATATGTAATATACATGTATATTCCTGCACAATAAATAAAATCCTATCCTAGATGTGTAATTTTACTAAATATTTTGACAGTTTACGCTATCTATATACCATTTGCTTAGAATTCCGATGTATAGAACAATGGCATAAAATGTAGTGATAAATTATAACATCGAGTGCAAATATTCTAGATTAAGTACCTAGCACAGGGGTAAAATAGAAGAATAATAGACGGCAAAAATGAAAAGTTCGAATAAACGACTTTAATGCAGATGTTGTTTTTCTAAGCTGTAATTTAATTTAACGTCAGGTATTTTATGATATTTCAGAGATTTGAATTCAAAACAGAAACTCGCCTAGCACCAGGACAACATCGAGGTCGCGATCGTGATAAAAAACATGATTTGGGTTGGGTTGGGGGTGGGTGACCTTGAACTTTGTCTCAAATTGTCGTTGACTTTAATCGGAGGGGGTTTCAAAACTCGCACACATTAGAATGTAGTCCTTTTAGGGTATAGCTAATGTCCACAATGCAGTCACGTGGAACAAGGCACAATGCCGCCTGTGTATTGAAACCTCGTTTTGTTCTATTCTATAGAATTCATTTAAAAAGGAAGGGAGTGGCTCAGTATCCTAATGTGTAACTTCATAGCCAGTGATAACCAGTCCAGTGTTGGGCAAAATACCTTTTAAAAGAATTTTGTAAATATAAATTAAGGTAGAATTTTGAAAAATCTTTGAAAATTCAGAAAATATTTCAGAAAAATAAATCCTTCAGAATATATTTGTTAGAAATGATCGTTTTCAGTTTTTATCATGAAGCATGTATGAAAATTAAAATAATCTTAATCCACACGGTTGCAGATTAGGACTAAGTCAGTAATAAACTTATCGAGAACGTTCTATTTTATAAATATGATACATTTATTACATTTCCAAGCTTTCAAATAGGTTGTTCAGAAATAATTAAAATGGATAGTTAATTTTAAAAATCATATTACAACATTATTGTCAGGATATCATGGTCCTGGTTTGTGGCGTGCGTGTGTTATGCAAGCATGTCATTATCAACCAAACTGGTTGATAATGACATGCTTCACCAGTTGTTATATCACGGTACGGGACTATAATAGTGTCTCGAAATAGGTATGCCTTGTGACATAAAACACTCTGAATTTGTATTTCTACTTTATTCTGAGTGGACCACGGTTCAGAATTATTGATTCAGAAGAATGTCAGGAACGTTATTTGCGACTGAGTAAATGATAATAAACTTCTAAATAGACGATTTGTCAAGTTTTACTAGAAACTATTAATAATACATTAGAACAAAATTATGAACTTGGATTCTGAACGAAGCAACGACGTGTAATTACCACACAATGCTATCGTGCAGAATCCAAGTTCATTCATAATATCAGCGACCAGTTTGGTTGATAATGAGATGATGCATAACACACACACGCCACAAACCAGGACCATGACATCCTGACAATTATAAAGCAGTAGGTTTCTTCTAGCAATTAGCATATTCAAAATTAAATTTTATGGCCCTCAAATATAGAGCACCTGAAGAGCAATACATAACCTTAACTAAAAGCTGACACAGCATGTCTGGCCTGTAAAACTTTTGAATAATTTTGTCTTTAAAAATTACTACAAATGTTGTCCAACAAAATCACAGTGAAACAATAGCCGTGCAGCAGACCGTGTAGGTTACCGGTAGAAATTGAATTTATTGTTTGAGCCAACTTAATACTTAGGCCTAATACTTAATATATGACTTAATTGGAACCCTTTGAAGAAATTTCATAAGTTATAGACTGATAATGATGGGTTAATTTAAAGCATAATATAATTAATAAAAGGTTGTAGGGTTAAGTCATATTAATTATCGTACATACTCTATCTCTCAATTTCTTTATTATTCTGCCAAGTCTCAAGTCGTAGGTAAATTTTCATACTCAGAGTCAAATTCAAGTTTAAAAAAGAATACTCCATAGATCAACAATACCATCACAAAGTGCTATGCTTTATCAATATCATATCGCCTATATAGCGTATAGGCTATAATTTACAGCTAGCAAAAATGACTTCTGAAGCGATTTTCCATTTTCTTTCCCAGTTCTTGCTTAGTCGCCTCTAAGTAAACGTACAGTTAAAGGTTGCTCTATTTTTCATTGTCCCAGACACAGCGCGGAAATCAACCACACGTTAGGTTAATGATTAGTCAGGGCCTTCTTTCAGAATTTATAAGCTTAGAAATCTCAGCATATTTACATTGAAGCAATTGCTTCTATCCAATGAAAAATCACTTGATCCATGATTATGAGTTTGGGCAGCAGATCAAACTAACACAGATGTGAGACGTTCCTGTAAAATGTATTCCAATTAAGAGAACAATTCATTTAAAATAAATTAACGTTACTAATGATCAAGATTATTTAATTAACATATGCTAGCAATATTTTAAACAAAAAATTGAAGAAGTTTTTGTTCTTCAAATGTAGTTTGAAAAGTCTTTTGAAATCTTCGAAATATTTTTAAAAGAATTAACTTTGGAAAATGTTCTCGATAACTAACTATCTAATAATTTTCCAAAGTATTTCATATTGTAAATAATCTAGTATTTTTTTATTCTGTAAGCTTTTCTATTTTAACATATTTCTCTATTTTGAACATATTTTTGTTCCCATCACCGATACACCCTTCACTGGTGCAAGTAAACTGTTGTAGCATTGTTAGACCGCTCAGTTGGGCGTTAATGTCTAGAATTTTCTAATGGCGGGTGTTACGATGCATTGAATTAGCGTTGATTTGAGTAGAAACTGAAGTACACACGAAACCCTTGATTAAAATTAATTAGATTAAAACGGTCCATACCTTAGTTGAAAAAATACGATTGACTTCCTAACCATTTAAGCACGCGGAATCAAGAACATTGAATCTATCAACAGCTTAATGCTTTAATATCCTAATATCTTAATGCCAGACCCTCGTTATGTTATACGATAAATATTCATGGAAACACAATACCGGCAATTGTTCAAGAGGCATCAGAATTTTCGTCTCTTCCTGATAGTAGTTATTATAATTAAGTAATAACTACTTATTAATTTGAAAATATTCCAATGTATGGCTACCAAAGGTTTTACTGTACTTGGTAGTGTAATATAATTTCGTGGTATTTTATACTTAAGTAGACTCTTCTATAGCTAATTATGGTATTACCACACAGAGCTCTGGCTCTTTTGTCGTTGTCTATTTCGTATTGCTTGTTTATTTGTCTGTATTATTGTTCTATTTTTGTAATATCTGTGCTGGGATGAACAAATAAACGATATGAAAAAGAAAACAAAATTACTATACCTAGATAATTATATTGACAAGGCTGTATTCTATATTAACTTCCAATCCTAGAGGCTACACTAAGGTTGACATGAACTTCTAACATCATCTTTTTGGTTTGTGGAGTGCTCTCTCTTGCAGATATGAAGGTAGAATTTGAGTAATAATGTGCAGCTCAGACCTTTTAACATGGCAGCAGGCCTACACTAAAGTGAGAGAATATTTTATGCTATGAGGCTTTTGTATCCCGTGCGCCCTAGAGTTTGGGTTAAAACGTAATTAATGAAATCGGCTTAATTGATAAAATAATGAGTTCTGAGCTTCAAGATTTAGGTAAAAGCTAATGTTAACGGCAGTTTCCTCACTCAAAAACGATGTCAGTGACGGGAGAGCCCAGAATTTGAACCCAGCACATACTGATCCATGTTCGTATATCTTACCGACATCGTCACTGGCTCTGGCTAGATAAATAAGGTAGGTTGTTAGATAACGGAAAGTTTATCATGTCATGCCTGCAGTGGATGTAGGCTATTGACTGGAACATTTTCACAAATTAATGCTAAAATATTGAAAATTCCTAATCGTATATAGCGACATGCAGAGCTTTAAATGTTCAGATAGTTGAACCTGAGGTCGTAGGTTCAAAGCTTTTAGCGAGCTCATGAGAGAGTAACTTATCGATCATTCAATAGATTAGGGACATGGATATTGGAATAGACCGTCTTATACGATTTGATCATGAGATAAACAAAGTTGCTGGATATCAAAATGGATAAGTTTCACTCTAATGCGTGTTTTGTACAAACATTTAGCTGTGAATCAACGTTCTCTTATCAGTAATCCTAATTTTGTTTAGTATCAAACTGAACTCAGAAGACTACAGTGTACGTCTTTCTTGCACTGTACACTGGTGGTTTGAATAGCTAATTACGACAAATTCATTGAAACTCGTCAAAAGTAAAATTTAGTTTTAAATTCTAGCTTTTTTGACAAAGCTAGATAATTTATGATTGAAGAAATCTATAAATTATCGCTGATATACTAGGCCTATGTTAAAGACTGGTGACATTTAAATGGCTTTCTACTAGCGTAGGCAAGGTTCATAATATAATAGAATCGTACTAGGCTTTACCTTTGACTTTGAATCGAATTGAATTCCTCTATCGCCCAAAGTCAAGCCCATTCTAAATAGGCTCTATTGAAACTGTGCAAAGATCCAAGTCCTTGGCAACAAATAGTCTATGTTAGTAATTTGTGTCTTTTGTTAAAACTTGATGAATACATAACCGTAATATATTGCAGTTATGTATGAATAAATGCTGCACAAATGCTATAATGCAAACGGCACATAGGCTAACAAAGCTCTATTGCTGCGTAAATGCACTTTGCTATGTCACAAAATGTTTCAGCCAAATTATTAGCCTTTGTACACATGAGGGGAGAGCAACATAATATTGGGTGCTTTTACGTGAATGTCTCTACTGGTTCCACCCAAGTAGACTTCTCGAACCAGTATAATTTAGTAATTCAGTCAGTAACTCCCAGTCAGGCAACCAGTTACATTAGATGCCTGCATAAGCTTACCAGTTACATTATAAGTTACAGTAATAAGCATTAGGCCTCCAGAAAACTCTAAATACAGCCTGACATGTATGTATAATTTTTACATTAAAATTAGAATATTACAAATCTTATATTAAAATAATAATTCTAATATATATTCAGTATATATATATATATATATATATATATATATATATATATATACTATATATACATGTATATACTGTATTATCTGTATATATATATATATATATTTATATATATATATATATTATATATATATATTATAAATGTATATATAGTCTATATATATATATTATAGCTTATATAAGCTATATATACATGTATATAATATTTATAGATTTATAAATATATATATATATAAATATATATATGTGTGTGTGTGTGTGTGTGTGTGTGTAACTAATGCCATGTATAGGCCTACACGTAGATTACAATAAACTATCGATATTTTTTCGTAGACTACTTTAATTATAAAAATAAATAGTTTATGTAATAGGAAAATAGTTATTTTAAGGTTGACTGAGCGAGTCGTAAGAAATTAATAGTAACAAATATAAATAGATGGACGTGGAAAAAGAAATTAAGGATAAAAGTAGAATCTCGCTAGTCTGATACTGATTTAAAAAGTTAGACAATTAAATAAAACTCTTTCAATAGAACTCGAAATATGAAGGCTCTATACTGGAATGTAATTTTAACTAAAGTTGTATCAAATTAGAAGTTCTAAGTTGTGCAGCTTGGATACAGTATGCATCATAGACTATTTCAAATAGATTATTGAAAAATAAGTCCTATGAAAAAATTTAAGAAGCATAATGAAAATAAAAATAAATAAAAAGGCCATGAAAATGAAGCATTTTGATTAAGATTCATACAAATATTCAATAGTTGCATGGTAGGTTAAAAATAATTATCATAATAATAAAGGTTTAACGTCCGTTTCCTCATCCAAGGATTATATCAATGACTTAATAAACAATTTTTTAAGTGAACGATCCAATTTCTAAATTTGTGTTGAATTTAATTACATTAGTTTCTTAAACACTGCAGCCATCGAAGATTAACATACATGTATAATATCATCCAGATATATTATATCATATAATATCATCATATTATATCGTAATTAGCATTTCTTGATTTATATAATCCAGATATAAATACCTTAATTTCTAGGACTATCCGTTTTGTCCGAGCTTGATCTAAAGGTAGGCTATCCGATTCTGACGGCACCTGCTAGGTTTTGCAGTAATCACTTTAACTGACACTTTGAAATTAAATTATAGTTAGGACAGTTTTGCTGAGAAATGCTATTTAACGGAAGATGCAGTTATGTTTTGTGGAACTTAATGGTTGCAGCCCCCACTGTAGGCATAAGGCACGAAAGGCACGTAAAACGGAGAATAAGTTTCAGGCAAAATACGAAGAGTAAACTTGAAACTATTCTTTTTATCCAACTCTACGATTGATTTTGCTTAGAGCATTAATTCATATATATATATATATATATATATATATATATATATATATATATATATATGTATATGTATATATAGGCCTATAAATAATATATAAAGTATAAATATTATATATAATATATATATATAAAGTAAAACATGCATGTATATATATATATTTGCTTATTTATATAAGCATGTGTGTAATGTGGGTATATACATACACACAATGCATAATATGCACATTATATAAATTAATGTATGTAGGCCTATGTATATATATATATATATATATATATATATATATAGTAATACATACATTTATATATATACATATATATGTATATATATATATATAGCAAACCCAACCCTTTATATATATATATATATATATATATATATATATATATATATATATATATATAAATGGTTGGGTTTGCTAGTGATCGGGAGATATATATTACCTCTCTCTCTCTCTCTCTCTCTCTCTCTCTCTATATATATATATATATATATATATATATATATATATATATAATATATATATAATATATATATACATATATATATATAGGCCTAAAGGCTACATGTAATATATAGTACAAAATATATGATAGGCCTATATAAAATATAATATATAAGCCTAACATATAACACGTGATATATGTATATAGTGTAGGATATACATGTATAATATATAATATATAATATACATAAATGTTAAGACTGCTCCACAAATTACTCCTAAATAAATTTTTCCAGAATTGTGTACATGCTGCTGTTTTCATGTAAATATCTGAGACCGTTTCCGGTCCAATTCAAAGCATTCTCTTCAAATTTCATGACGATATACATGTATGTATGGTATACAAATCAAGTAACACCCATTCTTGCGTCATACCCCACGTTTTGATGAGAATGAAGTGTTCATGTCAATTATGATTTTTATGGATTTTACCAATCTATTGTATGTTTTAAGTCAAAGAATAGTGCTAGAGTCTTGACTGGTATGCTGTAGCTCCGCATTTTTTATTGGCTAGGAAATTGAGGTTTTGCAACAATCTATTAATCTTGTCTATTTAGTGGCGTTTTGAAGCATGAGTTACGTAACTTGGTGAGCAAATTCACATCCACATACGACTTTCCATTTTGAAAATCTCAACTACAATGATGGAGAAAACCTCCAAGTTCTGCTGATTTTAAATCTTATACTATCATATTTGAGAGGCGATGAGAAGATACTTTAGTTGAGCCCGAAACCATTAGATGTCAACCAATTAAAAGAAGCTTTACAGATATATTTTAATGGGCTAGGCCTACTCCAAGCTTCGTTGAGATTAATTGTCCATTCGAAAATTTCAAAAATTACCCTACTTCATTACTATTTTTATAAAATGACCAAACGGTCCTTTTGTACAACAAACTATAGTCCTTTAAAGAATAACTAAAAGAGAAATTTAGCAAAGGCAGGGTTAATGTGTTAAAAAGATACAGCTCAACTAATTCTTCACGATTTCAATGAAATTTCTGATCCCCTTAACAAAATCTAGACTCCCAGCGATCCCTTTTAGAAGAATTTAGTAAATCCAAACCAGGTATATACAAGTGTACATAAAAAATAGATACTGTGGATATATAAGCCTGTATAAAATACAATTTACTATATTATATGCACTGTGTTTTTTATAACTAATACCCAAAATTGTTTTAACAATAAAGTCGTAAGAAGTTGACCGATGTTCTTGAAATTCAGAGCATTTGACTAGCAGCCAATTCTACGAAACATAGAGAAATTTCGTTTGAATATCTTTAATAACGTGAAAGTTATAGTTTCGCGAATATGAGTGGGGTCAGATAAGAAATTTTCAATACAAGATTATGGGCTTGTTATATTTAGCGTAGATTATCTCTATAAAAATACTAGCTAACACGCAATATAATATTTCTGCTAATGCTATTTTGACGAGCAATCATTTCTTTTCAAAGCGACGTAAAATACGTGCTGATATGTTCCTAATTGACCAAGTTATTGAACTTTTATGCATGCATTGCATGAAGAGAATAATCGAAGAAGAGGACGCCACTGCAGTGGCTGTGGTGATAGCAATTGTAGCCACACATGCAATGCATACATTAAAAGTTCAATAACTTTGTTAATTATGAACATATTAGCACTTATTTTACGTAATTTTGTAAAGAAGTGATTGCTCTTTATTATAGCATTAGCTGAAATTTTGTGACCTGTTAGCTATTATTTTTATAGAGATAATTTTACGCTGCATGTAACATACTCGTAATCCTGTACTGGAAATTTCTTATCTGACCCCTCTCATATTCACAAAAACTATAACTTGAATGTTATTAAAGATATTCAAACGAAATCTCTCTGTGTTTGGTAGAATTGGCTGCTGGTCAAGTGCTGTATATTTCAAGAACATCGATCAACTTCTTACGAGTTTATTGTTAAAACAATTTGGGGTATCAGTTATAAAAAAACACAGTGTACATGTAGGCCTATAATGTACATACAATATATGTATATTTATCTATTTATTTGTTATGTATATATTTATATAATATAGTGTAATGGCTATTGCATTTTTCTCCATCATTGTAGTTGAATTATGAATTATGCCTAAAATAATAGATTAATTTCGATTAATAAGACATAAGCAGATATACTGAAAACATTACAGAAATGCAAGTCATCTCTCTCTCTCTCTCTCTCTCTCTCTCTCTCTCTCTCTGTCTGTCTCTAGTAGGTATACATAATTAAGCCTAAACTAATAGATTAATTTCGATTAATATTTTCTTTTATTTACCAAACAAGTGGCAGTATTACAAGAAAGGAAAATGGCACAACATAAAAGCACAAACTGAATTAGGCAAACAAACGAAATCTAAAATAATAAAGTTTACCCTTGAATTAACTATACGGTCATTTTGCTACATATACTAGAAACATCATAGCGGCAAAATACTTTCAAAATATTTCCAAAATTTAAATCTTATCTTAGCATTAGAGTCATTACTCTGAATGCCATATTTAGTTTGTATAGTGAAATAATATTCATAATCCTGATGATCTAGTTCCAACTTATCATCCAAGCAATTAGACAGGATCAGACTATGCAAAAAATTATGCCTATGATAATGATATATTAGCTCAAATGGCCAAAAGCCACAGAACCATTGACAGTATAATATTATATTCTTATCAAACGAGCGAAATATTTTACAGTATATATTATTATAAGCGAGATATACATTAATAAGGCATAAGCAGATATACTGAAAACATCACAGAAATGCAATACTTCTCTCTCTCTCTCTCTCTCTCTCTCTCTCTCTCTCTATTTATCTCTGTCTCTAGTACGTATAATCCTAATTCTCAGATAGTATAATATATTTTTTAATTTATATATTTTATATAATTTATATAATATTTTTCTTACAGATTCGGCAAGATGTCGGCAAGTCTTGGTAAACACGCAATAACTTTGCTGGCCTGCTGGCTGATGCTGATTCGTAAGTACACGTAGTAGATATTGTCGCTTCATACAATACACACTTTATACATCTAGGTTACTTCATTCTGCAAATGTTGAAAATCTGATGTAACACAGGCACATTTTTCTTCACAAAGATATGCCCTCACTATGTGAAGAAACATATGTTCAGTCGGTACCAGATGTACGGGAGTAGTGTCCATTGTCCATATTTTTTTAAATAATTATGCCTAAAATTCCGGACATACATTCTTCTGGAACCGGGATCACAGATATACATGTACAGTATGTTTGGATGAATCTGAAACATATACAATTACAATCACATCATTAACGTACTTCAGATAATCACCTAATTAACACCAAGAATGGCTAACAATTTCGTAACAAATCATAAAATTTAGTCAGTAGCTGTCTGCATAAATATTTACATTTATGATAAGAAGAGTGTAACTCGTTATCCTGTCAATCAGTACACTGCCTAACGACAAGTCCAACGCATTAATTCTTCAAATCAATTCAATTCTCAGATTTCTTTTTTATCTGTAAAAATTAGTGTCTTAGTAAATAATCCAAAATCTCTCTTTATCCGTCAACCTTTACACATTTTTTGCATTCCTCCTTATTCTAGATGTCTCAGCAACGCATCCTCCTTATGATCTGTTCTGTCTACATATAACATAACAACAATTAGAGTGCTACAGTCATCAATGACAACATCGAGCACTATTGAGACAAAATGAAGCCGGCGAGCATAAAGAAGGTCCAAAAACGGTGCAAATTCCAAAATCCAGATAAAATTAACTCTAATTCTACTATTCTACTGTATTCAATTCTACAATTATGCTGTATTTCTTTTCGCAGTTAGTAGCCGTATACATACATCTCTACCAATTTCCTCCCTCAAGAACATCATTTGTGAATTTTAGAGTCAAACTATTCGCTGAAGAAACAATTAGCCAGACCGCAGATATCCTCAAGGCACAACTTACAAAGAATTAAAAAATGGGGTATGGCTACAAACTAGTTAGGGCGTCATGTAATAAAATTAACGCCAGTTACTTTAAGTCAGAAGATGCTGCCTGTAGAAAGTGCTGCTCCATTCTCTCCTTGGATATTGGTATTCGTTTCCTTTGATAGAGCACTTATGATAGCCGACAGGGATTTAAGAATAACCTTCCAAACCCCTCGGGAATTTTTTCATTCAACTCTGCCAAAACTCAGTCTTCCAAGTTGGTCAACCCTCCATGTACTAACCGCGCCAAATGCTGCTTAACTTCGTTCAATGACGCGCAATTAAACCAACTGCATTAAATCCCTCTCCAAGAAGACCAGTTTTGCGTGTATAGAAATAGTTTATATTCTTGAACTGATAATATACATGCGACATTAAAATTAAACTGCCATAGAAACCAGGAAGTTCACGTGATAAACTTACAATAAGACGGCTTCGAAAATGTTGCGTAACTCTGTTCTCTCTCTCTCTCTCTCTCTCTCTCTCCCTCTTTTAGTCCTTTCTCTCTCCCTCTCTCTTAGTTCCTGCCTATTGGCAGGTCCGTGGCATAGAACTTCGCCATATTTTTCCTCAGCTTTTCACTTTATATCAACATTAGAATTAGTTATAAAATAATTAAGCATCTCAAGACTCAATCTTTCTTTAGCCGTTTTCCTTCACATTTCCCCCTCAATTACCACTTTTAGTAAACCATTCCCTCTGAGCACATGGCCCAACCAGTTTTTCCTGCTATGCCTTATTATATTTATAAATTGTTTATATATACCAACCCTATTGAAAACTTCTTCATTCTTAAAACTTCTTCATTTTTCAGTCCTTTTGATCGTCTCTGTTCTATCTGTACATTATTGTGTTATTTTTAGAAGCTACAAACGTAGCTCAGTCATCAACCACTGTATCAGCTGGTGGCTCAACCGTATCAGCTGATGGCTCCACCGTATCAGGTGATGGCTCCACCGTATCAGCTGGTGGCTCCACGGTATCAGCTGATGGCTCCACCGTATCAGGTGATGGCTCTACCGTGTCAGCAGGTGGCTCCACTGTATCAGGTGATGGCTCCACCGTATCTGCTGATGGCTCTACCGTGTCAGCAGGTGGCTCCACTGTATCAGGTGATGGCTCCACCGTATCTGCTGATGGCTCCACCGTATCAGCTGGTGGCTCCACTGTATCAGGTGATGGCTCCACCGTATCAGGTGATGGCTCTACCGTGTCAGCAGGTGGCTCCACTGTATCAGGTGATGGCTCCACCGTATCAGGTGATGGCTCTACCGTGTCAGCAGGTGGCTCCACTGTATCAGGTGATGGCTCCACCGTATCTGCTGATGGCTCCACCGTATCAGGTGATGGTTCCACCGTATCAGGTGATGGCTCAACCGTATCAGCTGGTGGCTCCACCGTATCAGGTGATGGCTCCACCGTATCAGCTGGTGGCTCCACCGTATCAGGTGATGGCTCCACCGTATCAGCTGATGGCTCCACCGTATCAGGTGATGGCTCCACCGTATCAGGTGATGGCTCCACCGTATCAGGTGATGGCTCCACGGTATCAGCTGGTGGCTCCACCGTATCAGGTGATGGCTCCACCGTATCAGCTGGTGGCTCCACCGTATCAGGTGATGGCTCCACCGTATCAGCTGATGGCTCTACCGTGTCTGCTGGTGGCTCCAACACGCCTCTTGGAAGCCCCACGATGCCTCCAGGTGGTTCCACCATGTCTGGAGGGGCTTCAACCGTGCCTGGTGGTGGATCCATTCCCTCCGGAGAATCTACTACATCTAAGAGCAGCAAAGATGGCGGTGAGCATTGTAAACTATAATTATATTTTACGTGAATAAAAACATTTAACATTTTCATAAAACTTTCATATTTTGAACATAGTATAAAAAAGTTCATTCAATTACCTACTTCAAGTAGGCAGTTTGGTTTCAAAGATAGGGTTGGATGTATTAATGCAAATACATACCGTAAGAAAGGTCATAAAGTATTTCAATGTCAAGCTGAGTACTGTCAATGTTGGTGTTATTGATCTGCGTAAAGCATTTGACAAGTGTAATGTTTATGGCATATTACACATGTTACAATGTAGAAAAGTAAATGTATATATCATTAATACTCTTGAAAATTGGTTCAGCAAAAATAGTACAACTGTAAATTGGGCGGATTCTGTATCAGATTGTGTTCAACTACTATTGGAAGTTAAACAAGGTGGGGTTCTTTCACATTCTTTGTTTGCCCTTTTTGTTGACACAGTTTTAGACAAATTAGAAGCTTCTAAATTAGGTTGTTTCATAAATTATAACTGTTATAATAGTTTTATGTATGCAGATGATCTTATTTTATTGAGTATCTCTGTCACTGATCTTCAGAAATTATTTAATATTTGTGACATGGCTTTTACAGAGTTAGACTTACCAATAAATGTATCAAAATGTCACTGTATGCGCATCGGTCCTAGGCACAATTTTCAGTGCAAGCCATTGCAAATTAGAGATACTTGTATTAATTGGGTGGATAGTATCAAGTATTTGGGAATAAATATTTTAGGAGCTAAATCTTTTAAATGTGATTGGAAAGACAGTAAATGTAAATTTTATACTTCAGTTAAAACTATACTGGGGAGACTTGGAACAAAGGTGCATATTGATGTTTTATTAAAATTAATATTCGCTCAGCAGGTTCCGATCTTACTCTATGGTATTGCGGCCTACGGTTTGTCCTTTTCTGAATTAAAAGTCTGTACGTATATGCATAACAGTATTTTCTTTAAAACATTAAATCTTATGATGAAAATGTTGTACTGAATTGTCAATGGTATTGTGGTTTCTTGACATTTGAAATATTATTTGATTTTCATAGGTATAACTTTTGAGTAAATTAATTGCCTGCAATCAGTTACATGATAAAATAGAAGTAGACAGTTCTGAGTATATGGATTACTAAGTTTTAAAAAATAAATATGCACTCCAGACAAAAAATTCGCCAGCGGTGACTCGGTTTAGGTTTTGGTCATATTTTGAAAGTCTATTTTTAAATACTGTGTCAGGTAAAGTACCAATGAAGGTATTAACAACCAGACATATCGGGAAATGAAAATATACCAAGATATTTACAAACTCCTGGACCAGGTTCAAATCTCTGATAACTGAGGCAAATAATGTGAGAGTTAATGAAACAGGTAATGCCTCACTTAATTAAATTCCTACACAAAGATGTACTCAGGCAAATAACAGGAATTACTAATTAATTAGAGGAATATCCATTCCTCAATTAATGTTTTATTATGAACAAAACAAAGTATCAAACGTGCAAGAAACCATAACGAGTTAAACGACGTGAATGTAAAACTAAATTACAGTCAAAATAATAATAAGTATAATAATAGCAAATTAAATAAATATAAATAAGATGTTCATAAATTACTATAGCGCCTTTAAAGTTACACGGCGAAAAAAATATAGTCGACACAAATCTGAAAACGGGCGTTAAACTGAACTACCACACTGGTTGCTCATTATCTGTAATTAACATATGTGTTATGCTACGCACCAATGTATCAATATGTGAAAAACCACGATACAGTAGATTCCCCTCGAAACCGGTCTATAAATTATCACTCAAACAAATGGGTCGTCACCCATAAACATAACAAATGGGTTTGCCGCCTATTTCTAAATCCCCAAGGATTTAATTTATCACGCTGGCTCTGTTAATTCTTACCCAGGCTAGAGTCTCTGAGTCTTGAAACGGTTTAGCCGTTTTTTATATGTTTTAAACAAGAACCCCCAGGAAACTATTTTAGCCACACCTGGTAAATTTCATTTAGGCCACAGTACTCACTCTCTTATAAATTCCTAGTACTGGCCTCTAAATTAATACACAATAAAGTCTGCTCAAGTTAATGAATGCTAGCTTTTCCCCTCTCAAATAGGGTTATCACAACACCACACGAGCCACTCCCTACACCAACAGGCTTCAGACTGGGCAAATAATTGCTACCAAAACTATACAGACAATGAAGGAGAAATTACTACTGTAAAGTGTTTTCCTTAATACACTATTCAGCGAGCATACCACATATACTTACAAGTTACAGATAACGGACGCACAGTGGCCTTCCCCGCTCGGTCATGACTTAAAATAAACACTTAATGAAAGGCCAAAAAAAATAATAGAAATAATATGTATAAAGTTTAAAACATTTCTAGTACATGTTTATACTTTTAAAGACCGAGGAGGAAGTGAGTTAAAGTTCAAAGACCCCGCAATAATACAGTGTTACCACGAGCTGTTAAAAAAACCTTGCAGCTTTAGATGTAAACAAAACATCCATGACAGTATCAAGTGCATAAAGGATCGATCAATCCGCGCCTGACATACTGATTAGGTAAATTTTGGCTTAAACAATTATCTATTTAGTAAGAATTTTAGTTGTGTCTAGTTTTATTTGTGATGATAAGGTATATCTTATGTTGTATCTGTAGGTGATACTTGTTTGTTTTCTGTTTTCGTTTTTGTTTACTGCCATGACTTTGGTGAAATAAAGACTACATAAAAATATAGTAAGTAATCGAGAAAGCAATCCCGCTCTTTTTAATACCCATTCGTTAATGAAAGAATAGCTTGACCTGCAAAAGCAACAAGATAAGGCAACAAGATAAATCGAACACTTGAGTGATTGTTCTGTCTATTTAGAATGGATGTACAACATTGTACATGCATTAAACAACTTAAACATAATTCACTGACATAATTACTTTGTGCTTTCAGGTGTTAACGGTGCACTTATCGGCGGTGTAATCGGCGGTGTCTTGGGATTCATTCTGCTCAGTCTGTTGTGCTGGACGTGTGCATCCCGCGGTGGTTTTGGCAGGATTTCAACAGTCTATATACCGGAAATTATCCAGCCTGTCTATAGACCTGCAGTTGTTCAGCCTGTTTATAGACCGCCAGTTGCACGGCCTGTCTACCAGACAGTCTACACGGAGCCGGTTATCCAGCCAGTACGTCGGTTCTATCCAGTGCGGTACAGCCCGCCTGCAAGGCCCTTCGGAGTCTTCGGCATTCGAGGAGGTTACTTCTTAGATCTGGTTTCATTTCATTAGCACTGGGTTCAAGGCATTTTCTAACATACAAGCCGTAGGTACGATAGTCTCCCCGCAGTCACACTGAATAGCCTCGCTACATACAATTCTAAGCTCTCTGTCTTAACATTGGACAACCGTCAGAGTACCACGACTGATTTTTCCAATCCAGAGGAGTTGGAAAACTTGCCAGTAAAGTTTGATATGAGTGTCGGTTGTTTTATTAAGATTGATGATAGTGTTGTGAGCCTGAAAGTTGTCAACAGGTTGATGTACATGTATGTTAGACTTAATGAATCTGTCCGTAGTAGTAACTCTGTATTCCTAACTGCTTTTGAAACAGAAGATTATGGTGCTAAGGGTCAAATGGGAGCAGCTGTTAAAACAACTGGTAGGGCTAAAATTGACAGTAAAAAGTTGCTAGAATAATAACATGAGATTGAATCCCAAAATACAAGAAAAATACGTTGCTTATGGAATAATGGAAGTAATATCAAGACCACGGGGAAAAAGTCGTATTAAAGTGTGGTGTGCATGCAACAGATCAGATTTGGTAACCGAGGATGTGGAAAGCGTAGTCCCCGAATAGAATTATGGAGGACTAATACCGATACACTTTTGAAACTGTTTCGTACACCAAACCCATCAAAAAGGCTCTGGCTGCAGCTGAAAAACATAAAGTAGGAAAAACGCAAAGTAGGAAGAAAAGAGCAAGAACTGGCAGTGCATACTGAAGAAGAGGAAAGCAATTCATTTGTATGCATAACTGATAGAAAAAGGGCCATTCAAATGCAAAAAATACTTGGTTTCGCAAACGTTAAACATTGAAACTGATGACACTGCTCGCCCGATGACAGCTGTCAGCTCCGGTGAGCATTATTGGCCATGAAAATATAAATGACCGACTAATCGTAACATAACATAACAACAATTACAGTGCTACAGTCGTCAAGGACAACATCGAAGCACTTGACTTCATATGATATTCTTGGACATGATATTCATAACCTTGAAAAGAGTTTAAACTGAAAGTAACGAGCCCTAACTAGCAATAGTAAAATTCTAGAGAAAGAAAAGACACAGATATCGAGAGCCACTGAACCTACAAGAGTCGAGCATGCGTAACACTCTTCTTCAGAGTCCACAGAGTAGTGTAAATATATTATCAATTTAATTAGTTTTAATTAGATAATATTAACTTACAATGCAGTAACCTACTTTATCTGCTTCAAAATTTGACCAGTCTTTTGGAAAAAAATAGTTATGATTCGGGACGAAAAACACTTTAAAGGCACTTTAGATTGAGTTTTTTATTTAAGTTTTGAAAATGTTCGACTTCAGAATAGCTTCGACTCTGGTCATTCACCAGAGCTCGTCTCTCTTGACCCCACTGGGGGTTCGCCCCAAACCCCAAGTAGGCTGGTTATCATCGTGCTCGCAATGAATTACCCCCCCTCCCGCCGTGGAAATGTCCTGAAAACTATAATTAGATGTGGCCAATAAACTCAATGGTAAAAGTAGTTTTTTTTATTGTGTCACTTTTACCTCATGCACCGAAGATCTTATTAAAGTTAATAAATAATCGCATTCAGCCGAAAGCTGAAATGATACTGAGCATGACGCAATTTGGTTTTGGAAAATGATGCGGCACAAGAGAAGCAATAGGGATAGTGCGGATCCTTTGTGAAAGAAGCATAGAATATGGCAATGAGGTTTTTGTATGCTTTGTGGACTTTGAAAAGGCCATTGACAGGATTGATTGGATAACGATGATGAATCTGTTGAAATTAATAGGAGTTGACTGTAGAGATAGAATACCAATTTTAAACTTGTACATGAATCAAAGAGCAATAATCAAAATCCAACAAGAATACTCAAAGGAATGTGAGAAGTAGACGTGAATGAAGAAATAGACAAGGTTGCAGCATTTCGCCGCTGCTATTTAACACTTCCGCTGAGGCAATGATAGATGAAGCCATGGAAGACTTGGAAGAAGAAATAAAAGTAGGAGGAAAATTGTTACAAGATGCAAGATTTACAGTTGACTAATGAATGGTAGCGGGCAGCGAGACTGGACTCCAGAATAATTATAATGGATAGTCTGAATGATACGACTTTGATATATGGCATGAAGATTAACATCAAAAAGACCAATGTGATTATATTGTCCCATAATAAAGGGGAAGTTAAAATCACAATAAATGGTACGATATTGAAACAGGTTGGGAGTTTTAAATATTTGGGTCATACTATAACCGATGTTGGGAAATGTGAGACTGAAATATGCAATAGGATTGTACAAGCAAACGAGGCTTTTGGTAATTGGAAAGAACTTTTAACAAAATGTCTAACGAAAGACACAAAGATAAAGATAGTGAAAACCTTGGTTTTGACCACACTTTTATATGGATGTGAAACATGGATCTTAAGAAGGAAGATATTAGGAAACTGGAGGCGTTGAAAATGTGGATTTGGAGAAGAATGAAAAGGATTAGCTGAACCCATTTTTGGTTACAAATGAGGAAGTTCTAGAGAGAGTTGGTACAGACAGAAAGCTGATAAATGTATTAAGAAATAGGAAGAAGAGTTGGATGGGATACATTCTAAGGGCGGGACAAGTCTATTAAAAGAGGTTTTAGAAGGCTGAATGGAAGGAAAGAGAGGCAGAGGCAGGTCGAGATTAGGAATAGTAGATGATTTAAAGATCCACTCATATGTGGACATGAAGAGGAAAGCGGAAGACAGAAAAGCGTAGAGGCGTTATATACCATGGACCTGCCAGTGGGCAGTGCACTAAGAAAGAGAGAGATATTGTGAAAATTTTATTTGGAAGAAATAAAATTGTACAGAAACTATAAGTATGGTTCACCAGACATAAAAAGCAAATAATTAACGTTTGAATTCTCATACGGACTTTAACCGAAGGCATTCTTGTACTTGAGAACATCAATCCTTGGTTAGTGACTTGGTATTATAAATCAACTATTTAAAATCTAGCTCAGAAGCCTACATTAGATTTCGCAGTATTTATTAAGTAGTCTAAGTTAGGTTACACACCCATTGGCTTGACGTCACTAGTCCATTATTTTACTTTAACTCGCGGAAGCTAATTGCGAAGTAACAAATGGGCCTATCTAACTTCAATAATAATGTCCTATCAATTTTTAAAAAAAATTGTCGTACAACTTTTATAAATCCGGTCCTATTCAAACATTTCTATAAAATGTGGTGAGTTTATGGAAAAGTTGCCCGTCTATAGATAATTAGAATTTCTAGGCGACATGTCAAGAATTTACCAAATTTTCGCAATTTTGCTATTCAACTATTTTTTAATGCGCCGCCTGTATATCTCCAAATAAATGATTACGGTTCTCTTTCAGTTAGTTTAACAACTAAATAGCAGTATTTAAGAACTCATTTACAATTTAATGGCGTTGCTGAAAGGATTAAAAGAGTTGATTCGGGTAAGAAACGAAAGACTTAATAACAAAGCACAATCTATTTTGGTCTATTTACTTGTGAACTCCGTTGTTCGCGCATTCTCCAAGTGCTGTCACTGCATGGTTTAGTCTTAAAGTTCTCTAATACTATTATCAATTGTAAGCAACTATAATGAATTATTGAAGAAAAATTGTTTACGCTATTTTTTATTGTTTTATATATTGTTACAGATTACATGTAGAAGATGATCCAGCGTAAAGATCAATTTCTGCTCTCAGAAACGAATAGATGCTATTTTACCCTTCATTGGCCAAACACAATTGCCTGAAATTTTCTTTCGCCTAGGAAAATCGAACGAATGCGATGGCTATACATGTATATTTTACAATACTTATGATTGTTATGAGCAGGCTTATTATAATTTATCGATTGAGAATTTAGCTTATTATTTGGACAACTACGATGGATGAACATGTGTCTGTTTAATTTTATTATATGATTAAATTTTCCTGTATTTTGAGAAGGATTACAAGAAATTCCGGTCTCTGATGCTGCCTTTGGACGATTTTTATTTGTCAGATAAATTAGATCTGAAAATCGAGGATGAACTGTTAAAATCAATTAGAGCAACCCTAAATTTAATTTTTTTAATTTAGCCAATCAGCCTAATCTAAAGCAAATCTGCATGTTTGCATAAAAGAATCGGTTTCAAGGAACTCAACTCAGTACTGCTAAGGGCTCAACGATCTTGTTCTAAGATGCTCGGATGTTTCGATTACTATCAAACTTATCCTACATTTATCCTACTGGCTGGAGCCAGTGGCGAAGCCGGTAAGACACTCGACCGCGGATCAGTATGTGCGGGGTCACTGGCATCGCTTTCGAGTGAGGAAACTGACGTTAACCTTAGCTTTACCAGTTAATGGATTCTAAATCGCATCAAATCTGTTGTAATTAAACAAGTGCGTTATTGTATCGTACATTTTTGACATTATATATGCAGTTCTAAAGGCAATTGGATTTTGTATGTCAACAAATAAATCATAAATTTATCGAATATGGTATAGTATGACAAAATTTAATATCAATAATGTATCATTACCAAGTTCAGCCGTCAATACGTATCAATTCACTAGAAAATTAATTCACCATATTCGTTATCAGATGCTCGGAAAATCCACCGAGTTTTTTTCGAATTTAAAAATATTTTCCTTCGCAACACCCTCCCCGTACCCAACGCCCCCCGTACGCTTTCACCACCATACTTTTGGTACGCCACTGAAATATCCCCTCCAAAAATGTTTTTATACCTATATCCCTTACTGTAGCATGGGTTTGGGTGAGAGGTAAGCTAAATGGGTTAGTGTTCAGTTCCCTACACTAGGAAATGAGGCCGAGGTAGTGGTGAAAATATTTTGAGCCCCCCCTACTTATATATTTTCTGATTGGGCCACTATCTGGCACCTTGGCCCTCCTGAAAAAATGTTGGTTCCCCACTCAACAGTCAGGCTACGGGTCTGCATCATCTATCTTTTTCATTGCTTATGTTTTGCCTAATACAAAAGACTTGAAACTAAGTAAAAACTGAATAATAATTATAAGTAGACTTACAAGCGCCACTCTATGCTAAATGCCACAGTGGTGCTGAATGTATAGTGAAGATCAAGTAGTCTTGTGGTATAAAGCCACAATCGGGGTGGCGGCTAGAACTCTGCGAATCTGCAATGTGAACGATCAATCGGTCTTAAACACAGAAATCATCAAAACGTGGCAACAAGTCTCTTCGCTGTCACATCTTCGTAAGTTGCCTCTTACGAACACGTGCAGAATGCAGCTGTCGGTATGTTCAAATTTTCAATTTTCCTGAAACTACTCGTGCTTTGAATGAATAATGAATGAACACCACAAAGGATAAAATGAATGAATGAATGAATGAACATTACGCATGATAGCTGCGACAATGCTTCTGCTACACATGCTTATTCTGCGCCATCATCTGCTATAAAAAACCAGAATGCGGCCTGCCCGTGTGGTATTAATAGACTCTCTGTCTCAGGAAATAAAGAAGCTGAAATATGATTGGTTGCAAATCCGACAAAGAGCCATGCGCCATCTCTCGTCAGATCCCTGCAGCAGTTGCTACGTATGCCATTGAGGATCGAGGATGATATAATGTCTGGATATACTTGGTTCCTCTCGTGATAACAACACTGAAACAGTATTTAAACAGTAATTAACCCAATACATTTTCACCATCAAACCTAATCTAACCCTGTCTCTAACCGCAGGACATACATAAAAAGCTAATGTTAACGTCAGTTTCCTCACTCGAAAGCGATGTCACTGACGGGCTAGCCCAGGATTTGAACCCCGCACAAACTGATCCGCGATTGAACATCTTACCGATATCGCCACTGGGTCCAGCCATTATTAGAATTTAAAAAGCTAGCATTTAAAATTCAATGAATTTCTAATGGACGATTTCTCACTCAAATGTGGATGTTTTACAATCTGTATTTCACCAAATTCATGACAGTAAGAAAAACCTATAATATAAATCAAACACAACATAAATCAATATAAAGAAAATAAAGAAAGTAAACATATATAACTAGAGCGCCAAACGCAATGCCTTCTCAAATATCATTAGTATTAGTTATGGCAATAACTCTTCAAAATAATTACAAATTTATACCTGATGCAGGTCAATGGGTCTTGACTCTGAATTTAATATATTCTTTTAAAGAATACATCGTCCAATTAGTCATGATAAGCAGCATCTGAATTCTAAGTTAAATAAACTATTAGAAATTAATGACTTATGCGAAAAGTTAAGTATATGAAAAATGTTATGCTTGTCTCAAGTAATAGCTACAAACAGTTCTGCATCACCAAATCAAACTTACAGGACTATGGACCGAAGAGAAAACAACACGAGGTATATCAACCAGGGAAGATTATACAGGAAATGTCTAATAAAGAATGGAATGAGCTTTTATTTTGCATAGTGTTGTTGTCTTATATGTACAGGATAAAAGAGCAATAGGTAATGAATTATTATTATAGTACGAACGGTAAAACTGATTGATTGGCTTCCAGGGGATCAGAGAATAACAGACATAAAGTAGATTAATACTACTTGAGATGAGAAAATTTAAGATAGATATATAGAGAAAATGAGGATTTTCGGAACTTATAAAAGTAAAACTTATCAAGACAGCCTTATACTCTATATGATCAAAAATATGTAGCCAATTGGATAGTGGGTTCTAAGAATAATAGTTAGTCAGAAAAACAGTATCAGAATTAGAAATATGGAATTAAACAAAAAACAGACACAGACAGGAAACAGATTTTCTATTGTAAAATCTCAAAGATGTTTCGTAACATATAGACAATGAATCATCCGTGGATAGAGTTGTGAGTGAGTTAGCGGGTCAGTCAGTCAGCTCTGAGTCATCAATGAGGTAACTCCGCATGGTCGCAGGCTGCGGGAAACCTGTGCGTTATTAGATTTCTTGTATGATCAGCAAAATTTAGTAGATCTGCTATCCGTAACCTACTTACACTAAAATCTTATAGTCATTTGTTTTAATACAGAAAAGAGGAAAAATATCAAAATTATTTTACGCACCTTTTGTAGATGGTTTTCCCACAGTTTTAAAATCTAACTTCGTGTGTAGTGTTGAGGTTACGTTAGCTCCTGAATTAAACTTGAGAATATTTTAATATTAAAATTGCACATGTAATATGAATATTTTAATAATAAAATTACAAATGTAATATAGATTAAATGAAACTCGCACGGTTTTTCTCAATTATTATTCAAACAAAACTATTCAATAAGTCATAGCATCATTTAGGTCGCAGGAACCGACTAAGCACGTGTGGAGGAAGCGAAGAGAAGTGTATGGAACTTTAAATTTAATTTTTATCAAATTATTAGTAGAATTTATTAGGTTGAAAAGGCGTGATATAGATATTTGTGACGTGAGCTGCTAGTGATCATGAATAATGTTATTGCTAGTTAATGGACGCGACAGTGAATATTTTGTGCCTGAGCCTGCCATGTGTGTCAGAAAGATAGATGCATAATAGAGATTTTATATTGTATATAGCGAATTTAATTGTCATATTCTTCTTGTACTGCCTAACGGCAGGTCCATGGCATATAACTCTTCCAACCAATTCTATCCTCAGCCTTCGTTTTCACCTCTATATATGAATTTGTTATCAGATCATCGAACACCCCATATCTTGGTCGTTCTCTAACCCTTTTCCCTTGCACTCTTCCTTCTATTACATCATTTAGTTGTGTATTTCATTTAAATCATGGGGAAAAATTACATGCGAATTTAACTGTATAGGTATTCAATACCATGCGAATATTGGTGTTTGAATTGGTACGCGGGCACTAGCCAAAATAATATGCACGACTTTGCTTGTACAACATTTTATCTATATTATTGAATGACCTCGGTTTATCGATGTTATTTTAGTTTCTCTTCTTTCAGTGCTTTAGTCAAGTAACAGACACATATTTAACAAGTATTCTTAAAGAGAGCTATTAAATATAAAAAGCAAGTCAATTAACAGATTTTATAACGGAGTCCTATTAAAGTCATAAATAATCATCAGAGTATATAATAGCTATTTCTTCTTTACCACGTTTGATCGTTCAAATAACAGATGGTTTAAATTCACAAGATTTTCAAGCTGTAGGAACTGTTCCAGAATAATATATGAATAATATCAATAATACTAAGCTAAATGAATATAACCTAACAATGATAATAATTTATTTGTTTACCAATAGTCGTCTCTAATACATGTATATTAATTACTGTGATTACAAAGTCATGACTCATAAGTCTTTCAGCAAACACTCAGATCAGATCAATTACGTCAGCAGCTGGATAACGTTTTATGGAGTGGATAGACTGCAATAGATTGTGCTTGTACTTAGATAAAAGGTATTTAAATCATTTACTGCTCGTTTCTATTAATTAAACTACTAATTAATCATTAGTAGTTTAATTAATAGTAATTATTGATATTAATTAATATTTTAATAATAATTATTATTATTAGTTAATTATTAGTAATTATTAATATTAGTTTTTAAACTCATATTGCCTGTTTGGTAGTTACGTAATCGACGGTTTGTCCGTAAATTGATTCACATCCCCAGATTCGCTTGTCTAAATGTATATTAGAACACTAGAAATGTTACCAGTAACACGGCAACGTTAACGATTTTATCACTCTTCACTAACTGCATCTACATTCTACACAAAGTGAATAATGCTATGGACCATAATGCAGTTGTTAAAATAGTTAAAGATATACAAATGTGATTAAACATGTAGGAAACAAGTATTTATTGATAAAGAAAATTTAAATGAAACATTTCAAACATTATTCAATAGCATTTTACCAGTCAGAAAGTAAACTTAAGACTCTAGTATTTTGTTAATATTGACATTTGATTTTACGCGCTTTGTACTTACATTTAATATGCCTGTAGAAAAGGTTTCGCTTTAGCACATAATGCTTCATCTAATGAGTGGAGCCAGTATAGCTCTACACTACATTTCATGAAAGTAATGTACAAGTTTTGATGTCGTAATAACGACGTTGCATAATTGCGACTTAAATTCAGCTGTTTAAGAACTAATTATGAATGTAATTCATATTATTGATATCGTAATTTAGGTAGGTCTTACACCAGTGGTTAAATGTGAATTGAAATTTAGGGAAACGTTTAGAATAGGGCCCCCCTGTGTGGTATTTACAAGTCTTCTAGTATGTAATATGGGCCCCTGGCAGGGGAACGCATCTCAGACAAATTAGAGCTAGGAGAACGGCGCAGTTCCCCTGCGTTCCCCACTTTAACCACTGCTCTACTCTGGATTAACTTTAAAACTTAATATTAAAATTGTTTTTCCGTACAAAAGGGCTACTCTCATTGGATAGGCCTGAGGTTCTAAATGAACCATGCAAAGATATCTCGCTAACAGTTTGAGAGAACATTTCAGTACAATTTCAAAGATAGTTTATCATTTAAGAAAATTAGTAAGATAAAACCTAGTTTATGTTAAATATATTGCTCCCATTAATTAAAAGGAAGTTTACTCGTCTGAAGTGTATTATTCTATACATGCTATATTTCTACACAGTATAAGTTAGAATAGGCCTATGTTAAATCTTCATCCCGAACAATAGAACTGCAAAAATTTCATTACAGATGAAAGCAAGAAACTTTCAATTCATTACATAGAAAACAAATTTAATTTAATTCATTATATAGAAATTAGAAATACGTATTCCTCATTGAAAAGTTCATGGATTGTGGCTTACTTTTGGATCGAAATAATTAGAAAATAGATCAACAGAAAACTCCCTAAAATGTCACAAAGGTACTATTTAGTAAGGAGCTACATTTAAGGTGCAATTGAGACATAAATGTCATAAATAACGTTATCATTATAATAGTTGGAAACTTCTTTAGTAATTAGTTCCATAGTGGACAAGCAGTAACAAACTCATTGAAGCTAAGGGCGTAGGCCTACTCATTTCATTTGAAGTGTGCTGCACTCCTTAGATATTCGGTAGTTGATTGATTGATTAATTAATTTGATTAATTATGACATGCTAGATACTGAACTATTTAAATAACTATCTTGCATTGTTCAAGCCTTAAACCATTACAAATAAAAAGAAAGCTATAAAGCTAATTTTAACCTTTGTTTCCATAACACAAGGGATTCTATCAGAGACGATCCGGCTGAAATAAGAACCGATAGCCTCCTGCTTTTAAGGCAAGCATGCTTTCTATTCAGCCATCCAGCCTTCTTAAATAAAGCAATATAAAGCATTCAGTGAGAAAATGTAAAGCTATGACCTATCTAGAATGTCTTAATAACTTAGGGGTAACGTCATGAAGCTTTAAATGACAGATCCTGAGGTGAAGTTAACTCTCGTGGGTTCGAATCCCAGCCGCGCTGCTCTGAGAGTAAAATCTCAGACATTCACTGGACTGGCTATACGGAAAATGGACTAAATTGCCTAACGGTTTAAACCTGTGGTATTAAAAGTGATAGGTTGATGGTTGATCATTTCACTATAGTGCGTGTTTACTTTTTTATCTCTATATCTACAGGTAGCCGGTTAACAAAAAAAATGGCGTCTTTCGCTCCAAATGACCCTAACGACCCCAACGACCCCTTCGACCCACCGCGGACACCCAGAATGATCCTGAAGGACGACGACAGCGGGGAACAATTGAGTCCCGACACAGAGGATAACGTCCGCGAACAGACTGATGGAGTGTTCCGAAATTTTGTATATCATTTATATCAGATGGATCGAAACAGTCCGGACTCAGATCCGGACAGTCCGAGACTTCATGAGCTAACGGCATTCCCGGATCAGCCAACATCGTGAGTATAAATTAAATTAAGCGAGCTACGTCTAATTTAGATTTGGTAGTAAATTTTTCTTTATATTTAGTTTCTCTATAATTCAGTTTCTTGCACGTTCGATGAAGATGTCTATACTCTTCTGATCCTTCTTTTTTACACATTTGAACTTTTGTCTCTTTCACATAGGGCCTATTTGAGAGTCTTTCATATAAGCTTGCACCGCACTATGAATTATTTTCAAGAACGTCGATGAATTCATCACTTGAGCAGTGTGATGATGTAATTTATGGCAGAGTATGAAACCTTATTGAAATTTAGTCATTTCAAATCACTGTAAATTCGCTGTTTAAGCTGTTAATCCGCTGATTAATAGCTTATCTAGCTAGTAGCTAGAACCTGAGCCCCAAGAATTGTGCAGGTACAGACTTCATTGATATGTTAGGCAAGAGGACTACTGCTGTTACTGAAGGTCTGCGCTAGAAATCCGAGCAACGACACAGCATGTCGGAGTGAGCAGGATTGAAAAAGTTCCCTTTTATGGGTTAAAATAATCATAGCCAGAGTTCATGTTCAGTGGTCGAATGGAGTGCAATCCTGCCTTAGAAGCAGGCAGCCATCGGTTCTAATTTAAACAGGGCTTTCTGTGGCAGTACCCTTTGTGGTACGGATACAGAGTTTAAATGAGCTTCATGTTAGCTCTGGCTGGAGCCAGTGGTTAATTCGGTAAGCTACTCGACCGCGGATCAGTAGATGCGGGGCTCAAATCCTGGGCTAGTCCGTCACTGACATCGCTTTCGAGTGAAGAAACTGACGTTAACCTTAGCTTTACCAGCTTTAATTTGAATTGAATTGAATTACTTTTATTTCACTTCGGTAAAATCGTTCACTAGAAATACATGAAGATAAAGTGAAATAGGACAAAAGCGCCACGAAAGCATTAACAATTGTCGTGAAAATTTAACTACATACAATCACCTTTAGCTTTCTAGCCCAAGACACGTTTACATCTGAGCTTTCAGGAGATTTTAAGAAACTTTTACAGCTCAAGGCCTTAGAAATAAAAGTAATTTAATAACCAAAATTCAATAACTTTAATTTATATAGTGAATAAATTAATATTGTTTTTAATTTTACTTAAGCTCAGATATAGAATATTAGAAGTATGGTTAAATTTACAAACATCAGAGCTGTTTCGGTTGGGATGCAATCAGTTGCTTTCTGATAACTTCGTTAATCGTTATACTGCATATTGGAAGACACGTATAGAGTGTCCCAGCTTAGACACTTCTATCTGCAGACTCTGGGATACTCTCTTTTCCACAAACCAAAATGAAGATGGGCACCAGGGCTCTTGTTGTCTGTGAGCCAATTGTTTGGAGTAATCTCCTTTTCGTGTTAGACTGTCTGATCTATCCCATCTGAGCTTTCAGAAGACGCTTAAACAGTTTTGTTCTAATGTGCAAATAATAGACTACTTAAGCGCTAACGTGGCTTATTGCATAGAGCGGTGCTCATTTAAGCTCATATAAACCTTATTATTATATCTTAATCGATATAAATTATGAGTCGGTTATTGTAATACGTACTTTTTATGATAAGCATAGAAGCAGTTTTATCAGCATACATGTAGTCAGACTAATAGATTAGCGCTAAGATCTTATCTCACTCTTACTCTATACTAGATCATTTCTAGAATCTAAACGCTGTTATTACTTAACTCTGCACACCTATTTATCTCTGCGTTCTTTAGTTTCTCACATCCTCGCAGTGACATTTGCTCATTTATTTATATCTGCATTAATTATAACTATTTATCACGCTTCTAGTTTCCAGAATTATATCTCGTCCATTTTGTATCTGATATTCTGATATATATTAGAGATGGGAATCGAACCGAACCCGAACCGAACCCTAAAATTTAGAATTTTGACCGAACCGAACTCGAGCCCAGACTCTGACCGAACCCGAACCGAACCCGAACCCAGACTCTGGCAGAACCGAACCAAACCCGAACCCAGACTCTGGCCGAATCCGAACCGAACCCGAACCCAGACTTCGTCCAATCCGAACTGAAACAACTCTTGGAATTCCATTCTTCTTCACCAGCCTGACATTAAATAAAGATAGTAAGAACAATACAAATATATATTAGTTTTTGCATTTACATGTCTTATAGTATCTAACAGCATATATTCAGGTAAGGATGGTTCCGACACAAATTTTAAAATGGTAGCGGTACAAAAGAATGGTAGCGGGAAGCGAGACGGGCCTGCAGAAGATAATGGATAGTCTGAATGATATGGCATTGAAATATGGAATGAAGATTAACGTCATAGAGATAAAAGTGATGAGAGTATCCCATAAAAATCTGAAAATGCTTGACTCAATCTAGGTGGATTTGTTCTTCCTAAATTAAAATTATGAATTTTTCTAATTTTAGTGTGTTACCTTAATATTCTTGCAGCCAGATTTATAAATAATTATATATGACATTCTATATGTGTTTAGGCTATCTGGAGTAAATAATTTAGCACTATAGCGATGCAATAATTTCATAACTATTTTTGTAACTTCAAAATTGATCTGAGTTTCAAACTTGAAACCCTAAGGTAAATTGTGAAGTTTATTATTGGTCAGTTGATAGCAAACGGTGTATATTATGATCATTTTTCTATGGAAGTACACGTGTTCACTAAATCATCTCTATTTGACATTTTTATGTTACTAAATTTCACTTTGTCTCTGAAATATTGGATCAAATTTTAGCCAAGACATTTCCACTTAATTATAAACTTATCTAATATATAGCCCTATAGTGACAATAAAAATTTAAAAATTGATGAAGCATTCTATTTGTCGTTATAATCAAGGAAAATATTTCAGATACAATAATAAAGCTAATTATCTATATTATGAACATCTGTTGGTAAACTAACAATATTTTAAGAAATGTACAGGAATAAATACCACTTCTCTCCTTTTTTCATTGTCATATTTTTATCCAGGTGAAAAAATGTGGCAGCTATTATGACTTAATTAATTTTTAAGCATATTTATATAAATCATTTTAAACATGTTTGTCATAAGCATTATTATTATAAGTAAAGTTAAACAATTGCAACATTATCCAAACCATTTCTAACTCGAATCGAACTCTTGCGAGTTGGAAAGCAAGCCGAACCCGAACCCTTGTTAGAACCGAACCCTAACCGAACCGAACTTTCATTTTCAATGACCCGAACCGAACCGAACTCTCAAATTGTCAACTGCTAACCGAAGTCTAACCGAACCGAACTTTCATTTTCAACGAACCGAACCGAACCCGAACTCTGGAACTTCATAAAATTCCCATCTCTAATATATATCTATTAAACTACAGCTTACCTCCTCAACGAAGCCTAATAGCTTTATTAATTAAATTTCATTATAGAAATATTATTGGCTAATTTCATATACAAAGAAATATTTGATTGATTAACAAGTGCTGTATAAACATACTTACTGGTATTAATACTGCTATCACTATATATATATATATATATATATATATATATATATATATATATACATTGTTTCTCGTGTTGTTTCCGGGACATTGAGGGATTGATTAGCCGTAAACTTAATGTGTCTTAAAAGACGACTGAGTAAAACTGAGGAAGGCAACGGGAAACCGCCTCAAAAACCACTTTACTCTCAAACTATTGGCAACATTAAGTTAATTAAGTTGTGGAAAAAGCATAGCCTTTTGTAAAGGGACTAATTCGTTTTTCGATGGAGTACTCATTATGGAACGTCATAAGCAGCATGTGAATATGAATATGTACCTTGGATCTGACACTCTAGTGCTGGTTTTATTTCTGGTTTTGTCCTAAAGCTTGTTTTTCTGCTTATCATGCTAGGCTTCAAGGTCTTCATTTTTTCTAAGTAGTAAATTAAGAAAATTATAGAGAATAAAGTATTAGTAACTGAATAAACTAGATTTGTGAAGTCTGATTACGCTATCAATGTCTTTTCTGAATTTAATTTCGTTAGGCCTAGCTTCGGTGTCTGGCATGGTGCAGTCAGATCAACTACGTATACTGTATTGTAGATATAAAGACTGTTAACAGTTTTTCCATATGAGAAGTTTAGAGATACTGTGCGGTTGAAAGTGTTGACAAACACGAGTGCAGAGAGAGAGAGAGAGAGAGAGATGAATGAACTAAATATAAAGAAGTGAGATATAAAGAAATAGGATTTCTGCACATTTTTATCCCAGCTGATGACGATGTCCCTGAAAATCATCCTTGCATAAATAAACGGATGTTAAGTTGTTAATCTTTATTATATATATATATATATATATATATATATATATATATATATATATATATATATATATATATATATATATTAAAATGAAGTCATAGAAGGTAGAATAGAAGGAAAAAGAGGCAGGGGCTGGCCGAGATTAGGTTTGTTAGATGATTTAAAGACCCACTCATATGTGGATAGAAGGAGGAAGGTGGAAGACAGAGAAGAGTGCAGGCATTATATACCATGGACCTGCCAGTTGGCAGTGCACTAAGATAGAAAGAGAGGGAGAAATAGAAAGAGAGGGAGAAAAATTTAGTCAGTTTGAGATTGAACCAGAAAAAGCGAGAAACGACAAGCGAGAACAAGACAGAGAAAAGATAACGCCAGTGTTGATTAGTGTTTTCAATTCACGGACAATAAAATCTCAACTGGCGATCAGTTCCTTCGTCTCTGAATACAAAGGTTTGAGCGAGAGATGAATCTCTCTCGCCATGTACGCGATCGGATCCATTTATAACAACTTCACTCGGATTAAATAATGCACCCTATCGAATAATAAGTCTGAATGCTTCCCTAAAATAAAACTTTAGTACAAAAGTATACTTCAGAATATGTCCATGACCGCCCAGGCTTGGAACAGGCACGGCAGCTAGAGAAGAAGATACTTTAGAACTTTAGCATAAAATAATTTATACTTTTGAATAAAAGACTTGAAATCTTCAAAACACTGATTGTGTTTAAAGAATTAATGGAACTCAGCATTATATTTAAATATTGAAAAACTTTAAACTTGCATGAATCGGTAGATTCCATAGGCTATTTAACACTCCATAGGCTACTTGACACTCCGTATGCTACTTGACACTCCGTAGGCTACTTGACACTCCGTAGGCTACTTGAATGTAATCAATATCCTTAAGAACGAACATCTAGAATTTGAGTTCATTTGCTTAAGTTTAGAATCATACGAACTGCGGCTTATTTATTGAGAAATGTGAGTTTAAGAAAACACGGCGTATCTCATCGCGCTGCTTGCGCTTCCTCGAGTGCACAACTCTGCATCAGAGCGAGTAGGGGGGAGCGTGGATTTGACAGGTAGGGGGTGCGGAGTATGCGGAGAGGGTGGATAAATCCAGGGTCCGAAAAGCTCCCTCGCATTCTGTAGTTGATTAGGTCTCGTATTCTCTCGTATTACATTTGTCTAAATCTCGTTTAGAGCCCAAATCATTGTCTGCTTGTGTATGTACCAGTGGTTCACAAAGTGGGGAATAGCGCCCCTGAGGGAGATGGCGGGATTAGGGGAGGGGATCAAAAGCGTAGAGGCAGTGATTTGGTATCGTGGCCCTGCGGAAACAACAAAATCTGAGGGCAACTATCTATAGAATCGCAAGCAAAAGAAGGAAATTTAGCAAATCAATCAAAATTGCATATATTTGATAGCTGTACGCCAGTTTTTTATTGATACGCCAGTTGCATCCCCAAAGATCTCTGGGGTTAGGAATGACATAAGATAGATAGTAAACGAAATAGAATTGATCGCTAGAAGTCTACGACACTTTTCAATGCAGTAAAACTTAGTAATATCACTATTGCCACAAATTGAAAGATTTATTGGAATGGAAAATTCCTAATGCTCTGTCTTTCTTTATGTTCTGTATTTAATTAATAGTTATAATAATAACAACAGTTCGCTAGCACTTTGAATTTAATTTATTGCGTTCCTACTGGATACGGTTTAACTTCTATCACATAGCGACGTATTGTCTAAGAAAAACCAAGCCCATAATCGAATTTGTTCAAAAGCAATTTCATTATTGCTTGAAAAGTTAAAATCTTTTAAATTTCATCACACTTTGCTCCTTCCACTTTAGCTCTTCTCTCTGACAGCAAGTCTTACCACTGTTCCACATCACTCCAGTATAACATGTTCCCAGGCACCAGACTATGGGCACCTTTCTAAGGTCAGCAGTTGTGTATACCACGTGACCTGCTCAGGTTAACCTCGTAATCCCTGGAGCAGTCCATTGAATGATGGACCAATCTGACCAATCAGCTGATAGCTCTCGAAAACACCCGGATGTTCGCTTCAGCAATTCCTTGCAACGGCTGACCGCCTGCTTGTTCATTCTCGATGAAATATTGGCCATCCGTGAATTCAAATGAAATTAGTTAGTCATTTATTACAGCCTGGGCTGAAAGGTTTAGAGTTATTTGTTTGGGTTTTCTTGTATCTGTCTGCAATGTCTCTCACTTTCATTCTCGATGTTAAATGCATGTATCACTATAGTAGTTAGAGGTAGGACTTTAATGTACGTCGTAATATATATATATATATATATATATATATATATATATATATATAGGGGCCTATAAACGTAGTTATATAAATTTATATATACATGTTTGTAAATATACATGTATATATATATAATATATATATATATATAATATATATATATATATAAACATATCTTTCTTTCTTGGTGGGTCGGGCTGAGAAGGTGATTCGTTAGGCATATTGTTCAACAGCGGATCACACGTGTGCAGGGTTAAAATCCGGTGCTCGCCCGTCACGGGCAGGGGCGTAGACACGGGGTTGTTTGGGGTTTTTCAAATAACCCTACTTCTGAAAAGGAAACCCACGCAATTCGTGCAAATCCGGAGACTTTGTCTTTAGGGAGGAAGAGTGGTGTGCATATTTTTCATTCGGTGCAGGTGCTGTGTAGCTTATTGGTGCGTATTCGACCTGAGTCATAAGGAAGAGTAGACCAGTGTGTGCAAGAATGATAAAAACCATTTTTTACGAAAAAAGGTTCTTTACGGAACTTATATGTTCTCTGAAGAACCTTTACCGGTTCTGATACCGGTACAGATATATGGTATATATAATGTGGATAAATAATGCTAGTACAAATAATACCATTCCCTTTCTGCAGTGGTGCAACCACACCCGAGCACAACACAACAATCTGCCGCGTGTACGTAAGAGGCGACTAAAGGCAGGAGCTGAGGATGGCAAGAGGGGACCAACCTCACAATGAAATATATTCCCCCAGGATTAAATGGTAATTAATCCACCTAACTGAGAATGGCAACGGGAAACCACATAAGAAGCCATATTTTTCCCAAGCTATAGGCTACATAAGGTATGGAAAAGGCATAGACATTATAAAGGGATTAACTTGTTGATCTAAAGAGTGCTCTTATGGAGCGAGAAAGCAGACTTTGAGTATGAATATGTACTTTGAACCTGCCACTTGGCAGTGCACTGAAGAAGAAATAATACTAGCATTATTTATTCATATTTCTTAGTAAACAACCCCACTTGCTATGGTTTAGTTTCGCCCCTGGTCACAGGCATGCTATCGAGCAGGAAACTGGCGCTAAACTCGACTTTAGCGTCGGCTTTAGTACATAGACTGGTTGATTTAGCTACAAAGCTTCAACAGCGCTCAGTAAATCTGATTTAAATCTGTCTGTGAATCATGGATGTAAAACTGTTTGTTGGAGTCCATTACTGGCATAATTGTAGTTTTTAATATTCGAAAAGATTTCCTTTCATTCAGTCTAGTCGACTCCTTTCGTATTCACTCTACTCTCAGTTAAGTGTCAGTTTTCAAAGCACTTAAATTTTCAGTTTTAGTTGGTTTTTGAAGGCTTCAGTACTGGAGAAGAATATTTTTTATAGATAGATCAATGTAAGTAAACTATTTAGTTTGTTTAAGATACAATGAAATTTATGCAGGCGCTGAATTGTGCACAAATGTATATCAGTGAGGTTTTGAAGAAATCATCGTCGAGTTTTAAACGCTACACGATAACGATAATGAACGAGGTCCAAAAGTGAAACAGAGAATATTGACTATTTGTAGTTGTTGTATATTTACAATGTTTCTATGCTATAAATGTAGTTAAAGTAGTTAAAAAAGTTGAAGTAGTTAAGCTAGTTACAATATAGTTAACATAACATAACATTACTGAGTCAGGAAGCAATTATATGCTTGCTTAAGACTGTACACAAATTGTGCACAGTTAAAGTATAAAATATAGTTATATAGTTACAGTATACCTAGTTAAAGTAGTTAAGTTAGTTTGCGTAGTTAAAATAGTTAAAATATTTAAAGTATTACTTAATGGAATTTTGTACTCATCCCGTCGCTGGTGGATCCTTGGAGAGTTTAAAAAGTAGCGAAAACGACTTAAGATAATCGACATTAAAATATGGGATCAAGATTTCTTATTGATCTTTCACGCTGAGTGATCTTTTCATACATACGTTTAAGTGTTGCTTATGACTGGTACTACCTCAAAGCGTAGAGTATATGTTTATTTTTGTACATACACGTACATGTATTTATAGGACTCGGCACATGCAAAAAACATTACAGTCTGATATCTTAGGAATGCGAAGAAATGTATGGATGAATGAATGAATGAATGGATTGTACTTTACAAAGAGTCTTAAAATGTTGGCATGCCTATATGAATGCTCCAGCTGTAACTAAAAAAAGCTTTAAAAATCTAAGGTTAACATCAGTTCCTCACTCGAAAGCGATGTCAGTGACGGGAGAGCCCAGGATTTGAACCCCGCAGATACTGATCCGCGGTCGAGTATCATACTGACGTCGCCCCTGGATCCAGCCAATTAATGAATATTTAGCCTATGATCCGGTTCCACGCCCGCAAAACAATCTCAGGGACGTCATAAATCCGTAACAATTTGTTACACTATCTCACCTAAGAACTTCTTCCCTTACGATTATATTCCGGTTGAGCGCCTAGCAGGCAGGATTATATTAGGATACGGCGGTCATCCACTACCCTGGGAATATGACGTCATCTAATAGGAAAACTCGGCCGTAGATTTAGTTACACGCAGGGATGCGCTCACACCACGACATCCTGCGTGTTCTAACCGTGCACTGACCGCTTTAGCAGGTCGAGTTACAGTGCAGCTACCAGTGCTGCTGTGGTAATGTTTAAAATATGCATCGGTGTTGAATAAATCACCTACATGAATTCATGTTACGTAACTCGCCAATGATACATTACGCAATGCATATAAAGTAAGCACTAGAGAGGAGTGATAGGACTGTTGAGATGCAGCCATTAGCAATCTGTTTAGCGTTTTAATAGAATCAGTGCGGATCGGTATATGGTTGACTCAGTAGTTTTATTTGAAGTGTTCAACTGTAGTTGATTTAGGTTTGAGACCCTTTGTTTGTTCTCTTCGTTGTTGCTCTCGAGGTAGATCACTAACGCTTACCAAGGTTCAAGCATCGTGTGCGTCATGCAGGTGCCGATTATATGCATAACATTTTGCTATTTTTTCTTAATTTGTCCTCAATTCCAATACATGTATATCGGGTCCCAAATTCACATACATCGGGTTCCAAATTTACCTACTTATGGTCCTCAATTCACGTACATAGGGTCCCCGATTATTTACATCGGTTCCAAATTCACACATCAAATCCCGAATTCGCATAAAGCAGGTCCCAATTCATGTAGGCCTACATCAGGTCACAAAATCAGATAATCCGGAGACGTGGACGATGGTCGTCGTTCGATTCCATGACTGATCCGGTATTCTGTTGGAGAAAGGGACTTCACTATTCCTAACATTCTTCTGGTTGGAGCTAGTGACGATGTCGGCAAGATATTGGACTGCGGATCAGTATGTGCGGGGTTAAAATCTTGGGCTCGCTCGTCACTGACATCACTTTCGAGTGAGGAAACTGGCATTAATATAAGTTTCACCAGCTTCTGACAAGTGGTGTTTAAAGTTGATTTCAAAACTTGCTCGCTTATGTAAAGTATAACTACAACAATTTTGATACCAAAATGTAAAATATTATTTCAGTGTAACGAATCTGCTTAAGTTAAGTTTACGTTTAAAACCTTGTTCTATGACAGGATTATCAAATTGATAATATCTTAATGCCCAATTGTCCACATCCCTGCATCTTTTATTGGTAAATGAATTCTCTTCGACGTCGTTAATTAACTATTCTATTTTATAATTATGACATTTGTAAACGATTTGTTCGATACATCTTTAACTTTACGTATCATTTGTAGTCAATGCATTCTACACATTGCTTTTATTAATTGCAAAACCTGTATATGTTAGTGTCGTCATGGCCTTTATTGCCTATCAAACATAGCCAATCGTTGAACTTTCTGTCTACAGGCACATATTTTTGTCAGAATTCTATATGATGTGATGAATAACAAAATTAAAAATTAATGAATGTGCGACTATCTTCTTTTGGACTAGTTATACATAAACATGCACGTTTTAAATAAGTCGCAAATTTGTTACTATAGCCTAATAATTTTAAAACTATACAATAGTACGCCTACATAAAATACATTACACTTAATATATCGATGGAATTCAAATTTATTCGAGCTAATCGTGTTATATGGACATCAAACATAATTATAATGGAATTGCTATATGACCTAATATTATCGAATAATTTAAGATTCGGTATTATTACATCCTAATAATATTAAATATAGGAGGCATACATAATCAATCAGTTATTTAATTTTCAGATATATAAATAATATGCACAAGGTTGGTTATTCCGGGCCTCATATCCTCAGCCTCTATTCCACAGTGCTTCATTACACTGCACTGACTCAGTATTGATTTCTTCCTTCCAGGGATATGAATACGTCATCTTCCGTCACTAAAAGCTTCCTCGTCTTCTCTCAGTTGACGCAGTCAGGATCCCATCTTGAGAAGGGTTGGCAGGGCCTAGTTGAGAGTCCTATGTCACAGGGTCTAAGTAATTTAGTCACTGTTGAAGATGTGTCAAACCATTTTCAAATATAATTAATTACAAGCAGTAGACCTATTTCGTGATATATTTACGAGTGAAATGCGATATTTAAGACAGTGAGAATGCTAACATTTCTGTTGACTATTTCAGTATCTACATGTACATTGCACTTCGTAATAGTCTCGTTTAGAATTTTATGGGGTGGTGTGGCAAAATACTATAATTTTTACAATTCCATAGCAAATGGCACATTATAAACTAAAAACGTCAAAATGCCATAATTTTTACAATTCCATAGCAAATGGCACATTTGTTAAATTGGACTACGACTATAACGACTAAGACGCAATTTGGAAATAGACGTGTCAATTCCAAATTGAGAAAGGTAACCATTTTATGCTTTAGGCCTAAGTCTAATCTTCTACTAAGATCTTGGATTTTCAATGGAAACCTCTAACATTTATGAATATTGAAGAGACTCTGGAGAGACAAAGGGGGTGAAATAAGACCGTTAAAATCTCATGTTCTATTATATAGTGGCAATGAAAATAAACACGGTCAGAATTTGCACTCTCCCTTTAGCGAATTACTAAGTGTATTGTATAGTATATTACTAATCAAATTGGAATGTTAATTATACACGCACTATAGTGAAATGATCACCCATAACTTTGAATTGATATCCATCACTTTTTGATGTCACATGTTTAAACCGTTAAGGCAATTCAGATAATTTTACGTATAACCATTCCAGTAAAGGTTCGAGATTTTATTCTCAGATCAGCGCGGCTGCGATTCAAATCCATGAAGGTTCAATTCACCACAGGATCTGTTATTTAAGACTTCTTGAAGTTACATTAACTTAGCTAATCGACTCAAGAAAGCGGAATACTTCCATTCCGAAAATTTTATAAATGCTAGGCATAAACTATTATTGTAATAATAGGCTAATACTATTACAATAGTTAGCTTGTTGCATAGCTCAGTTGGAAACAGGAAAATTAAATATGGTTGAAAAGAAAATCACTGAACCTGTATAAGTCTACGATTTTTAAATATCACTTCTCATATTATCTGCATTACTTTCGGGGGAGAAATCATATAGAAATAGCAGACATACAAAAGACTTAACTAATCTTGAGATGATTTTATTTAATTATAGATATTGCACTGAATTGTCACAGGAAAGAAGACTTCCATCATCTGCGGGCAGAATTACAGCCAAGAAGAGAATGTTCTAAACTGGCTTTCCTGTTCAATTGATTTACGAATAAAATAGAGTATTAATTAAGTATGAGTCATCATCATCATCAACTTCCCTTGAATCCCAGTTTAACTAGGGTCGGGATACGAATAGACTGTCTCAAATCCTCTCTGTCCTACATCATATCATCAGTCAAACCCCGATTTGAGACTTTTCTATTAGTTTACATTTTTGTAGCAATTTGTGGAGTCTAGGCACTCACCAACCTAATGCCCTTTCTGACGTTTATATGGATCTTAGTACTTTAGTTGCCTTCTACGATACGTGCAGTCACCGGTTGTTCAATTCTTCAACAACTCGGACACAACACGGGAGATTAATTAAATATGAGTAATTAATTAATCTAATATGAACTAATGAGTTATATGATGTTGGTATGTACAGACCGGCATCACGCGTGGGTCGACAACTGGCGATGATTGGGGATGAGATTCACTCTAGATACAATCCAGAGTTCAACCACATGATCCGCATGCTCAACCTAACTCCTGAAACTGCTTATGAGGCATTCGCTGGGGTGGCACGAAAGTATGTGTGCTGTTTTCTTGACTACAATATACAGTATTCCCGAGTGTGTCCGGATCGCTATTAGAGAATAAACTGCAGTTGTATTAGAAGGCAATAGAGCAGGAACAGTGGAAGGCACCAATTGACATTTTATGAAAACTGCAATCCATCTTAAAGGTCATTTTTTGCAGGCTAAAGATGATGCGAAGTTTTGAATAGCTAGGAGACTCCATGATTGGAATAGTTCTCATTCTCATCTTGCAGAACACTAGAGGGAGAGAGAGAGAGAGAAAAAGAAAGAGAGAGAAACAGATTATACTGTAAAGTAAAGTGACAGAGAGTGAAAGACCCTGACTTCGGGCAGTAAATCATTCGTATTCTTACAAAAAAGAGAAGAAGCAGCAGATAAATGTAAAATAGGCCTTGAATCTACCAATATTCTGAGCACACAGAGATATATATATATATATATAACATCGTCTACGTAATAATACGTAAGTGACGGTCAAATCAAACACGAGGGACTCATAATCCCTCTATATGTGCGTATATGTATGTATGTGTGTGTGAGAGTATTCATACACATACGCACAGGGCGTATACGTATGAACACACATACACAAAATTTTGCGTATTAATTCCTTCGCAAAAATCTTCTCGCCTAACTGCAGTAGATACGATCTTGAACGTTCTGTGTTGAGCTATATTCACAATACCATATACAGTAACATCATGGGTCAATTAAAGTAATTAGTTACAGTGATATGCAGTATGTGTACCTTTGTGCATATAAATATGTGTAGGTTATTCAGGGACGGACAGGTGAACTGGGGCAGGATAATAACCCTGCTGTGTTTTGGGTATATGTATATATGTGTATGTGTATATGTACTCATGTGTACCATTGTGTAGGTTATTCAGGGACGGACAGGTGAACTGGGGCAGGATCATAACCCTGCTGTGTTTTGGGTATCGCATGGCGGTCACTGTACTGGAGAGGGGTATGAGAGGCTTCTTCTCACAGATCGTCGGTTTCGTCGTCCGTTTCATCTGCACTGAAAGGATCGCTCGGTGGATCGCGGAACAAGGCGGATGGGTTAACACACAATTTTTTATTGAAATTTTTATTTTACAGTTAACAATTAGTTGCAATAACAGTTACAATAGCAAATTACTGACAAAGAGAAAAGGCAGAAAAAGAATAACAGATATATATATCAAAAGCTAACAGAATGGAAATATATCGCAAAGAAAAACCGCAACAATAACATAGTTAAGTAACACTTCAATATTTTACAAACATATTGTCCAATCATATTAAAATAACATATATATCTTTATAGAACATAAGTTGCCACTACAGAGAGTATGAAATCTTTTTAATTCCAAGGTTTTCATTGATGTTGCTATTGGTTTGCCTTTAAAACAAAAACAACAGTCACAACAATATAGTAATTTGAATGTCCCGTTGTCCATTACAACACTGAGCTTTTCCGCCATCTGCATCTTTCTTCGCCTTCGTTCGTCCACATTGCTTCGTCGTGTGATCAGAAATTGGGCAATTATCACACATGCGGGTATTACAGATGGTAATACATTTTTTAAGTCTCAGATTAATGAAGCTGAAGGCTAGATCGACGACGGAAAAATTTCAAATAGTGAAATTTCACAAATCTATTAGATGTAATTTTACTTATCCAAGGACCTACTTATGATCTACTTGACTTTTACTAAAGACTTGAGGATTAGCGAATATGTAAGACGGCTGTAACTCCCTATATTGAACTGTAAAACTGAGTGTTTAAGGTATAGTATCTCCCTAAGTGGACTGTCAAATGGATGGTTTAATTAATTGCTCACTAAAAATGTACGGTGGATAATAATATCTGTGGCTCATGGTCGATTAGCAAATTTATCTCATCGCAAAAATCTTCTCGCCTAACAGCAGTACATATGATATTGAACGTTTTGTCCGACGCTATATTTACAATGACATACAGTAATATCCTGGGTCACTAAAAGTAATTAGCTACAATAATGATGTATTAAGAATTTAAGATAACATAGAATATTAAGAGAATTTATATCACAATATCTTATTAAGATATAGTAAGATATTAAGTGAATTTTATAATCAGTAATCGAACAGATGACGATTAAACAGTAATCCTAAAGCGTTGTAGCCAATGTTTTACGAAGCCAGTAGCAAACGCTCGACTCGATTAATAATTAAACAAATAATTAAAATAAATAATAAATTAAATAAATGATCGAGTATTAATCGATTAATTTATTTATTTATTGATTGATAGATGATAGATTTATCGATCAATTAGTTGATTGACGACTGAATCAATGTGTGATTGTGTTATGACAGAGAGCCGCCTTACGATACATCCCTGAGACGGTGGGATGGCCGACTCTAGGCGTGATAGCCGGCGTAGCGGCCGTGTCTCTCATCGCTGCTTTCTTTCTGTCCAGGAGAAACACGTAGCGACACCTGCCGACTGCTCACACTGTTTATTATCGTTTTAGGCTAATGACAAACTTTTCTGTTAAAAATGTCGAATTTATATTCATCGTTTTCTTTCCATTCTGTCTTCCAACAATTACTGTTAGATAGATTAATTTTCCCCGTGTTGTGCTCGGGTGTGGTTGGACCACTGCAGAATTGGGCAACCGCAAACAATCTGCCGGGAGTACGTTAGAGGCGACTTAAGGCAGGAGCTAAGGATGGCAAGAGGGGACCCACCTCACCATGAAATATTTTCCCCCAGGATTAAATGATAATTAATCCACTTAACTGAGGAAGGCAACGGAAATTCACCTCAGAAGCCATATTTTTCCTAAGCTATAGGCTACATAAGGTATGGATAAGGCATAGACTTTGTGAAGGGATTAACTTGTTGATCCAAGGAGTGCTCTTATGGAGCGAGAAAAAAGACGTTGAGTATGAATATGTACCTTAAACCTGCCACTTGGCAGTGCACTGAAGAAGATTAATTTATCTGACGCTACTGAGTAATATTTGGATTGAAGCATGCACGCACCACCAGTGATAAGCTGCGGGGGGGCGGTCTTCGCCCTATAAGCGATCACGCAGTTTATGTCACGAAATTTCCCGGGGTACCTGAAAATCAAACTTGGGGTGTACCGTACTATAGTACGATACACCTAAGTTGCGTTTTGCGTCATAGCCCAAAGGGGAAGCGTCCCTGATAAGCTGTAGCCTACATCTGATAAACATAATCCCTAAATACTCTAAATATTCACATCGGTTACCTGTATTTCCAAATATGGCTCAGTGTGTCATCTCGCACAGCACTTCGACTCGAAGGTTTCAATAGTAGCTATTGAGATCAATTAAAAACTCTTCGTTAATATTAAACCCGGTAGATCTGATATAAATGCAAAATATCCGAAAAGCGAAGAACCGGTAAAGGCATAATTTAATACTGCCTAGCTTAAATGTTAAAATATGACTGCTGAAAACTATCAGAAATCGGCATAGATGATCGTTGTAACAGTAGGCCCTATTTGTTCACTTTTTAGTCTCAGCAATGACTTCTTATAAGCTCCAGATTTGAGTAGTCCGCTGATTCTATATTTATCCAAACAGCAAAACAAATTCGTATATCGTAGGGCGTTTCTCTGCCAAACAGCAGGTCCAACACACACATTTCTAACCACTCTGCTTTCTCGATTTAAAAGAGCACTTAATAAACAAGTCAGTTGAACCCCTCATGAAGGCTAAGCCTTCACCAACGTTTAATGAAGCAGGATAATCTAGATATGGCTCTGAAGTGGTTTCCATTGCTTTTCTCAATTATTGCTTAGTGGTACCCTACGACACGCGCAGTAAACGATTCATATATTTAATAGTTACCGTAACACAACACTGGAGACCGGTGATTAAGATATTTTAAATGTTTTTCCCGTGCTTTGTATGCGACTTTGAAGAAAAGAACCGTTAAATGCACGCGTCGTAAGAGGTGACACAGAAAAAACTGAAGACGTTGACTAAAAGCCAGATTCTTCAGAAGCTCATGGGGTCGATTCCCAGCTTCGCTGATCTGAGAGTAAAATCTCGGACATTCACATAACTGGTTAAACGGAAAATGGAATAAATTGCCTAACGGTTTAAACGTGATAATAAAAAGCGATAGATATCAACATCGTTGATCATTTCACTATAATTTGCGTTTACTTTCAATTATAAAAACCACTTCTTTCTTTTTTGTTCAGTTTTATTTTACGCCAAACGCAGTATACGATAGGTCTACTCCGTAGAGAATGGAATATGAGTCACTAGTACTTCAAGTCAAACTAATAACAGCTATCAACATACTCTCTCAGTTAGTACTAATAACAGCTATCAACACACTCTCTCAGTTAGTACGATTTTATTTAGTCACACATGAAAACATAATTTAATTGAAAAATTAACGTAAATATAACGCTAACACGTCTTTGCTGCAATATATTCCATAATTATACATCCAATGCCTGCTATAAAACGAAGTTCTACAATACGTTATTACAACAAAATGTAAGGATAGTAAGTACAACGAAAGTTTTTATACACTGTAACGGGTCGGCTATTTCATTAGTAGACCTACTAGCGAATCATTAGAAAGTAGGTTTTATTAGTTACATAATCCCCATCAGCAGTTACCAAATTGCGATAATTCATTAATAACAATGCTGCATATCAATTAATATATCTACCTACTTAATAATTCTACTTCGTATTGAAGTTGTTACAATGTCAAAGTTAAGAATTTGAACCACAAAACCACCAAAAGTTATTTAAAGTGACAGTTATACAAATAGTAAAGAAGCCTTACTCTAACACTACTCAGTAAAAGGTCATATTTTATTATTTAGCACATCGAGCCTTGACTGTGACCAGTGGTCTGCTACCAGTGGTTCACTACGAGTGGTTCACTACCAGTGGTCCACTACCAGTGGTCAGCTACCAGTGGTCCAATACCAGTGGTTCACTACCAGTGGTTCACTACCAGTGGTCCACTACCAGTGGTCCATTATCAGTGGTCCACTACCAGTGGTCCACTACCCGTGGTTCACTACCAGTGGTTCACTACCAGTGGTCCACTACCAGTGGTCCACTACCAGTGGTTCGCTACCAGTGGTCCTCTACCAGTGGTCTGCTACCAGTGGTCTGCTACCAGTGGTCTGCTACCAGTGGTCCACTACCAGTGGTTCACTACTAGTGGTCTACTACCAGTGATCCACTACCAGTGGTCTACTACTACCAGTGCTCAGCAACCACTGCACACAAAACCGCTGGCACACAGAGTTTACATTCATTTTTAAGAATAACAAATAAAAATAAAACTCAAGTATTTAAGTAACACAATATAGGAGCATTGCCACTAGCAATTGGAATAACTCAGCTCAGGTAAATCAGTTAAATAACAGACTTAGAAAATATTCCATATTTACTTCAGATCTAAATACAATATTTTTAAGAAGCCAGCCTACACTTTACCCTTCTCAACTAAAAATAACGCATTATTATACGTTTTGTATATACACATTATTCTACAGTGAATGACAATAACATTACATAATGCATCAACATACTAGTAGCATTGTATATACATGCGTACCAACACTGTACACATTTATAGTATAACTCATGTATATTCCAGAATAGATTTATACGACCGTGTATGATGTACCAATGTATTGTGTACATACATAACGTGTGTTTATTATGTGCATAATTATGCTTATGCACATGTGTATTATTGTAGTACACTAATCGATATACACATTTACAGAAATATTGCCAGTAGCACTAAAGAAGAAGATCAGTTCTGTTACGCATATACATGTATGCATAGGATAAGAAGTTGCCATATTGCAGAAAACTGACTCAAAGTGGAAAAAGGCACCCTGCAGAACCACATTAATTATTACCAATACTGGTGTTAATAAGAGATATGAAAATAGAGTTACACCGTGAAGATTTATGGGTATCAAAGAGATCAGCTACCACAAGACCAACATAGGGTCAAATAAAATCAAGATAACAACTCTTAGTGGGGCGGCCAGATGTCCAAAACTGCGTACATTGTGCAAGTGATGGGTACAAGCATGAAAGATTCCGCATATGAGAAAATTCACATTTAAAAGATGTTGTGCTGTAGCCACATCCTGAGACATGATCCTGAAAAGTGAAATTTTAGTGACATTTAGTGAATATTTAGCAAATAGTTCGGTGAATATGGTGTATTCCTCCACTATTTTGTCGAAAGTAAATCTATTCAAATTTATCTATCTACAGTAATAGGCAAAAAGCCGTAAGCAATACCACTAGACCAATAAAACTTAATTCAAGTAAGGAATCTCTATACTAATATATGGAATAGAATCCCACATATATCAGCTACTAATACAGTGAAAATAAACAGCCTAAACACCTTTAATTACATAATATTAAAGATTGTACTTTTCTATGATAAATTAACTCTTCAACAAGTTACAACGTCAGGAAAATCGTTAACACAGCACCGCACTGACGAGTGCCGTAACAGTTAATATTAATATTAGGTAATGTACAGTGTCTCCTCCAAACTACTAGTCGTTACACAAGAATAATGAAAGTAAAATACATTACATCACGTGTACTTTAGTCTAGCGGCGATTTATTTATCATATTACATTCGTTATGATTTTATAGAAATTAGTTTACAGATTAAAAGACAAAATATCTGTAAAAGCCCGCAATTATGCCATATAAATAATTATTTATCTTTCTTTAATAATTAAAGTTATTAAAGACAGATTAAATATATGACTGTTTATAGATCTTTAATTCAGCTTTCAACTCAATAGAAAGTTTTTGGTAAGTTTATTCTTTACATTGCGACTAATTTATTACTAATAAACGCTAAATGTAAAAGCCACGATTATAATATTATAAAGACAAATAAGAAACTGCGAAGTAAACCACCACAATGTACAGATTTAATCGTATTTTCGTAAACGTGTTGTGTTTAGACAATCGTTTATCGACAATCAATACAGAAGCATGTTGAAGAGAACAAATAGAGACACTGCATTAGCATGCTGTATATTCTATGAACATAGATACGTTCCATTAGCATGCTGTATACTCTAGGAACATAGATACGTTTCATTAGCATGCTGTATACTCTAGGAACATAGAGACTTTTGCATTAGCATGTTGTATACTCTAGGAACATAGATACGTTCCATTAGCATGTTGTATACTCTAGGAACATAGAGACTTTTGCATTAGCATGCTGTATACTCTAGGAACATAGAGACTTTTGCATTAACATGTTGTATACTCTAGGAACATAGAGACTTTTGCATTAGCACGTTGTATACTCTATGAACATAGCGACGTTGCATTACCATGCTGTATACTTTAATTTAAATACATCCATACGTTGCTTTAGCATGCTGCATACACGAATAAGCTATTAGCTCCTAAACAGCGATAAAAGTCTAAACGTTCCATACAGTAGTAGCGCAATTAATGAATGCATATAACACTAGAAAAAAACTTGGCAGTGAAATGAGACAACTACAGAAATCAACACAAAATCGAGAGACATTGAAAGTAAACTTTAATATTGATATTAGCCTTTCAATTTAAATTGTGGACGCTAGCTGCAGTCTAATGTATATTGATGCCTCAACAGCAATGCACTGAGGTGCATATGCTGCATGAAATGCATCAAATGTAGTGCTCAGTTCCAAGGGTCTCTCATCTCATCCTTCGAAGATGCAACTACTGATAATTTCTCATTAAAATGCTGTAGAAAATAGTATGAAAAGTACCTGATCACGTCACAATTATATTATATAGGCCTATATATATATATATATATATATATATATATATATATATATATATATATATATATATATATATATATATATACATGTAGGTATATATACACATGCATTCATATAATTTTTAATTCTTTTAGTTTTTCAGTTAGGCTTCTATAATGAAAACAGTTCAAATTACGTAAACTAGTACATGTATGTCATTTCTGGAAGGAAAAAATCGTAGCCAACTGTGAGAAATTGGCAGGAAAGGAACAACTCATTACCAGAAAACGGCTAAAATTTGATTCAGATAAATTTAACGATAAGTCATTGATATGTCAGTTCAATACTATCAAAACAAAACTTTCCAATACTCAAAGATTATCTTATTAAACAAGTACTACAGTGGTGTCAACGTTAAATCTTTATGAAAACATATTTAGGCACATACTTTATACTTTTCTTCTACTGCAATACTTGTAATTTTCTTACTTTAAAAGATATGTCGCTTTTACGCATTAGACTATCAAAGTGTTGCGACCTAAACAGGTCGTTTACAGACAATTTTATTAATCACTAAACAAACTGCATTAATACATTTTGAGAATTTCTTCCCAAAATCGAATTCATATATATTTAAATCAATAATGCTGGCATTTATGCCTACTAAACTCGCCTTGATACGCGAAACATTTACGCCTCTTACGTGGCATAAACTATGAATCAGAAAATTTGGTATTCACTAGTAATTTTGCGTGGTAATTAACTTGAAGACCACCCGCCAAAAATTATAGCACTCAGCCAATGATAGCGCTGTCCTTCAGACTGATCGGCCAATCAACTTACTTCATAAACAAAACGCCCTAATCCGTGAATAAAGTTACACCGTGGTGTAAACCTCAGAAAACAGAGGTGTAGCTACGCCTTACTATAAACGACGATTTAAAGTTTACAGAATACCGAATTGTGACTAATCCATAGTTTACGCCTCTGTTGAGGTTTTAACCGCAGATTATCTCACTAGTAACTAAGACCATTAACTGTCTTGCTTCAAATATCGTCAGACGAAGAGCTACATAATTTATTGATACAGGTAGATATACTTGTAATTTAAGATTCAAATAACTGTCCAAAGTTAAAAGGATCTCATACGGGGTATATTGGAAAAGTACAATTACCAGGCACACACATGTAAGTAAATACAAATTCCCAGGCACTCAACTCACAGCCGGCTGCTAACTATACCATTGCTACATACTCGGCTACTTGTACACATACCTATCTCAAAAATTCAACAAAGCATCAACAATTATTTGCACAAACAATAAACTACATTCAAGTGTAAAACTGCAGAATGAGCACACAGCTATTATTTCTGATATTGCATAATACCGTAAAAACTCCAGTATGATTTAATATAAATTAGAACATGACACAAAAGACAAAAAACTTCTGCCGCAGATTGTAAAGAATACAGAGCAGTCGCTTGTCTTGAATTCAAATTCAATGATCAATAACGAAATCGTTTTACTGTTTCACTTTTCAAGTTTGGAACCGATGAAGTTGCTAGATGGGCAAAACTGAATAAACTTAAAAAGCCTCCTCAAATTTAACATACACCATGATATATTCTGAATGCTGTTTTCACAAAAAATAATATTAATAATAATAAATATTTAAAATAATAAAAATAATAATGATACAATGAAAAAACAATCCCTCACCTCATATTCAGAGCTCGACTAACTCAGCATTATATTGATATTGAGAAAAGTTTGAAGCAAAGATATAATTATTCTTTAAAACTAATTGAAAATCGACTCATAATTAGCTCAAGAAACAAGAAAAACACTAGCGCACACTAAATCATAGACTTGATGTCATGAAAGCTCTCTTGAAATTATTCACAATATTTTATAAACTCCCTGTACAAGGCATGCCGAATACACTGTTTCATCTTTCCAAATTGTCCATTTAACTTTAATTTTACTTAAGAAAAACCTTTGTATATTTACTGAGATTTTATGACTTTGGTAGATATTGACTAGCCTTACATTCGACGAACTTTATTCTGTAGCCTAAAATAAAAAAGTATAATTTCTCTTTAAAAATAGCATTAATTAAATACAAACTTAAGCCTGTTTAACAGTTTTTTAAATAGATATACACAATTTCGTTACTGCTTTGTTCAATTTTAAAGTGAAAATATAATCAGATCTACTTATAAATAGCAAGTCATTTTTTAAATATTGCAAGAAACTGCACGTCATTGCTCTAGCATTGATAGCCTGAAAATCATTTGCATCATATCATATGGGTTGCTGAACCTGAGAAAATTCAATAAATAGAACATTTCTTTTAAAATTAAAAATACAACTATAATACTCAAACACAAAATTGTGAGTTTACAAGTAATTGGCTAAAGCCCCTTAAATCTCTAAAACAGTTACGAACTTCTTCAATTCAGTTGAATTTGAACTGAGGCTGTATTTCTAGATATTTCAGTGATAATACTTTTCAGTAAATAATTATACTTTCAGTAGAGCTAATTCCAAGTTAAAAAGCACTGAGCTAACAGAATACAGTTACGATTTCTTTACATGTCAGTAGATTCCCCAAAAAATCAACTGCCAACAAAAAGTCCTAGGAATTCATCTGGCCTAATGAAATTCAGACATTATTTGTTGGAATTGCTTTCTCAATAGGCCTACTACCTTATAATTCAAAGAAAGAGGTTAATTATTTAGGATTAAGTTTGAATATATTTAAAACCAGCACAAATATGCAGAAAGCAGCGTTTACGCTTCAATACACTCAATAAACCAAAATCATTAACTAGTAAAATCTTACACAGCAAGCACAGAAGCATGATTGCGCGACCTTAGTAAGACAAAACAAGAGAGCAAATCATTTGGTGTAGACCAGTATACACAATGAAAAGTGTAAATAACATAAAAAACCTTGCTGCATCGTTCAATAACAAATTACCTAAAATAGTGGCATAGTACTAATGAACTCTGAAGATTAATATAGTATAGCTATTGCACGTTCTCGTATCGTGTCCGAGAAAATGAATAATAGACCAACTAAATAATAGATCAGTACGTGTCGTAAGAGGAGACTAAGCTAGAACTGAGGAAGGTAATGGGAAGGAATTACACTTGTAGATCTAAGGAATGTTACAGCAGATTCTGAGTATGAATATGTACCTTGAACCTTCTATTTGGTGGAACACTAGAGAGACAGACGGTTATTGCATGATATTGCTAACAACATTTTTGTACTATGATCATACTGGCAATTACTCAAACACAACTCATGCAAGGCATCAGAACTAAACGACAATTAATTTAAATTTTCTCCTTTCAAATATAACACTAGCGAAATCTACAATACTATTTTGTGATAGTTATGATAAAAGCAGAAAGTAAAAGGCTGGTCAAAGACTGCGCCTGAGTTCGGTAATTTGCCTAGCAAAGCTGACAATCAGTACATCGTTATACTAGATTAAACTAAACACTATTAACTAGTCGATAAAACTAGAACATATAATTGTTAGCCTATTTCTACAGAGATAAATGAGAAATAATTGAAAACTCACTAGCACATCACGTCAAGGCCCCTTTCATAACAATCCTACAAAACACACCGGATTAATACACTACTAATAATAATAATAATAATACTCATTCAAAGCATCAGATAAATTCTCTAAGGAGCATTAAAATCACAACCGTAGCATGTAAACAGGATGAACGAAATTCCACCCCATCATTCATCCATTATTTAACACCTCTGAAACATTTATCAGCACATCTCGTTATTCGAGATCTGAGGTTTGAAATTAGGTGGACTGCCCTCAATACTGCCCATACTGACCGCAAAGCTCCTAATTTAGTCTTTCACACAACGATACCGATGTACAACTGCTATTACATGAGCCAATTTGAGAATCCTAAAAATTAAATCCAAGCAAGTTTAAATTCCCGTAAAAACATGAAGATATGCCAAGCTGGACAGGGCAGATTATTTTAAATTATACATATTCCATATCATATTAAATGTATGGAATACATTAAATATGATATAACTACAATACATCATACAATATCGATATATTAAAGACACCATTATTGAATACAAAGAAACTGTTTAGGTCAAATCGCTAACTTAAATAAGTAGCAGACATAAATGAACTGGAAATTTTAATTCACACATGTAAGTTTACCACACAAGCTAACATAGTAAAAAGCAGAGTATTAGCAAAAATCACTGACACCTAACATACACTTCTTTGCCTAATAATGGTGTAAGGGAAGCGAGTTTCACAACTAAGAGCATGACGAAATTTAGTTGTAAATATTTTACAAACATAGGTTGTAAGAAAATCATATTAACCTGTGGCCAGCAGTCTAGACACATTGCTAGGGGATATAAAATATTGCATTCAATACATGCTCGCCCAAGAAATGTGTATATGTTTTTCCAGGCTTATCTACCGATATCTACAGCACTTTTATAGTGTAATGAAAAAGCAAAACATAAAATCACTCCTTACAATCAACTTTCAATCAAGAATCCTTTGAAAATGTAACATTTTTGGCAGCGTAACCTTAAATTGTAATACTTTAAGCATCATTACTCAAAAAATTATTAATCTTTCTTAATTTCTATAGGACTATATCTAGATTTTTAGTCATAAATCTAGTATTCTCTTATAATACAACTAAGCGTAATATTCTATATTACGCCGGTTAAATCCCTTATTCTACTTGGCCATGACTTTTTACACTTTCTTAGAGCTAGTGTTACATTATTTCATTTTGACGAAAGTCTCAACATCATCAGTTGATTGTAGTATTTAACTTTAGCTTTGCAACAACTAAAATTATAAATCCAGATCTGCTTTAATGCTTATACAACTAAATACAGTAGTTGATGAATATTTATTAATTATTTATAATAAATACCTTTATATCCAGTAAGAAGGACATGATACCAATATGAGAATCTTACATTACACAATAACATTTTACAATAATCAAGTTTAAAGTGTGAGCATGACAGGGTTACTAGGCAGAGACCCATTCGATAAAAACCAATTATTCTTTCATCAAATGTTACTTACAAGAAGAATTTTAGAAAAAATTAAGAATTTGTCGGACATCATATATTGCCAACAAGATACACCACAAGAAATAGACAACATTACTTTAAAACTTAAATATAACGTCAAAGAAACAGATAATAGTATGCTACCTATAACCAGTGATATGTCATTAGATTGTAATACAGTCTCAACATCAACTGACTCCACTAAAAGATACAGAAATATATTACATAGTGAAACACTACTCAGCCTATACACACAAATTGTACCACCTTACCATGTAGAACGTCAGCATTTTACAAATGCCTTGACAATCAATCTGTATTTTCTGATACTAAAACTACGATAATTATAATACATAGGACCAGGAAAGCATCAGTACTGCTTGATTTTTTCCAGTCGTTGGCCGACAGCAAAAGGAATCTGAATATCAATCTGGGGTCCTACCCTCTTTAGACAGAGTGTTGATGCTCATTTTGAAAAACACTCTGAAAAACCAACATCAACTTATGATGATCCTTTAGCTGCGATATTTCAAACAGCTCACGATTCAACACAACTTTTACCATAAAATCCACAAGCTTCATTAAACATATGGTAGTAAAATAATAGTATTAAACAATAATAAAAGAATAAGCATAATCTTAGGCAAGTATACCAAAAATGAACATAGTACATACAAAAGAAATATTTTCTAAAGACACAATCTCACTGTTTAATAAATTCTAACAAAATAACATGGGCCAAGCCTGTACCACGTTGGTAAGTTGTCTAACTGCGGATCAGTGTGTGATGTGTCCAAATTCAGTGCTCACTACGTCACAGACATTCTTTTTTAGCCTTTACAAATTGATAGTAAAGATTTCAAGTTGAAAGACAATAAGACTTATTTTTAGTGTTTGAACTAAGATTTTAAACAGCATTCACTATTGTCCTTCAGTACATTATGCACAATACGTTTGTATATTAAGTAATGTGTATACAAAAAGATCTAGAAAAATCTATCGCAACATAATACAAGTTAAACACAGTGCAATACGACAAACCACATATCAGCTAGACACAAAAAGGCCTATCTACTACACAAGACTGAAAAATTCTCTCTAGCAGTAAGAGATAAAAACTTTCTCAATTGTACGTGTCTCGCCTATGCAAAAGTTCCCATTTACAACTATATTAGTAGCACAATAACTATTCAATAAGCATGACATCTAGAAATTGCCACTATAGCGATGAAATATAATTAACTAACAATGTCACAAGTCCTAAATATTTTAGCACAAAGATTTGTAAAAGGCATACAAGACACAATTAGAATTTACTATAAGATTCCCAGAACAAAGGTATTTGCATAAACATATACATACTTATTTGCATGTCAGTTCAAATGACGCATCTTGAAATAATATACAGATTCCTTAATCGTTGCGCTAAAGGCTCAGGCTGCGCAAAATTAGATTAATCAAAATCTAAGCATGTTATGTAAGAGCAGACTGATACTGAAAGTGACGATAGTAACGTAAAACCAAATTAGATACCATTTCCATTTAAGACAAGATTAAAGATTAATTGCGAGCCATGCATATGCCTTGTACGCTTAGTAGAAAGTCTTAGTAAAAACCAAACAACTGTGCCTAATTATTTGTGACTAGGACCTAGAAAGTGCGAGAAAAGAGAGAACACAAGATGGATGAGAGACGTAAAAATCTGAAATATTATTTCTGTTGTGCAACAGGAGCAAGAACATTTTTAATACTAAGCACTTCTAAAGTCTGAATTCGGCGCTTCTGCAAGTGGAAAATGATGCCAATCCCAATTTTGCACAATTAAGGAAAATATTTATGTCATTTAATAAAATAAATTGTAGAGTTAAGTTACTGTAGCCAAATTAAGTGTGTTTCTTGACATCGATTTCAAATGATCCCTTTTTAAATCTTTAAAAATTAATCGATTAATAATTCTCATCTGAAGCTAGATCAGATTCTTTAAAATCTTAATTGTGAAAGATTTCACTGACATTCAAATCAATGGCCTCCTATTAATCAGGCAAAGCTTTTTCGATGTGGCCCTTCAATCAAAGCTGTTATCTTGAGAGTCATTTGAAAGATTAACATAACAATTAGAGCGCTACTGTCGTTCATGACAACATCGAGCACAGTGATTAAAATTAATGAACAAGGCTTACATGAATAGCACTATATAGTGCCACAAAAGTACTTTTAGCAGGAACACTGACATTACACTGGTATAAAAGATTTTCATTTTAATCTTGTTACAGAATACACAACAGGAGTTTAAGAAGTGTACCATAAATACAAACTGCAATTTGCATAATTATTCGAGCAAATATAGTACACTTTTCAATTTTTTCAGTTTATACGACCTTATACATCAAATAATAACTTCAATCATGAATACTTACAGTTCATAGCAGAGATCGAGGTCAAGAACCCACTTTTACTTAAAATTAACTAATTCAAGAGTTAGTTAGATAATTTTCTTCATACAGCCTTAAATCATATACAATGAGACTAATATCAGATTTTTACAGTAGTTTTAATAGAAAGAGAGAAGTAAAATCTTTAAGATAAGGTGTATTGAAATACATTCGAACTGCACTTTGCAAGAAAAAGCTATGATAAAAATAGAATATGAAGAGGTGTTTTCAACGCATAATTAAAAGTCAAAGATGAATGACTCGAAACCCAATTCAACACCATAAGTAATCACCAGCTTAACACTGAAATGTGAAAAACGTTGCATTATTTTACAAGAAAATGCTTTATACTAACGTTTCTATTTGTTAATGCAAGAATAAAGAGAACCACCTGTTCTAGTTTATAACTTGTAGCCTTCATGGAACTGGCCAAGAATACAACTGACTAGGCCAAACAGCGAGACAAGCGTTTGTTTGAGAATGCATACAGAGAAACCTTTTATATTACATGGCACCGGCCTCGTCGCCAAATGACACTGTGCAAGCTTGAGATGGAGAATCAAGAGCAAAATCAAGAAGAGAAGAATCATATCCAAGATCTTCTCTTATAACATTTACTACGTCTGCAAATCGATCGTCATCATTGTCTACAAGAGACTCTAGAGCACTTGACGATGATGCTCGGTTAATACCTAATGCCGAAATTTCCATTTGACCTACATTTTTCCCACACCCAGCTCCAGCTCTGTCCACTACTGCAGCATATTCGGGATGAGATAAATTAGATCTGCTACTACTCAGCTGCTGTTGGGATCTTTCTGCAAGTAACTGCTGCCTTTCTTGCTGTAACTGATGTTGAAATGCATTGAGTTCAGCAGGTAGAGCAGAATTCTTTCGTTTTTCCTGCTCTGAGGCCAACATCTCCAGTTTTTTAGCCATCAGCATCTCGCGAACTTTCGACAACAGCTTTGGATTTCCGTAGGACCAGAATTCGGGAATCGTTAGCAGTTTCAAGTACTCGCTGCTGCTGAGAGTTCTGCTAGACTGCTGGACTGCTTTCGGTTGCTGCTGCTGCTGCAACAACTGAATCAGTCTGCTCTGTTGCTGATCCTGCAGAGGAGCAACAGATTTCATTGGCTGCTTCTGTAGAAACAGTTTCTGCAACATCTCCAAGAGCTGCTGATTATCTGATAGCAGCTGAGCTTGCTGCTTTAACTGCACCCCACTCGTGTCTTTTTGAGCATTTTCACCACTAAAGCGCAGCAGAACATCGGGCTCCAAAGATTTCTCTACAATCAAACCCCGGTCCACAGGATTCACACTGGAATTTATCTTGGAAGCCCCAGTCCACATGACAGCCCCAGAAGGAGCTGGATCTAACAGTCCTGATAACACATTATCATGATTAAATTGTTCACCTTTATCGAGTTTATAGGCCGACAGGTTGCCGTTACCATGTAAATTCAGGTCCCCACTGTTCACTGCCGCAGTTGGTTCCATATCAACATCTGACATAAGAGCCGATTCTGACGCTAGGTTAGTAGCATGCAGACTGTCACCCAAGGTATCCACAAACCCTTCCCACGCGCATGCTTCCCCCAACCATTTATTCACATGATCGTTGCCTCTTCCAATGCCACTGTCGTCCCAATTTAGCGTTACTAAATCATCGTGCTCTTCATTGATGGCATTAATTGCAGGAGAAAGTCTATGCACGCTACTGGCATTCGAACCAATCACACCAGTAGAACGAAACAACATGGCTGCCTCTCCATTAGAGTCGGCGTCGGATGAATCAGCCCTAGCACCTCGCATTCGCATCTTACCTCGAGCAACCGCAGCTAAACGCTTCTTTTCATACAGTTTTGAGTCCAACGTGTTTGCTCTACGCCTCGGACCTACGGTGGCCATGCTGGATTTACCCTGAGAGGGTATAGCGTCGTAATTGATTGTCCAGTGGCTGCTCTTACCTCCCCCCTCGTTGGGTAGCCGCCGAAATCTGCTGTGTAACGATAAGTTGTGTCTGATAGAATTCTGAAAATAATATAAAATTTTCAAAAGCATGAGCACCATACAATTTTAGCAACAGAAACTATATGCATCTTTCAGAACAGTATATAACAGTTTGCCAACATTAGTGTAAGAATATCTTGAGTAAGTATATGAATATTATGACCCTAAATTTATAAGCAAAACTATTACACAGTAATTAATATCATTGGTTAATTATTAATGAGAACAAGCAGCATTCCCATTTAGCTAGTAACAGTCATACACATCAATACTATCCTAAAAACCAGCTGCTTATCGATCTGGAATAGGCTCAGGAAACCAGAGTTACTAAACTTATCTTGAACTTATCCACAACTGTCCACAACTGCACATGTTCGTAAGAGCGATGGACACATATATGGCATTGGAAGAACTTATAGCCAACCAAGTGGTAATGACTAGTGAAACAATTGCAAAAGATGGCCTATTTTTACTCCAACCCTAGTTAAACTGGGATTCAAGAGAAGAAGATGATGATGATGACATTTATGCTTCACTCTCCTCTATTAAATTTAAAAAGGAAATAAATTATCATTCATGCTAACAGTGGACAAAGCACCAGCACTCATTATGTATCACTTGGCATCCTACGTTTCGCTAATCTAAATTAAATGTTCATCCCATGATTCAAGACAAGAGCGTGAATGACAGCACAAAGTCCCGCCCACTGACAATGACCTTAACAAGCAGCAAAGCTATACCATAAGACGCTTACAATGGAGTTGAGAATCAACCAAGACACAAACAACTGGATTAAATGCACACTTTTAATACATGCATTCAATATTACACAGAAATTATGCAGGCAATTGCAAATATTTAAAAATTTAATTAGCCATCTAATCTAATAAGCATTAAATATTATATAAGCATTATATACAGCAACAACAAATATTAAAAATTTAATTTGCCATCTTTTAATGAATATTAACTAGCACTTTGACATTTTGAAACAAATTTCATGTCAATTTAGAGTGTATTTAAAATAAGTATTTAGGTCATCTGCAGGTACACAAAAGGCTTGACATTAATATTTATAAAAAACATCTTACATAATCTAGGTAGGTTAATTAACAAAGCCAAATAGCCCTAAATTTTTCAATAGTTTGTCAATTAAGTCTCTAAACGAAACAGCGCATTAAAGATAAACTGAATATTTTCATTTCTTATTAATTAATTTTTATTTTATTTTTATACTAAACAGACTTTGGTAATAGAAAAGAACTCTTAACAAAAAGTCTGAAGAAAGATACAAAAATAAAGATAATGAAAACTTTGGTTTGGACAACGCTATTGTATGGTTATGAAACATGGACCTTAAGGAAGGAAGATAGTAGGAAACTGGAGGCATTGGAAATGTGGATTTGGAGCAGAATGGAGAGGATTAGTTGGACTCAAAAGGCTACAAATGAGGAAGTTCTAGAGAGAGTTGGCACAGATAGACAGTTGATCAATGTATTAAGAAATAGGAAGAAGAGTTGGATAGGACACATTCTAAGGGGGGAAGGTCTATTAAAAGAGGTCATAGAAGGTAGAATGGAAGGAAAAAGAGGCAGGGGCAGGCGGAGATTAGGTTTGTTAGATGATTTAAAGACCCACTCATATGTGGATAGAAGGAGGAAGGCGGAAGACAGAGAAGAGTGGAGGCGTTATATACCATGGACCTGCCAGTAGGCAGTGCACTAAGAGAGAGATTACTTGATTAACAATAATTTTATACCAATTTTCTATCAAAAAAGTCATTAAGTGCAAAGAATACAAAGCAAAAGTTTAGTTATGAAGCTCTTAAGACAATAAGGTACTTAAAATGAAATCTTGGCACATAACTTTAACATAACGAGCACAACTGAAACTGGCGACCATATAGCCAGATAAAAGGACAACAGTCATCTATGCACTTACTATTGAAATAAAACGAATCAGCCTAGAATATCTGATTTTCTATTGAATCAAAAATTGTGCAAACATCACTAACATTGCATTCCAGTAAATAGGAAATTTTAATGTGAACATTAACTAATAGAATACTTTAATAGGAAATTTTCGTTCCACCGATGCCAATCTTCTCTCGGTTGCAAATATTCTCACATCATTGGGCAGACGTTCTTTTTCTTACGCAGCACCCACAATCTGGAACACTTTACCTGCTAATCTTCGCTCTTGTTCTTCTCTTTCAACACTCTCTAGCAAGCTTAAGACTTACCTTTTCCCACCATAGACTTAATCAATCTATCTTGACCATTTTTGATCACCGGACTGGCTTTCGTTTAGGACCTTACTTCTCCTCAGCACATTTCTTTTGCAGATTGGTCTGGGTGAATTGATCTGTAGTGATGTGTGCTGTTGGGGACGTCCCTGACATCATCCCTGGATGAGGAAACGGACGTTAAACCTTTATTATTATTATTATTATTATATCTCCCTCCCTGCATAAAATTAACTCTTTTCATACATACCTTCCACCCACCAGAATTTCCTGCATCCGCTCGTTCACAAAAATAAGGAACATTTTTCGTCATCCAGTCATAGATTTGTGCGAGCGTGAGACGTCCATCCTGAGAGCTTTCAATAGCCTGAGTGATGAGATCTGAATATGAATGGCTGCCCCAGGCATTCCTCCTGCCGCCACTAGCAGACTTCTTCATTCCGGTCAGCGACTCTTTGCTTGCTGACGGAGTGAGGACACTAGCGGTGCTGGAAGAACCTGGAGTCAAATTACCTACAGCGTTGCCCTACAACATATTCATTATAGAAAAATATACATTTCTTTAAACGCACAGACTCTCTCTCTCCCTCTCTTTCTCGTGTACTTTCTCGTGTAGTAGTGATAGGTTTAAGATATATATATATATGTAATATTCGTAGTCAGTTTTATAGGGATGTGATGATGATATGATATCTTCAGATGATATGATGTCGGACAGAGAGGATTTGAGACAATCTATTCGTATCCCAACTCTAGTTAAACTGGGATTCAAGGGAAGATGATGATGATGATGATGATTCGTAGTCAGTTTCATCCCAAGCAAGAGCATTCTTTAGACCAATAAATTCATCTCATCTAGAAGATTAAGCTTCATGTAAACTTTAATGTATCCCTTAGCTTAGAATATAGTGACTTCTGAGGTGGTTTCTCACTGTCTTCTTTAATTCAGGCTCATTTGAGTCTTACAGTGCAATTGTAACTGAATGTATCAGCATACAAGACACAAAGAAAAACACATGTTTGACAGAAAGAAATTTAGTTAAAGTGTCCCAAGTATCTCTATATCACATCAATCATCAGCTCCAGTAATTTCTCAAAAACCAATCTACATGACTGTAACAGGCACAACAAAATTAGAAATTAACAAAAGAAATAACATCATTCATTAACATATCATCCAAAAGTATTTTTGTTACAGTGCCAGATATAATTCTGAATGATCAAGATCCAGCATCACTGCATTACTAAATATTTATTATTCTTATTAAATATTACTATTGCTATTATTATTACATTTGTTCTTTATATATATCTTAATTATTTTCTAATTGTAATATATTTTATGATATTTAATGTTCGTAATGTTTTCTTACAATTTAATTTTAATATCACTTATCTTTTACATTTTTAATTAATACCTGAAAGCGGGGAGCAAGGCCTCCTAAATGTACTCCGTGCCATGTATTCGCACGACTTCGAGACAGCGGCTCCAAATCGGCCTCACACATATTAGCATAGTCAATTTTATTCTCCTTTACAAAACTATCGTCGTCCACCATATTTTCATCTTCCATACCATCCCGGCCACTATCTCCAGTGAAACCTCCCTCCCCCGGCAAATCCATCTTTACGTAGCACGCTGAAGAAACGTATGCTCTGAAAACTTGCAAAATATTGCAAAACTCAATAACATGTAAGTAATCTTATACAGAGATATCACTGGACAATCCTAGAGAAACCTATTAGTCAAGTAATTGCATCCATAGATGCTCTCGACATCCTTTTTAGTATTGATAGCTCAACCATCCAATTCAATTTTATCTCTAAAAGGCTATGCTTGGCCAGAATGATGACATTCCATACGAAAATTATGATTTAGAAGTGATATTTACAGTCTGCAATATTTGGGGTAGTTGGCTTTTTACGATATATAGTTAATGAGCACAATTGCAGGTCCTTTTTTACACTTTGAGAAGGGTTTTCCTTCTTAATATTTGACTAGTGAAGCATAGGAAATGTGCAATTTTTTAATTTTACAACAATAATTTCTGCTAAGTTCGATGTTTTATACACACTGCTGTGTATCACAATGCAATGGAGAGAGGCCACAGATTTCTACTAGACAAACCGATGGAAAAAGTTGTATAGCGGCTAGTTTATTATGTATGTAATTTCTAGCACTAATTTCACTTAACTTAATGTAATACCCGATCTTATAAACGGAAAGATATTCTCGCCGATATCAATCTCTACCATTTGACTTTATCCGCGAGATAACTACAAATTTGCTTTTTTTGCATATTATGAAACTTCTCTATTCTCAACTATATCTTGAGCCTGTTATGTCATATTTCCAAGAATTCTAAACATTTGTGCGAATTTCGCGCTCTCCTATTGGCTGGAGCCACCTGTGGCGGTTGAATGTCAGCCGCCTGGCGACGACTTTTGTTTTTATCTACTGGTGACAATAACTGCTCGAGATGATATCTTTCCCGTCATATGTAGCTGAAATCAGCTCAGATACCGAGCGACATTTCGTTCATAATAGGCAAAAGCGACTTTCGGCGACCATATCGTTCTGAGTGAAAGATATCTTCGCTTTATAAGATCGGCCATTAGTACATTGTTTGTATAGATGAATTATCAGATTATATTTGACTTACGATAATAGTTGGCGAAATAGTAAGCTCAATAGAAGTATTAATGAATATTAAAAACAGTATCATTGTTTAATATCTTGAACTTTGTTGCTTAACTCAATACGTTAAATCACGACATTTTTTAGTCAGTGTGTGGGTGACCATAAGTTGCTTGTTGTAGCCATATTAAATCCATTATAACATATTTTAGACCATAACTCTACAAACTAATTACCTATGTTTTAATATATAGTCCTTTATCTATAGAAATATTTAAATGCAACAGTATATGGGGCATTAGCTAGTGACGCTATATAATGGTAATTATCTTCGTGAGTGTTCCCATTTCAGTGAGACAATTATCAAATTTTTCTGACCATATAATTCTATTGTAGAGCATCATTAATAAACAAAGAAACCCTTTATGCATAGGCAGGCATACCTACTAATTTAAGAGCACACAACTGGCGTATGCAAAGATTTATAATTTCATTCTCCAGTTACTGAATAGATTATTAAATTAATATGTTTCAATAAATATATATTTATTTCTAAAATACGTAGAATATCAAGTAGCCCAACAATATTTAGAAACCAATGATTGAGAAATATGCTAAACAATGAAATATTTTCGTTCCTAAACTTGGTAACTGGGTGTCAATAATTGGCTAAAACAACAACAACGAAAACAGTACTCTGTCGTGATTCTCGTGAGTCGTGACTATAGAATGAAGAATTACAACTTAATTATTTATTCTATATCTTTGGTAATGACTGAGAGTAGAGAGCACAATGGAATCAAAACCAAGTAGTAGAGAGACAAAATGGTCAAAAACGGTGCAGAATCAATATGTCCAAAAGAGCAGTGCAAGGATAACTAATTCAAATAAGGGAGATTTGCACCAATATACAAATTTTCACATAGCGTTGCATAACAGCAACTAGAGTGCTACGTCGTCCATAGCAACATCAAGCACTATTGAGAAAATTGAAGCCGGTGAGCAAAAAGGAGGTTCAAAACCGTACAATATCAAAATCCAGAAAACCAGTCAAGAGATTTTCTGCATTAGGAACTACATGTTTTATGTTAATTAAATCGTCCTGAAAATGTTAACCATATGACAGTAAATGGACTGTTGATGCAATGCAATGAATGCATTGGTGATTCTCACATTAGTAGTCAGCTATAAAAGAAGAGCTAACTTGATTCCTGTTAGCTGCTAGGAGATAAATTTTCGGTAGTAATCTCTTGGAAACTGCTGTTAGTTTATATCATACCATGGATTTATTGTATTTTATAAATTCGTATATGGTATTATTTAGGCAGATATATTCCTTCTAAGACTGTAATTTGTAAATCTTGATCCAACACCAAGATTTGCAAATAACTCTAAAATTGTAACAGTTACAATTTTTGCGTTAAGCGTTAATGGGTAGCAGTTAAAATATTTCGTTTCTTAATGGTTAATATGAAATTTTAGCGATTAGCAGGTAAGGTTGTAAGAATATTGATTCGAGTTTTAGAGATACTTCCTAACGGCTTTTAAGTTCAAATATCTGCTCTAGTCACCTCTATGGAATGCATTAGGATTTAGGAATGAATCGATGAATCAACTTAAATGTTCCATCATCTAGGATCTCACACTGGCTTACCAATGTCGCCCTTCCCTTAATTACTTGGTAAAAAGCTAATGTTAACGTCAGTTTCTTCAATCGAAAGCGATATCAGTGATGGGAGAGCCTAAGATTTGTACCCCGCACATAATAGTCCGCGGTCGAATATCTTACTGATATTGCCACTGGCTCCAGCCAGCTTTATTCTACATGTATATCAATATCCTGAATATCAGCGTTAGTCGACTCTTAAGTAACATATGCTTAACTGTCGGTAATCCATTTCAAGTTAACCTGGCTGATACAGCGTTTAAAATCACTGCTTCAATCCTTACCTAATAAATGCAGATAGTATGAATTGCAAAGAGGTTTAGTCCTATTTTTACAAATGGCTATAAATTAACTAAATATTCTTAAGACTGTAACAGAATAGTCTTTAAATAGCTCTATTCAAAACTTATTATTAGTCTTAATTTAAGTCCTATGACATTATTTAACACTGTAGGTTAAACAGTCTTAGATTTTGCTAAAGGGGTTTTCTCTCTCAGGGAATGACGCCCCTGCCCAGTAAATGTTAGTAGAAGCCGAGGAAGGCATAGGGGGCCTAACTCGTCATAAGTAGAATCCCCAAGATTAGTATAAATGAATGTTATAGATGATTTAAAGTTCCACTCGTATGTGAAAATGAGAGATAAATGGAAGATAGAGATGCGTGGAGGTGCTACATATATCATAGATCTGCCATTAGGCAATGCACTAAGAGAGAGAGAGAGAGAGAAAGAGAGGGAGAGAAAGCGCATATAAAGCTTCCGTTCTTAATTAGAATTAAATCGAGTAGCTAACTGAACTAATTTAAGAACGTGTAAAACTTTTCTATCAAGGTAGGCACCATAATTTGTTCTTATTAAGAGTACTTTTACTTTTTAATTAAAAGTACCACTTTTTTGGGTACTTTTAAATTTTACTTAAGTAAATTTCTGATTACTTTTTACTTTTAATTTTACTTTTACTAACCATTTATTTTTACTTTTACTTACAGTATTTTGCCGAGTGCTTCTTACAACACTGAATAAGTCGCATGCATTAACGAGCGCTATAGTGAAATGATAAACCATATTGATTTAGGCCTATTCAGTTTTAATACCACATACCTTCAGGCAAATTAGTCAATTTCCCGTTTTACCAGTCCAGTCGTATAAGCCGTGTAATCAGAGGGAATGTCCGAGATTTGGCTCTCAGATCAGAGCGGCTGGGGCTCGAATCCACGAAAGTTCAATTCACCTCAGGATCTGTAATTTAAAATTTCATGACGTTACTTGACGCGTCTAACCACGGCGCAATTGAGACATTAAAAACAATAGAAATTATATTCAATATTAGAAATTATATTATATTTAGTTATTTACATCATGCTATATATTATCGCCGAGCTAATTAAATTAATTGTTGTGAAAGGAATTATTTGTCGTAACTTGCCCTGTCATAAAAGACAAAGAATTAATTAAGTGGAATTGAAAGAGATTTTAATTTTATAGGATTGTTAGATATTTTAAATTAGTAGGTCTGATAAAGAACAAATAACTAATATGGCAGGATTTCAAGTAATTAATTAAATAGGGCGATAGAGAATTAATTCGGTAGAATTGACAGAATTATACTAAACTAATGGCGAGAAGTTCAGAAAATATCATGCTCAGTAGATCAATTCAACCAACAGTACGTGTGGATCTTAAGTTGCTTAGAACAAGGACAATGACTCACACCCATTGTATCCGAACATGGTATGCTATGGAACATCAATGAACAATGGCACTCAATCTAATGCATTACTGTGACTCAGTGAAAGGTTATAATGAGCCACTCAGCATCAATAGCCTTTGCATCACTAGTTTGAGCATTAATAGTTTGAGCATCACTAGTTTGAGTATCACTAGTTTGAGCATCACTAGTTTGAGTATCACTAGTTTGAGCATCACTAGTTTGAGCATCACTAGTTTAAGCATCACTAGTTTTAGCAATTACTAGTTTGAGCATCACTAGTTTGAGCATCACTAGTTTGAGCACCACTATTTTTAGCAATCACTAGTTTGAGCATCACAAGTTTGAGCAATTACTAGTTTGAGCATCACTAGTTTTAGCAATCACTAGTTTGAGCATCACTAGTTTGAGCATCACTAGTTTGAGCATCACTAGTTTAAGCATCACTAGGCTAAGCATGACCAGCTCAGATATTGAACCGTTTTGTACTTGCATGTAGCGCTGCGATCATATAGCAGACACTGATAACACTCAGTGCTCAGTACAATAATCACACTGCTTAGTACAATGATCACACTGCTTAGTATAATGATCAATTGCTCAGTACAATGATCACACTGCTTAGTGTAGTGATCACACTGCTTAGTACAATGATCACACTGCTTATAACAATGATCACACTGCTTAGTACAATGATCAACTGCTTAGTACAATGATCAACTGCTTAGTACACTAATCAGTACAATGATCAACTGCTTAGTACTGTGATCACACTGCTTAGTGCAGTGATCACACTGCTTAGTACTGTGATATCATACTGTTACTGTTACAGTTAGTACTATCTGATTAGGCGTGTTACCGACAGGGCCATGCGGCGTTCAACAGGTACTACTCTTAGCAGGTCGCTGCTGTATTTCGCCATAAATGAGAAGCTTGATTTATCTGAATCATGTTATTCATGATTAATTGCATATGAGCCTATGTCATATTATCATGCGAGACTCTGTTAGCCGTTATTCTTAAGAAGTTTATAAGGTGTAGAGTGATAGAATGGCTTGAACACTATGCGTCACCGTATCCTCTAAGAAAATTGTACTTTAGGGAAAACTGTAAATTTCTTAAAACACTGAGAAGGGTATTACAATTTTCCATAATTTTTTCTCATTTTTCTTCTTCCTGTTTTTGACTTTAAAAAGGTGATGCTGTTATTTGGGAGCATTTAACCATTTCTAAGTGCTAAATTGTTTTGTTTTGTTATAAGCGGCAATCGCTGGTCAATTGATTGGACTGGGGAGCATTTGCCTAGCATTCCAGTTAACATCTCTCTCTCTCTCTCTTTCTCTCTCTCTTTCTCTTTCTCTCTCTCTCTCTCTCTCTCTCTCTCTCTCTCTTCAGCAGTTCACTGTGGCAGGTTCAAGGTACATATGCATACTCAAAGTCTGCTTTTTCGCTCCATAAGAGCACTCCTTAGATCAACAAGTTAATCCCTTCACAAAGTTATAACACGTCACAGGAGGTTAATATTTAAGTGCACCACTGTTGAGGTTTATCTAGACGAATTTTCATTGGCAAAGCACCTGAGGGGTGAATGGTACTAATGGCTGTTTGCTAAAATTGACAGCCTGATTGGCTGGAGTCCCTGAGCTCTCCATCTAAGCGACCGTCTCTTGGAGTATCCCGTGTGTTATGGAAACATTTAAATTTCTCATCCTTCATTTTATAGAGTTTAGACTGAAAATATCATTTTAAACTAAAGATATTAGGATCTTTGTTCCACGGTATTGAACCGATAGTATGTCGTTAAGGCGTTGGACGGTGGGACAGTAGGTGCAGGATTCAAATTCAATGCTGGCCCGTTACTGAAATGTTTTTGGGACGCGAAACTTATGTTAAACTCTCCCTAAGCGATTAAAAAAATTTCAGGCTTCAATTTGGGGATGGCACCTTCGCCCCTCGGGTATATATACCTCTAAAACTACTCTCTTTGCCCACCGAATATGAGTGAGTTGAGTGAGTGGTAACTGAAGCGTGAAAGAGATAATGGTTGTAGCCCATACTAGATCATGAAAGTAACAAGGTGTAGATCACTTTAGCTGAATTGAGAGTTTTACAGTTGTAACTTCAGGAATTTGAGCTAGCTAGCCATGGTCCACTACATAAAAATGTCACATAAGTAAATGACTAATGACTATATTTATGGGTCGCTGTAGTCAACTCTTACTCACACGTGCAATAAAATTATTGTTATTTCAACTCTTAACTCTCCATTTCAATAATCGATTAGTAAGAACCTATTTCCCAATAAAAAAGTTTGTCATATGACGTTCAAGACTTCATGTACTATCATTTGTACAGCCACCTCATTTCATCATTGCAGTTTTCATGAAAATCTCTACGCGGGCCATCAAATACTAGTCTACGAGTCGCGCGCGGGCCTCTGTCAGACTACACAGCATAATTATGAAAAGTGACGAAATATAAATAATTGCGATTGAATATTTCATACTCGGAGCTGCATAGTTCTCTACAGGCAGCTTTATTCGCTTCAGGCTCTTCGCATGCCTCCGGTCATGTGTAGCGTCCTTTCAGTAAGCCTTCATAGGACATAGACCTACGTCGTCAATGACCTCAACAGTTTCCTAATGATTTCACCTCTCAGCTATCTTTATATTTTAGTGAGAAGAGTTTTAGGCAGCCAAAGGACAATAGCCCAAGAAATACAAGTCTAAAAAGTAAATCTCGATGTTTTCAGTTTGAAAATTAACGTAGGAATATTGACTGTGTTTATGCACGTCTAGCAGTGGTCTAAACGTATATTTATAGGCCTGATGGGCTACGATGGCTCAGAGGCTTATAATTGCTGTCACGACCTCTATCTACATTCCATGTTAAGAATTACTTTGGAGGGGGGGGGGTTAACTCGAATCTCCCCCCCCCCCATATTTCGAAGCATGAACCCTTCCTTGGGCGGTTAATTTTTTGTGGTGTGGAGTTCTTTATGAAGCTAATGAAATTTTTTCTTCAACGCTGCCCCCCTCGCTTTTCTGAAACTAATCGATCACTGTAGCGTTTACGATATGATGAACATGTATGTAGCTTGTAAGGACTACCATATAAAACAGATTTCTACAAGTAGTGCAGAAGTGTAACCGGTAGACTCCGAGTTTAGATCAGAGTTCCTTATAGTCACTTTGTGGTCTGCAGTAATATAACTAATGTTATTGCACTAATAATATATATTGTACTAAGTGGAAGGGACTACTTCTTTTACTATTTTTAAAGTTATAGATTTTAGAAAATAGTTATCGTTTAGTAAATTACACGACATGTGTTATAAGGTGCGATTTTACTTAGTGAAACTGCGAAACTATAACATGTCATCATTACGCTAACGAACACTACATGCGTATTATTAGTTAATCTAGGTAATAAAACATTTAGCCGCTAAATGTTAAGTTACAATAAGTAGAACAGATGCTTAAATGTATAACGAAAGGCTTATAAATTACTGCTGTAGGCCTACTGGCGTGTAGTAAAAAGGATTTACATAGGAAACCGAGTATCGGCCACCGTTAGTAGTTAATGATATTACATAGTACACACTTTGACGATCATAGTTAACCTTTAGAAGAATATGAAAAATAGAACAAGGAGTAAGACAAGGCTGCCTATCACCACTTCTACAGAATATATTCACTGAAAATACAAGATGATGAAGTAATGGAAAACACTGAGGAAGAAATAACAATCGAGGAAAACTAATGAAAGATTAAAATTTTTGCCAGATGATCAAGGTTTTATAGTTACTAGCTCTGTAGATTTGCAAGGAATAGTGGTATGAACATTACTGAATTAAAGTGTGGAACAAAGATTTTATCAAGAAAACTAATGCGATGAGAGTGTTTAGAAAATAAGGATGAGTCAACATAGCAATGAACGGTATGAAGTTGCAACAGGTAAAGAGAGTCAGATATTTCTGAAACATGATAATAGAAGATGAGATATGTGAAGCAGAAATAAAATGAAAAATTGCGCAAGCAACAGAGGCCTTCAGTAAGAGGAAAGAACTACTAACAAAACTTTAGAAGAAATCAATGAAGATATAGACTGCAAAAACTTTCTTGTGTACCACGCTCTTGTACGGCTATGAAACTTGGAGGTTCAGAAAGGAGTATATTCTGAAACTGGAAATGGAGAAGAATGGAGAACTTCAGATAAAGTGACAAAACTATAGTATACACGAAGAATCTTGTTAATAGGGTTGACACAAGTGGGCAACTGATCGTTATGATAGGGAAATGAAAGAAGAGTTGGTAGGTCGTGATCTGGGAGAGGATGGCTTACTGGCAATGGAAGGAAGCATGGATGAAGAAAGTTAAAGGATGACCGAAGCATGGGATTCTGGATGATTAGAAAACTTAATTGTATGATGATGTGAAGAGAAAGACTGAGGATATAAATATGTGGAAGAGTTCTATGCCATGGACCTGTCAATATCGAGTACACTGAGAGAGAGAGAGAGAGAGAGAGAGAGAGAGAGAGAGAGAGAGAGAGAGAGAGAGTATGAATGCTGCTTATTTAGACCAATAATCTATTTAACCAACTAATTTTAAATTTAAATTAACTCTTTCATTTTTATAGTGAAATATCCCATCAATTCTTTGTAAATTTAATAAAGAGGATGATAATCTTTCACGCCATCTCATAGTTTGTTTAATGATTTTAAATTTAATAACCTATTTATATCTTCTTTTCTCTGTGGATATTCTGCTTAAAGTAACTGAATATTCTGTAACTAATTTTTAACAGTTAGCTACTTGTAATTTAATGTATTTCGGTACTAGATTTATCTATTTGATAAGCAATCAAAATAAGGTTGAATTAGACCTATATGTATGGCTACATCTCTAGGCTAGCATGTAATTCGAACAATATTATACCATTTACGTTAATTTAATATGTTCTGTCTGTGAAATATATTATAATTAAATAGTTTGAAACCGTATACATAAGGTCGTAATTATAGGCCTACTCAATACGTATGAATTAAAGATGTTGTATTTGACAATATAATAATTCTACTAGATGCTTTATCTCTCTAAATATGTAGTCTCATTAAATACAGTTGCTTTTTGCATATTGTAAACTATTTATCGCCTATGTCCTTTAAAGAGTCAAACAAGCAATCAATCAATATATAGGCCCTAATGTTTGGTTTCTCGCCATAAGGCAATGTCAGGGACGTCTCTTGTAGACTCTGTACAAACAGGCGCTAAAGCATCGCATGATGATGACTGTGTATGCACAGACAATAATAGAAAGCGAGATCAAAACGGTTCAAAGGCCAAGATCCAAGTCAAGAGGGTCAAAATTGTATCTATGTCGGAAACTAATCGATTTATAGCTTGCTCAGGAAATTACAACTACAGTTACAAGGTCGAAAAATTTGTGGCAGTGAGTTCCATATTGTCGGAGCAGAAAGCACGAAAGAAAGTCTGACAATGGCAGATCTTATTTCTAGTGCAGTACGAAAGTTTTTCAAGTAGGGGACAATATAATTAGTAGATTGGGTAAATGAAGCATTTATAAGCTTTGTTTGGTTAAACATCGTTAAAATAAGTAAATTTAGGAAAGTGATAAATTTCACTTTTCACTAGAAAAGTGCTAAATTTAATTAATGCTCTATTTTCTCTCTCTCTAGTTTTCTGCTATATCAGGTCCAAGGTGCATATTCTTACTCACAGCCTGTTTTATGGAGCTCTCCATAGATCCACAAGTTAATCCAGGCTCCACAAAAGGTCATCCATTATGCATACTAATGAAGTCAATAGCTTGGGAAAATATGGCTTTTGAAGTGGTTTCGCCTTGTCCATTTCTTTTACCGATCGTTTACTTGATCTCCTCTTACAACACTTGTAGTTAACGGTTGGTATATTATTCAGTGGTCCGGACAAAATACGAGAATTATTAAAGATTAAGGTAGTTATTAATTATCATGCATCCTTATACTTGAAACGTTAACTTTGAATATTTCATTATTTATTTATTTACTGCATTTATCACATCATACACATATAAATATGATCAAACATTTAACAGAAAAAAGAAAACAACATTCCACAAGTATGCGTGAAACGGTTAATAAAGGTCACGGATAGCACTTACATATTCTGCGATTGTAAATATTTTAAGGTAAACTGTAAATAAAGATTTGACTATTAAGGTTTGACGATAAAAGTTTGAATATTTCTCACAGTTTCTCAGCAAGTCAGTTTGATTCTTATTTTAATTGTCCTTGAGAAAAACAGATTCGGGCTATTTGAATCATAAGGCCACATATAATTGTTTACAAGTAACAAAACGTGCAATGTAATGACAGTGTAGGACGATTTTGTAGACCGTGAACTCAATCACGCGTCAATTTCTCTACATCCGGTCGGAACTCCAACGTTTTAATCACCGACTCTCATATCCGGCAAATGTTACCACTGTGTAGTGAAAGCAAACGTTGCGTAATAAAGTACGGCAGGTGGATTATGAACCGGACCGATGAAATCTCAGTAACAGGTTGTAAATACGAAACATTGTTCAGATAAGTGTAGCGGCAAATACAAATGCCACATTTGTCGTTATTGCTTGGTTTGCGTTTTCTGTTACTTGCATTTCTGACTGCACAGGTTGCCCTTTTTATGAGAGATAATATTATATTGTTGTTAGCTCTTATATTGTTGTTAGCTCAGATACTCGACCGCGGATCAGTATGTGCTGGGTTCAAATCCTGGGCTCGCTCATCACTGACATTGCTTTCGAGTGAGGAAACTGACCTTAACCTTAGCTTTACCAGCTTTATTGTTGTTAGCTCAATCGATACAGAACGGGTCTGCAAGTGACGAGGCCAGGGTTCAACCATTCATATCTCAGGGAAATCAGCCAAAGGAAATTTAGTGAAATGTTATCAAGCCACTGCTGGCAGTGACTATCAAAATAAAAATAAAAATTATTAATATGTTAATAAATAAATTTTGGTAGAACTAAGATTCAAACCAACGGCAGTAAGGGCTCAAGTTTGGTGAGTCACTAGATTCTAGAAATTGCTACGATATTTTCGAAAACAAATGGACAATGTCACCGGACACTACAGAGAGGAGTGGATGTCTATTTGTATACCGAGCATGTGTCCGAGCTTGAATCCCAGTATAGCTACTATACTGGGATTCAAGGGAAGATGATGATGATGATGATGATGATAATGATGATGAAGATGATATATATAATTAAATAATATATATATATACTAATTTTTAATTTTTGTGTTTATTTACAGAATATTTTCTAATAGGCGTATATCTTGCATAATTTATCCAAGCATTAAAAATTTGATTTACTTAAATTAAGTTTATATATACGTATAAGTAAGGAATTATGACAGAGTAATTAAAGACCTCAGAAGCTTAGCCATTCCAACGCGGCAACAAGATGTTGCAATTAGCTAAAAAACTTCTCACTAAAAGTCGTCAAGGAGCCTCAAGTCAGGAGATCGACGAAGGATCGAACCCTCAACCTAGCGCACAGCCGGCCGTTCACTATCACCCATGTGTAACCGAACAGCTATCACCTCGTGGGGTTGGAGCAGCACCCGTCAATATTCCCAGTGATGGACCTACGAAGCGAAAGGTCCCGCGTGTGGGAACAAGATCACGCCATGATTCAGTAGATGGAGATGTTGACTCGAGACTCCCGCCCTCGTTTCTCGAGGTCCAGTCTTTACCGGACCTTACAGGTTCCGAGGGCGCGAAAATGGTACCAGATGTTGTGCCTCAAGGACAGACAGGATTACAAACAGCAGACAAAGAGGCTACCCTTTGGTCTGGCGTAGCTGGCTCAGTGACATCAAGTGAATACGATTACATAATCGAGCTGCCAGTATCGTCTCCGCACAAAAGAAATCTATCAGTTGATCGAATTGATGATTTTAAGAAGGATTCTTCCGTCAAGGAGAGATCCATGTCTCCACCTCAGTCGCAGGAAGCCACCAGGCAGGTTCGCCAGTCCCCTCAGCTCTCCCTCGTGCGGCAGTCTGAGAAGATCAGCTACAACACCGGTGGGCGTGGCACTTCTGCTTTAGCTCCTCTCAAAGCCTTCGTGAAGTCTGAGAAATCGAAACGACAGAGGGATCATCGCTATAAGACCGTCACCGGGCCTATGGTATTGACCGATGACGAGGTTCTGGATGATCGAAGCGAGTTGGGCCATACACCCGGCAGAGAACGAGATCCAGCTTCCAGGCTGCGCAATAGGAGAAAGGAGGGAGGCTGGCGTAGCTCGTCGTTGACGGAGAAATCGAAAACTGGCGAAAGTACGGAGGATTTGAATAGCAGCACGGAAATATTGCAAGGGCCGAATGTTGGGTTGATAAAGTCTGACGCTATATCGACAAGTTCTGGGACCATTCCCGTATCCCGTCTGGATGATTTCACTCTTATAGCCAGTTCTGATCTAGAAGAGAATCAACTGTTTGCAGTAAGTCTCTTTTATGATGCTCTCTATGTAAGTGATAAAACTTTAGTAGATAAGTCTTTGATATCTAAGTCTTATTCTCTCGCTACGTTATTCTGCTGCGGATACATTTTATTAATACCAAGTACATCGAGACGCACTACTGTAAGGCTCCAAAGATCAGCTACTTATTATACTCTGTGTAATCCTTAGCTTTAAAAATGGCTTTTAGGATAGTTTTCCTTGACCTCTTTTGCTCTTAATTAGCCGCCTCTCTTAACACACGCAGTATGCGGTTAGTTTAATCTGATTTTTGCCTTAGATGCTACATAGGCAATCATATAGTAACGTTCTTATAAGAATACGCAAAGAGTTCTTTAAATAATATCTGGATGTACTTGTAATTAATTACTTTTTATAATAGTAATAAATGAATTTTTATTCCGAGCTGGATCTCGAACGAAGACTTCGCTTAAAACTTCACATTGACTTTATTTTTTCATTGACTCCTTCAAGCGTATGACTATTGAATTGAATCATTTCTACCCTCAAAGTACATGTACTCGTGTTGTGTTCGGTTTAACGCCGGAATGGACCAACAATTTAATATGAGTGTATTAGAGTTTACTAAGTTACTCAGCAATTAACTGAAGAAAACGTTGGGAAAACATCTGTACCTGAGCAATTGTATTTATCGAAATAAGTGTGGCTTAATAAAGGAGGTGTCTTTTTGATATATTGACGTTTAACCAGTGGAAGGCGCTTAAATATTGAAAGCAGACGGTGAATAGCAGAAATATGTACTGTGCATATGTACAGTGAATCTGCTATCTGACAGTATATCGGAGAGGATTGAATCACTGTTGATAAATATGTAAGATATTAAAGAAGGATTGAACTATTGGAACTATTGTAAGTAAATTGATGACAGATGAGCAATATATTTTTCTAGTAGTGAAGTAGGATTGCACAGGGTTATGGATAGTCTGAATGTCACGGCATTGAGAGATGGTATGAAGATTAATATAAAGAAGACAGAGGTTAAGAGAGTGTCAAGAAATCACAGGGATGCAAATATTACATTGAATATTACGCGATTGAAACGGGTAAGCAGCCTCAAGTATTTGGGCCACATTTAAGAAAGAAGATATCAGGAAATAGAGTCATTGGAAATGTGGTTATGGAGAACGACGGAAGAGATTTGCTGGACTGACAAAATTGCAAATAAAGAAGTTCTTAAAAGACTCCGTACAGATAAATAGTTAATAAATGTGATACGAAATAGAAAGAAAGCTGGATAGGACATATTATAATGGGGAGGGGTGATTACAAATGGATGTAATAGAAGGAAGAAAACAAGGGAAAAGAGTTAGAGGAAGAACGAGACATGGGATGTTCGTAGATTTGATAACAAATTCATAAGTAGAGATGAAAAGGAAGCTGAGGATAGAATTGGTTGGAAGCGTTATGTGCTATGGACCTGCCATTAGGCAATTCACTAGAAGAAGAAATATGTAAGCTATGAGCCGCTATATTCTATATGAATATTAGAAATTTAGATACTGATTCAGGCTTGCTGAGACATTTCTTAAGAATTATATTTAGAGCGATGCCTTATGACATAACCTGCCATAATATGACAGATCTTTAAGAACCAGAAAAATCAGATCGAAGAATATTTGTTTAGATATTGCAAGCATTATATACGATAATTTTAATTGCATACCCCTCCTGATGCTGTATTTTGAAAGCTGAGATATAGCTTTTGCGGGTCTCCGTAATCTTTATACAAGTTTAATACCCTTTAAGCCCTTGTATCTCTACAGCGGCACGGCGTTTAGACAGTGTCATATTCGATATCTTCAGCCTATTCATCTCCGCTTAGAGATATGAAGCTTTGCTTCTAAACACATGATTTAAGGAAAGTCTACTTGACACGAATAGAATTTTTGATAGAAGAATGGAGAAAACCGTTACTTCTCAAAAAAGCATTTAGGTTGGCATAGCAGTGATGTACATGAAGATAACGTTACAGCCTATGGCAGGTCGTGAAACGCTTAGCACAATGAAAAATTGAAGGCAACGCCACATTAATGATGGCCATATGACTGATAGTAAAGAGCAGAGTTACCAACTGCACAATGACTACAAAAGCTATTTTAGTCTTCGTTAGGCTCACTGATAAAAGATTTCTGTTAAAATTACTGACAGTTTATCTTGCAACATGGACGTAAGGAATGTAAACTGAAGACATTCCTCTTTATGATGTATGTGAGCTGCATTTTATGTAATACGTTATAATACGCTTGCAAGGCAGTATTATGCGCATTTAAGAAGCATATATTGCTATTAATTTGGAACGTAAATTGAAATAGAACTAAAATACGCTGGCGACATTTTATGCTACATTATAGCTGTGGAATATCTTCAATAAGGGGAAGGAGTTACTCGGTTTATGTCTCCTGTTTAGAATATTTTCAATTCCAGCTAATGAATTAATCTTGTAATTAGATGAAGTATTAGAATCGCCTACAGTCTGATTAATAAATGAGAAAATAAGTTATCAATCAGCTCAGCTATAGTCAATCTGTAATCAATTAGTCAACACAGGTAAAGCTTCAGCCGGCCTGTTGCTTAAATAGTAGCCTAAATATACCACTAATTCACGTGGAGTGATCGATGAAGATTCGCAGCTTCACAAAGCAACAGCGCACCTTGTTAAAAGCTCCTAACTTTCTCATATTTGTTTGAAGAACGAAGTCATTGAGAACCAAGTTGGAGTTCGTTATTTAGAATAGCTCAAAACCCGAATTTACCGGATATAGTGATAGAAAGTGTCGTAATATTGTTAATGATAGTGCTAAATTGCGTAGTGTCTCCGATGAAATGAAAGCTGAGAGTGGTGGAGATAACCCAAAAGAATAGTGACTTAAATTTATGTCAGAATTGTTTTGTTCGTACACTATCAGAAAATGTTTACAATGTTCCTTTTTGTGTACTGGAATATGTACACAAATATATGAACCTAGAGTTGATTCTAGTGTTTGACCCGAGTTTAGCGTTAGATACGCAGACACAGGCTCTTAAGGGCAAGTAAGCTTTCTGGTTTATGATGATGATGATGAAGATGACGATGACGATGATGATAATGATGATGACGATGACGACGACGACGACGACCAGAATTTGAACCCAGCACATACTGATCAACGGTCAAATCGTACCGACATCGCCACTGTCTCCAATCGAAATGCTAAGAAATTCAAAACGAAATTAGGTATAAATGAAAAATAAAATTGGTGATAATGTTGACTAAATGAAGCAAAGTGGAATTGAACGTACTCGAGCAGGTACTTTTAGAGATGGATTAACTCACGAGGCACCACAGCCTTAATGTCGTGAATCTATTTATATAATAATCATTTTCTAAATTTAAAAACTCCTTATCTGATAAAATAAAATTCGAGTCCTTTATATAGCAGCGTCACGTTTGAGCTACCTAACATGACTTGTAGCAGTCGAACCTTCTTCTCGTCAATCAGCCTTTGTCAAGGTCATGTCTACTACGTCTAAAATTAGTGAAGATTTTTTTGTCACGTGTACACTTGCTATATTGCAAAAAAATTAAGTTTACGCGTTATTCGAGGCCCGTTTCTCTCTTTATCTCATTCTCTCTCTCTCTCTCTCACACACACACACACATTCTTTCTCACTCTCTCACTCTCTCTCTCTCTCTCTTACTCTCTCACTCTCTCTCTCACTCTCTCTCTCTCTCTCTCTCTCTCTCTCTCTCTCTCTCTCTCTCTCTCTTACACATACACACACTCTTTCACAGACACACGCACTCTCTCTCACTCCCTCTATCTCTCTCTAGTAAAGCTTTAGCCGACTTCAAAGTCAGTAATCAGTATCATCTCTCGAAAGATATTTGTGATGGGCGAGCTCGGGATTTAATCCCGTGCATATTGATCCGCAGTCCCAAAACTTAGCGACGCTGCCGCTGGCTCTGTTAATATATTTATCTAAATGAAACTAACGTTGGAATTTCTGAACTTAATTATGTCGAAGAACTGTTAATCAATCATGAGGAAATGATCTTCCAGAATTATTCACAATCAGCTTCTATAATGGTCATACCTCTCCAGAATAGACTAAGTCTACTTTTAACACGCATTTAACACGCATTATAGTGAAACAATCAACTACTTTGATATATATCACTTTTAATACAACATGTTAAATCCGTTAGGCAATTTATTCTGTTTTCCATATAACCAGTTCAGTGAGTTTCCTAGATTTTTAATCTCAGATCAACGCGGCCGGGATTCGAACCCACGAGAGTTCAATTCACCTCAGAGTCTGTCATCAAGTTACTTTCATAATAAATGGTTTATCAAATTAATTTAATATATGTTTAAATTATTAATAATTTAAATAAATAATAATTAATTAATAATAATTAATTTATGTAATTATTTTATTTTATAAATTTGATAATAAATAACTTCATAAACGTATTACTGTATGTTTTACCTACCATAAGAGACTACTAAGCAGTATCTGCGGGAGGCAAGGAAATCCATCTAAGAAACAATATATTTCAAAGCGGAATGTTGAGGTTTTGTGAAGGACACTGATGCAGGATAAACCATTTATTATAAAAGAAATTTGTTGGTAGATGGAATGGCCTTTTGAGCTTCATAACAAGCTGAAAATTGTTATGCATGTTTGTATCTTGAACTTGTCATTGACAGAGCACTTGAGGGGCAGATAAGTAATAATTGAGAACATGGAGAGAGAAAGAAAGAGATGGAAAGATAGAAACTAATATAAACCTGGTAGTAGGATGATTATAACCACGTTGCAAAGCGTTCAAAACCTGATTAATACTGTTAATTAATTGATTAATTGTTGATTAATTGATCGATCATATTCCAGATCTGCAGAGATTCAGTCTCATCATCGATTGTGGACTTTTCTCATTATTTTACCTGACTGCCAATTATTGCCATTGAAAGCCTTCCCTTCTTTTTTGCTAAGAGACATAACTGCCAATAATTTTCCATTGAAAATATTCGCTTCTTCTTTGATAAGAGATATTTTATCAATGTCATGATACCTTGATTGCTCTGTATTTCTCTTACAAATACTGCTTTAGTAGAATAATGCCGTCACCATTCTGTTTGAGTTGCTGTTGCCTCGTTCTAAACTTCTACAGTATTTGCTTATATCGCGCATCTCTTTCCCACTTGTCATGCTGCACTAACACGATGCCAGAACTGTCTATTCTATCCATCGTCAAACGTATTACAAGTACAATGCTGTTTACAACTCGTTTGAGCGGCCTTTTCCTCGCGCACGAATCCGTAGTTTTTAAGTATCATCAAAATAGATGACGTCAAGCGATTCTTTATTGTACATCAGTACAATACATTCTTCACATAGCAAAATATGCATACTGTGACGCGTTTCGTTCTAAGATTAGATGTTTTTTTTTTGTTTTTTCCCTAGTGAGTGCAAAAATTTAAAATGAAATACTCCCAATAAATAAATAAAATCCCGCAATATAAAATTTTGCTATCATTCTAACAAAATTACTTTTGAAAAATATTTAGACATGTATATGTTATACATGTATATATATATATATATATATATATATATATATATATATATATATATATACATGTATATAAATATATGTATATATATATATATATATATATATATGTATATATATATATATATATATATATATATATATGAAATGTTGATAACATTTTGTAAGAACATTCCAGATTTCAATAGGTTATCCAATTACACCTGTTATCAAACTAGAACTATAAATAAATAACATATTAAACTGTCCTTTAATTATTAGCGCAAGGTAACATTTCATCTTTGAATTTATAAATAAGTAACTAGAAATTAGGATATTATTTAAGTTTGTTGTAAAACCAAGGCTGCTTTAGAATATGTGAATTAGTTGTGAAAATTGTTCTGAAATAGTATTTTATACTTCTTTAAATTTTTCAATTATGTAATCGACTAATCGCTTTCAAATTCGTCACAGATATTTCTAATGATTGTTTTTTTAAATGTGGGTTTAACATCAAGGTCAGGAACCCGAATGGCTTCTCTGCAAGACAGCAGGTGTAAAGGTGAACTGTTGTACCTTGAAAGGTTAACGTCCGAGATTTTATTCTCTGACCGGGAATTGATCCCTAGACCTTTGGAGCGGCCATTTAAAATTTTATGACATTACCTAACACACTTACAGGTTAACTTTCCAGGTTATTCTTAAATCCGCGCCGGTTGCAATTGATGCGCCATCAAAAGGCAACGATTACTAATAACCATGGAGAGGAACAAGCATCTGTGCTTCCTGACCCAGTGTGCCGTTATGTTATGTTATGTTATGTTACACAGGTAATGTCATGAAATTTTGAATTCTAATAAGTATATACTTAAATCATGGCCATGATGTTAAAATAGTTTGTTTTTACTTAATGGTGTTAATTCAGTAAATTCTAAATAAGCGAAAGTGATTCGTAGAAGCCATCATGAGATTGTCATTTCACCTCTAAATTATTCCCCTCATCTAATGTATATTTTAGTATTTGTTTGATATCAATGTTTACTTTGGTGTGGTTACTTGTTCGCCACTAAAATTTTATAATTAATTTGATTTGTCTCTCGACCGTGACAAATATAAAACGATTGACATTATATATATATATATATATATATATATATATATACATATATATATATATATATATATATATATATATATACATGTATATTATGGAAATTGTTTTATAAATATATATATGTATTATATAGACTTTAAATATATATGTGTATTATACATATATACAAACATGTATATATTATGCATGTATATATATACATGTATATGTATTTATATTCTTATATGATATATATTGTTTCTGATTACTCTATTTGCTCTGTTGACCTTATTGACTCTATTCTACTCTCCTGACCTTGTTGACTCTATTCTACTCTATTGACCCTGTTGACTCTATTCTACTCTATTGACCCTGTTGACTTTATTCTACTCTCCTGACCCTGTTGACTCTATTCTACTTTATTGACCCTGTTGACCCTATTCTACTCTATTGACCCTGTTGACTCATTTCTACTCTATTGACTCATTGACACAATTCTACTCTATGGACTCTGTTGACTCTATTCTACTGTATTTACTCTGTTGACTCTATTCTACTGTATTTACTCTGTTGACTCAACACTACTCTATTGACCCTGTTGACTCTATTCTACTCTATGGACTCTGTTGACTGAGTTCTACTTTATTGACCTTGTTCATTCTACGATGTTGCCCCTGCTCACTCTATTCTACTCGTCACAATTATTGGCACTACGTTGTTATTGAAGAAAATTTCTCTGATTGGAATTTTATGAATGATCGTAAACATGTTTTGACAGAATTGACTAGAAAGCCTAGAGTTTATATTTACACTTACACCTACAATGATCAAATACCACAACGTAATTTCAACCAATTTGTTTCCAACATTTGCTGTATTTACCTTGCCACCTTATTTAAGATAACATTATACAAATTATGTACGAATATTATGAAAAACCATGGTCAGTAACCAAACTTCTGTCGTGAATATTATATTAAAATTAATAACTGGTACTTCTGAAACCCACGGGTCACTTAGAAACATTTATTATAATAATTATATATAAGGAATTATGGATATTGAATAGTTAATTATACCCTTTGGAATCGTTAGAATGTCAGAGTATAAAACTAATTGAAAATTTAGTATACACGACTCTAGTTAAACTGCGATTCAAAGAACGAAGATGATGATGAAGGAGACTTAGACTGTTAAAAAGCTTTCCTACAACGTGACTAATATATTTAAAACAATATATCGCAAAGTTGAAATTTAGGTCATTCTATAACATAATCAACTTACTGCATGTATTTATTTTCATGAAATTTAGGCTTTTCTCGCACAAAAACCTTTCGGCATTTTCTCATCTGGTTGATAGTCTCGGACCATAAAATGTCTCCTGATCACAAATTGAGAACATCTGTTATAAATTAGAAATTGATTATCTGGTTGAAATTCTTACAGTAGGTGAATAGTAAACCAATGTTCAATTTCACTTCTTATTAGTCATCTTTTTCCTGTTCTTCTTTTTTACTTCTTTTTGTTCTTTGCTCTTCTTAGTCTTATATCTTATCCTGTTATTTACTTGTTTTCTTTTTTTATTTTCTTCTTCTCTTGTAGCTGTGATATGGACTGCTTGAGAATTACTATTTAATGCTCTTCCAAGTCACATTGTGTTATCTCGCTAGCAACTTAATGAACGAAACAGATATTACTGTTAGCGACTGTGCCAACAATTAGGGAGATTACCAACAACTCTGCGCTATATTTTGGCTCGTGCTCTCATGTACAAGTAATCTACGCATTTGCAATGCCAAAGGATATTGTCATCATCTTGTGGTAAGATTAGCCTGGTTACTATAGGATTGTTTTCAGTTCTCGGTTAAATATAGTTGGTTTTCTGGCAAGCCAAGTGCTGTTAGTTAATGGCTGCATTGAGTGGATAATGTTGTAAAACGCTTGCTTATATAACTTGATTATATAACTTATAACTTGATCACTGTGGTACCAAATCAAATCCGATGAGCAGAGTGTGGGGTCCAGAACGGTACGATCAAAATCCGGGAGGTCGGTCCGAGGAAGGGTACTAGTGGAATGGAGGTTTGCGTGTTAGTCTCAGTTCATGTGCAAAGGTTGGATATGAGAAAGATAAAAAATAGTAAAAATAGCAATATTATGGTAAAGATTCTTTAAAATCATCGTTTTTCAGATATATTACTAATTAATTAAGTAATTTACAATATATAACGTTTTTATATTTTCTGTTCTGCAGATAATAAAAGCAGAAAGTGTAGTGGATAGCAAGGGAACTCTACCTTTGCCAAATTTCGAAGCTTTGCAGGCTCTCAATGAATATCGGCGTCAGGTTAATACTAAACACTACTATTTTGTTTATTTTACTCGATTTATACGTTTACATTTATAGCGATCCGATCTCAAAATTTAATATACTATGGATTAAGCGTATCATTAGGGGTCATATTTCCACAATTCTTTTGTTCAAACTTCGTTAACAGTTTGAACACTGACCTACTACAGTGTGAATTTAATAATATGAAACTATATTCTCTTTTTAATTATCAGTACGATTTTAATCAATGAAAAAGAAGACCATTGAAAGCAGACCAATGAAAATGTGATTAGAAGTGATTGATTGAAATACAGCGTATAGGTTGATAAAATGACTAGATAAAAGTGATAAAATAATTGATTGGTAAAATTCAGTCAATTATACAAATCATTTTGTGTGACATGAGGATAGTTCAACGAACTTAATTGTGTTTATCTCTATTAACGTACTGTCATAGTGATCGCTAATATGTGACTTGTAGCGTTGATCTACAAGATAGGCCTATTCAATTCTTGTTCTTTTTCAAACCTTGATGTACAAATGCCCAATTAACATAATAATAGCGATGTCAAATTGCCAAGTAATGATGACTTTAACAGTAATAGTGGATTACAATTACTGTAATTTGTAATTCATTTTCTGAGGAGCCTCCGGCCTTCGAACGGGACACCTACAGCTTAACTAACGTAATAAATATGTGGCCAAATGAAACCAAAAGCATAATTATGAGCTTCAATGTTCATTTAGACTACTTGAGAGAGAGAGAAACGACTTGCTCGATTTAATAAGTCAGATACATTTGAGCATTCCTTAATATGTTTAGACTAGGATTTCACAGAGAATGGCCGTTAAGCACAAAATTTGAATTACCAATATAAATTAGAATTAATGGACGCTTGAATCGAGTACTGTAGTTATAAACGTCATCATACAAACAGAATATGAATACAAACAGAATACAAATTTATTATTTTATATATTTTATTACAAAACTCGTTGCTCTATTAATTTAATGTATAAAAGCCGTTTTTGTTTCAGCATCAGGACGAGGACCCGTCCAACGTAGCTTTCCTGTGTCCTCAAGTCAGTCGATCCACGGGCTCTCGCTTCACCAGGTCAGTCGTGCTTTCCACTTGTCTAACAACAACTGCACTGTCAGCATCTGTCAGAAATAAATCAGTCCAAAAATCCTGACATCAGTTTGGATTTTTACCTTAAATCTTACTAGCAGGAAACCTACCTATTCCAATCTATGCCAAATTTAAATTTTAAAACTTCACAATGTGCCAAATGTCAGATTTAAATTTTGTATTACTGCTCAAATTCATGATTTATGTTCTTACTTGAAAACTCAGTTTTCTAATAAGAAACTTTGTAAAACAGGGACGGTTTAGACACTTTCCACACAACCTAAAGTGTAGCCAGGTATATTTAAAAGACAATTTACATAATATTTTGAGAAAAAAAATTAATATAAAAATATTCAGTTTCCAACAGTCTTATGAAGAGATATTGAAGCGATCTATTTAGATAGAGTGTGTTGTTTGTTTAAATACTGAAATTATTCTCATCAATTTCGATCTCTGACGCACAGACAGCCTTCGAGAATCTTCGCCGATTCTGGTAATACCCGGTTGGGAAATAGTCATTCTTGTCGTAATTAATGGACTTCTGTAAAAAAAAGAATAATCGGCTGAACATGATCTTATATAATTATATGTATTTGCATTCTACTACTTGTCAGAGAACCAATTTTTTCCAGTTATTGCTATTCATATCTCATCATTTTCAAGTGCAATTAAACGATGTCTAGTAATTAGAAGTTTCAATAGTTCTATTGCAATGCGTTAGCTTAAACAAACCGCAAAAATGTAAGTAAGACTGTTGAAAATTAAAAATATTGTCAAGATTTTGAATCAAATGAAATCTCTCTCGGTGCGCTGTCTACTTGCATGTCCTAGGTATATATTACGCCTCCTATCTTCTCGGTCCTCGGTTTACTCTTCATTATTATGCCTACATGAAGAAAAATCGGAAGTAAATGAACAAAATTGAACATCAAATTGAATAGATTGTAAAAATTACTAAATTATAAGGAATCCAGGTTAACGAATAAGAATGAAACTATTTGACGATCCGTTAAATTATTTTGCAAATTGCAAAATTATTCTGTTAAATAAAGTTAATATAACTGTTCGTCATTTTTATCGTCTGACGATGATAAATTTCAGAATTCGTAGACAGTATGAGCTGTGTTTGGTCATCCTATTGTGGTGATTTATTAGGTGACCTAGATAATGAAACTGAGGCCAAATTCATATCTGGGCTTCAAAATTACTCTTTTAAGAAAGTTTTTAGTGTGGATTTTTAGCCTTGATTAATATTTAATTATGATGAGTACATGTGTTTCACTAGGATGAATTGTTGTTAAATTAATTACGACTTAATATTAATTGTAGGGAATGTCTTAAGTATTAAGACTATCAAGCACCATAAATTAGTATCAAAACAGTATTAATATTTTTAGTGTAGCATTTAGTATTTATAAGTGTTTTATTTATTTGAACAGTCTGAGTAATAGAGACATGAACAAACAATCTGGAGAACAGAATTCATTGGCTCAAAGTTCAAATCTCTCTCACCTTATTAGCCTGAAGAATGGCCCTGCCCATCTCAGTCCCGTTCTGGTAATTCTAGTACATGTGTGATGCACTGTATAATTATCTAACTATACATATTACCTTATACTTAGTATTTAATATCTACGTGTATAATAATGATATATACAACAAATTAATGACCATATGCATGCATAGTAAATTTATACTATATTGCTATATTATACTATATAGTAATGTAGCTATATAGAGGAGAATAAGGTAAAGATAGATACTTCGAATGCTATATAGATGATTAGCCATATATATATATATATATATATATATATATATATATATATATATATATATATATATATATAATTGTATCTATTTCATATTTCATTTCATATCTTTTATCTGGAGGAACATTCATTGCAATCTGTCGGATATTGAGATCATTTTAAAATAAACTATAAAACTATTATATACATTTAACAAGTAGAAAGCAGTGTTAGTGCCTTCGCCTAAAATGTTTAGAGCAGTGAGAAAGTTAACTTTTACCGGAATCATTGATGATATATTTTGTGCTTATAAGGAAATTTAACTTTCAGCTGCTTAAAATAAAATCTTACTCAATAAAGCTTCTTTTTGAGTCTATTTAAGGAGCAGTGCAGGTATATAGCGTTCTGTAAGTGCTAGCTCTATTTGATAGAGTTTCGTGACTAACGTGTCGTATCTCCAATAGGGCACTGCCTGATAGACTGTCTGCTAGCGTGAATAAATAATGCGCGGCAACTTCTTCGTTGTTACTATTTGATGCATGCAAATTAATCGAGATTTTAAATGAAAGTCTCCTTTAATTTTTATGCATCGCAATTATAAGTTAGCTTAATTTTCATATTTGTACATACATTTACCTATAAAACAGTAATGCCGCCATAACATGTGTGCCCAATGGAATGTCTGAAACAAAATATTTTAATTTTTCTCTTTCTCTCTCTCTCCTTATGTCTTCAGTGATCTGCTCAATCTTCAGTGATCTGCTCAATCTCTCAGCCCAAAATACAAATTAATTGAAGCCGATACATGAATTATATGTACCGTATTTGTAGAATAATTACAAGAACTTAACGGAGGTATAAGGGAATAAATTGCAAATCATAAAACCTATAAGTTATGTTGACTTTCAGTGCAATGTAACCTTGTTACTGCCACACAATCACTATTCTTGTTTTATCGACTAGCATACATGTAGTTTACGGTTTGTCTATTTTTACTGAATTGAATACAGTAATAATATTGCAATAAAATGGAGTGTAATATAGCGAAGGTTAAGATTGCTTTTTTACTGCAAAGTAATTAAAACTAAAAAACTCTCATTATATGATATCATTATAACTGACTAATTTTACATGTAGGGCCTAATTGTAGGCTTAATAATAATAATTGTAGTGACATATAATTATTAAATTAGTAATTTTGAAATTAAGCAGCATTATCTACGTGCATTTGTAAAATTCGACACCTGTCTTGGATGCAATTAAAATAAATTATGCAAGGTTGTAAATCCGAAGTTAAATTTTTTATTTACCATAAAGTTGTGAAAAGTTTTCAGTTATGCTGCCAGATACGACGTATAAGAAGTGTGTCGGTATCAATGCTATGTATGATATCACGTGTTTTAATTATTTTGTTGAATTTTGAAGTTACTATCTATAAATTTAGTATGGATCACGCTACTGTACGTTTTATGAAAACAAGGGCGTTAAGAATTGAGGATATTAGATAACTGGAAACATTCGAAATGTGACTGTGGCGAAGAATGGAGAAGATCAAACGGACTGACCAAATCATAAAAGAATGAAGTGCTAAATAGGGCTGATGTAAGTAGACAATTGATAAATATCATAAGGAATAGAAAGAAGAACTGGTTGGGTCACTGGGTCATGTACTGTGAGAGAATGGTTTGTTTAAAGAGGTAATTGAGGGAAGAATGGAAAGAAGAAATGGTAGTGAAAAACAGACACTTGGGATGCTGGATGATTTGATAACTAATTCATATGTCGACATGAAGAGAAAAACAGAGGATAGAAATATGTGAAGCGATTGATCTGCCAATATGCAGTGTACTAAGAGAGAGACCTAAGTCTTAATCTTTCAGTCACTAAATAAATACGTTTAGAAACCGCCCGGATTTTTTGGGATTATTTCCTTGTCTTGGAATCTAACTTATGAGGCAAAGTTGCGCCCAACTCATTCCTTCGGCATAGGTACACGAAATATCATATTCATTTAAAACAGTTTAATTTTAATTTAATTTGATCTACATTAGTATAACTTTTATTGATATTACAGGGGAGTCAAACGATAGGGCGCTATTTGTTTCTCTTTCCTGAATTTCTTCTCATTGCTAAGCAAAAGTAAGTGCAAACGCTACATATTTAGAATAATTCTGAGAAATTATGATATTTCAGTGTTATGATATGCAGATCCTAAATTTCACAAACAACTACTATATCAAAATATAATACAGCTGTTAATCAAAGAACAGTTAAAAGATAATGTTATTCGGTTAGACAGTTATTGAGCTTACCTATGAAGAAAAATTAACTTCTTACTAATCTAATTTACAATAAGGCATAAAGTAGTCGTTCTAATATAATCATATACAATATTTGATACAATTTTAATGAGAACAATTTGGTGCAGTGGTAAAAAAGCTCCATTGATTATATACAATTTATAAAAAAATTTAGCCGCCTCTGAATATTAACCGGAGTCCAATGCCATGGACGCAGAGGTTGCTCTATTAAGTTTTAATGTTTGGTAGACGTTAAGCGGGGGCTTAGCCGGTAGCAGGTAGGTCTGTTGTTTTGCTAAGGATCAGTAGGTGCAGGATTCATATCTTGTGCTCTCTCCGTCACTGATGTGCTATCGAGCAGGAAACTGAAGTTAAACTTGGCTTTAGCCTTTTATTAAACATTTCTATTTCGTTTTTGATTCTAGAACCATTACGTCATTCAAACTGAAGATGAAGATACCCATCACTGATCTCTGGGTAAATTCCGATGAAGATTTGCTGGAGGCTTCTAAGCATCCGGATAGATCATTTCTGATTGGCTGGCCGGTCATCAATATGTTCGCATCATTCAGCTCAATGGAGCAAACGAAACATTGGCTGAATTTGTTAAAAAGGTTTGACCGTGAAACTTACTTACTTTAAACATACTTACTTTAGACATACCTACTTTAAACATACTTACTTTAAACATACTTACTTTAAACATACTTACTTTAAACATACTTACTTTAAACATACTTACTTTAAACATACTTATTTTAGACATACCTACTTTAAACATACTTACTTTAAACATACTTACTTTAAACATACTTACTTTAAACATACTTACTTTAAACATACTTACTTTAAACATACTTACTTTAAACATCCTTCACTTTTGATCGCCCTTTATTGACATCACTTTCATTATATTTAAACGATATCGCTTTAATTTTAACATTTCGATTTTTCACTAAAATCGCATCCATTTTAGCATTATATTTACTTTTTATATTTACCAGCTTGTTTACATTACTTCTAACGATTGTAATAGTGTATAATGTATGCCTTAATTTCTTTTATTGTAGTCTCAATTTAATAATATGCCGATCTCGTTTAACGCCTACTTAAGTTTTTCGTCCCATTCTGCACTCATTAAGCTTGTTCACTAAGTTTGTGTCCTCTATAGGCTACTACTAACGTATTTTCTACGGAGTATTCCAATCCTAGAGTTTAAATTAGTGACCTTTAGTACGATTTGGAACGATTTCAAATTCTTATCATCGTTCTTGAACTAATTACGAAAGTTTAATGACTACCACTAATATGAATTCGAAAATATTTATAGGCAGGATAAGAGATAAGGCTTGTAGGTGGATTCCCGTTGCCTTCCTGATTTGCCTATTATATGCTATAGTCCAATAGAGTTATTTAAAAGTATAGTTGTTCATACCTTTGATTTATATCTTACAATTATGACTCACGTGTAAAATTCATTAAATCTATTGAAGTTTTATAAAGTAGCGTAGCTACGTTTAATGTAATGGAAGAGCATGGGCTTCGGAATCGTGGGACCAGGTTTCAAGTTCCAGATTTGTCCACATTTAAAAGATCTCAGGTAGATAGAAGATTAAATATTCGTAAATTCGTGCTAGCTGCAAAGAGTTAGAAAATGCAGTGCTAACGATTAAAAGTGGAGAGAAAAATCGAATGTACTATAACAGAAGCAGACGCAGAAACTTTGTAGCAAGGTGCTTTGTTTAATAAGACGAACAACCTTCTTCATTAAGAGGCACAATTGATGTGAAACAAAAAAGTTTTACTTTCTATTGAATTAACAAAATCTGCGGCAATATGCAATATTACATTTTAGAATAATCCTACAACAAAATATTTTATGATTTTTTTCGTTTAGTCAAATAAAGGCTATAAGAGAACCACTGCTGGACCCTGAAAACAAAGTAAACCTGAAGATTGTCTACAGGAATAAGGATCTGTCAATGGTAAGTTTATAACATCCGGTTAAATAAATTTAGTGTCCGAATATTAGCTTGCTAAGGAGGATCAGAGTAATGAATCTGAAGGAACCTTGCTTGTTTTAAACCTATATCTAAAATTATCATTATGACTAAAATTAAATTATTATTTTTTATTCAATATAACGATAGGTCATATTATAAAAGGGGATGGTTTACGCAAAGAGGTACATGAAAAAGGAATGAAGGAAAAGAGAGTTAGGTGAAGACAGGGACTTTGGATGCTGGATGACTTGAGGTGTGTATTCGTAGGTGTGTATGAAAGAAAAGCGGATGATAGAAAGGAATACGAAGAGGAATTGTGTACCACCGACCTTCCAATAGGCGTACATTGAGAGAGAGAGAGAGAGAGAGAGAGAGAGAGAGAAAGAGAGAGAGAGAATGATACTGATTATATATTCTAATATAGATCTCTAAGTGATAGACCGCTAATAATTAAAAGTTTATTATGCTAATTTCTTATATTTAGTTTTTTGTAGTTATTAATTGCACGAAGTTGTACCTATTTTGGCCTCATTTAAGATTATTCATTGACTTTGTTAGTAAAATGTTGGTGTAGTGTGTTTTAGCATTTAGTAAATTTTGTGCGTACCATTAGGATGAATCGTGCTTTTTTATTCTTACTACGAAGCGTTCAGAGATTTCTCAATTTAAGACATCATAAGTACAATTTATATGAACTGCCTAGCAAGAGTTTTGTTACTCATCAAATAGACTTTCATTTATGAATTCTACAAAGACAGTTTTAAATTCCTAAACGATGTTTCCTTTTGAATTTCTTCTGATACAAGCTACGAGCAGTGGCGGATCCAGGGGGAGGCCCAGGGGGCCCGGGCCCCCCCTTTGGCCCGGCGATAAAAATTTTCAAACTTTATTTTCAATGTTTCTATTTCAATTACTGTGTCAATATGTTTGTAAGGGCATTGGTTAGAGGGGGGCCGGGGGTACGAGAGGGAACTCAGTTCCATTAGATCTTTTTTTTCAAATATGGGATTAGGGGCCCATATTTGGTATCCTAGGAGCCCTGTATAACGGAAGGGTGCCTGAAAAAATGTTGATCGTTTCACTAGCTCTCAATTTTCACTTTAACCACTGCATAAGAGGAAAAAGGGTGGAAGTAAAAAATGTGCACTCTGTTCCGGAACAGTGATGCAAACAGCCTTTGCTGGGAGGGGCTTAAGTCCTCCCCCCTACCGTCAAAATTCGGTCACTTTTGAAATTCGTCCAGATCCGCAGTGTTTCTTCAGAGGTGAAAAATTAACCTACTTTTTTCCACAACAAATGAAGAATGTTAGACACTTTAGGTTTTCCTCTCACTTTAGTACTGGTATGAGTGGAGAGGGGGGGATAAGATACGGGGATACACTCACTCTATGAGCCGAGCGCAGTAGTGAAAAAAGTGAGCCCCCCATACAGCATTTTTCTGGTTGCGTCACATGTCCCGAAGAAGGCGGGGCGTAAGCAAAAAATGTGCGCACTCAAAAGAAATTTCGGGCCCCCCTTAAAAAATTCCTGGATCCGCCCCTGGCTACGAGCCTGCTATTCTCAAATTAGATATTTTCTCGTTCCTTTCGTTGACGAATGAATGAATCCGCACAGTTTTTGACATCTCATCTTTCAACATTTCTTCTGCTCGCTTAATCAGCACTCATATTGATAAGCTACTCTTAATTGTGTTGTTTAAAATGTTCGGGATAACATCATTAGATGGCGAATAAAAGTTCTATTGATAAAATCGCGAAATTCTCAATGGCCATGTTGCCTTGTATGCAAAATTTATTGAATCGTATTTTAGTTAAAATAGGCCTATTTAGGAATTTCACTATAGTTACTGTCATAAAACCCACTGATATTTTGACAAATACGAAAAATCAATGCTCTGAAATTTTAGATCCACGGGGTCTCTGTCAAAATCAATACAAAAAGTATTTCTTTATTGGTTAAATTTGAAGTGAAATTCATCTATTTATTGGTTAAACCCATTTTCTCAACAGTGCTAAACTCAGTACAAGTCTTAGAGACAGGCGTTGTACGTATAAAGCATGAGCATAGCGTCATACGCGACTTAACGTCTCTTTTATAAATATTGCTTCAGTGACACACCTGTCGCTATACTACAATGTACTCCATTTCTACAACCTACACGAATTACTGATGTTGACAGATTTATGAATGGACTTCGTACGATCTTTAGTCCAGTTCATACCAACAAGATGATCTCAGTTCTTTTAGTTATTGAATTATCTTTTAATTGTACAAATTCATTGTATTGGAATTTAACATTTGCAGTTCTGACCTGCACTTTTTTGACCTCGTTTCTGCCACGTGAGGCCAGTGGGCTGAGTGGGCGGAGCCTCCTGACATTTAAATCAATCAATCTGCTGCTACACCAAGCGGAGAAATTATGAAATAAAATGAACTAAAATAGAGAATTACAGAATAATGGTCGCAGTAAAATCATTTGGCGTAAATTAATCGTTAATAATAACAGTTTTTCTGTTGTAAATTGTGAGATTTCATATTGTTTATAAAGCTTTATCTTAATATAGCTACGGCTTTGAAACTTCTGAGTTATGAACATAATTTTGTAAAGAGTTTGTTAGAGGGTTTCTGATGACATTGTCAAAATTGTAGGGAGATAATGATATGAAAATAAATTAGAAATTAATGATGTACTGATGATCTTTTGCAAACTAGCTTTTATCTCATCTACCATTTTCCTTGATTCCCAGTTTAAGTCGGGTCTGGATTAGAAAACTTTGTAGCAACCTCTGGAGCGCAGGCGCCCACTAACCGAATGCCCTCTCCGACGTTGGTCAAATCTTTGTGCTTGTCGCCTTTTACTACACGTACACTCCTTGACATTAGGTTTTCTATATTAAAGGTTCTATCTATAAAATTCTTTAAATTTCTTTAAATTTTGATATATGCCACTGATGAGGCATGAAATGACAAGCTCATATTAGTTCAGTAACGTTAACTTACTGCTGGGTGTACGTGATATTAGTGGCCTCAAAAGTTCTCTGTGATGATCCCGGGTCTACTTTGAACGCTCGCCCACCTGTCTTTGGTAGACTTGTAGATATCCTGCATTATTAGAAAGGTTAACTTATTCAGTGGACTAATGAGATTTTGATAGTTTGGGTGTTTGATTCACGGCATTCAAATGGTATTGTTGTGTAGCCGACAGTTCACTACTGTGTTAGTTTCTCAAAATTATTTTGAATGAAATGATTTTGGTCGAATGAACATGGGAATATAATTAAATGGTTTGAGCAAAACGTGAATTAAATGTCATTGTAGCCTTATGCAAAATGTAGCTTGCACTTATAAACTATGAAAAGTCACGCTGATAACTCGCATTTACAAAATATGAATAGTTAAATCCAATTTTCTTGAAGGAATTGACTTCCAGAGTATCGTAACTGTAGCGGTAATTATGTAATTTATTTTGGAATTCATTTACTGATTACAGGTAATTATGTAATTTATTTTTGAATTCACTTACTGATTACAGCCGTCATTGCATTATATAGTTTAAAATTTGTTAGTCTACTATGATAATTGATTTACTGACGATTGTTTCATGAAGTCACTGATCTCATGCGTCGAAAATAATATGCAATATAATTACAATTACAATAAGTACAATAAATACAATTTAATTACATTTACAATAAACACAAAATAATAATATAATAGTTTTTGTTACAAGGCAACTATTCGAATTTTGTAGTCGAAATCAATCTATCTAGCTCCTCTGGAGACGGCGGATGGATTTCTTGGAAGATGTTTGGGCGAATTTCGTTTAAATCAGGTACTTGTTAGATGAAATTAATAATCAATAGTTAAGTGTTTAATTATAGTACGATTATTACTCTGTAAGAATTCATTTATTACTAACTGCAGTAGGCCGACTTAACTCAATGAATTATATGACAAAATATTTGTTGACGTGATATTTCTAACTTGAACAGTTTAATTTACATTTGTTGCACTAGTTATACTATTTCCTAATGTTTCACTTTCGTATTGTGTCATGCACTTCCGAATGTTGAGAAAAGTCGAGTGTAAGATCGAAAGTTTTTCATTAGAATCTACTACGGCATATATTGAAGAAAGCAATAAAAACTGTTCCAGACGCCTTAACATGTACTTGGAAATGGGTGCCATTTTAATGTTTTTATAAGTGGCAAAGCAAAGGGCTGCTTTATGGTGTGCTCCTTTATAGAGCTGCATTAGATACTACTTTAAAGCATTGTCTTTAAGCGAGTCCTCTAGCGGAGCATTAGATACTTGAAATACAATAGATAAAGTATTATAAAATTGCTACTAGAATTATTGAGAAAATATATTCTCATATTAATTGATTGGCTAATTAATAACTTTCTCGTGAATTTATGCCGACACTGATTTATCATAAATAGTTACTGCCAAACTCGTTCTGTAAGTTTTAATAGAACACATTACTCTGCTATATAGCATGCTATATAGCATTTCTGCATGTTTTATGCAGACAACGGGATCATCAAAATATCATTTACGGATTGTATCTGGCGATGTTGCCACCAATACATTACTCGGTATGGTTCTGTGCTATTTACTACGTACTGTTAATTATTAGTTTATTATTTTATATTTATTACTTTTATGTGCATGTGTAGGTTCGTTGAATATGTGTATGTATCATTTCTCCTAAAAATGGACTCCAATAAATTTTTTATGAATATTAAAAATAGATTTAAAAAATTAGATTTTAGATTTTTTACTTTAGATTTGTACTATTGAAGCTCAAATAGATTCTCATAGAGAATTGGCTTAACCCGATTAGTGATGAATTTCAAATCTATTAGCTAGGTTAAGTAGTTTTCACAGTCTCATTATTTAGCATCTTCCTTCTACCGCCGAAGATTTAAATTTTTAATTTTCAAAAATTTCATTTTAATAAATTGCTAGTAATCGTGAATGCCCAGGCTCCAGAAATTGCTACAAAAATGCAATGAAATGAATGGATTAACTGTCTATTCGTATCACGACCCTAGTTAAACTGGGATTCAAGGGAGGATGATGATTATGATGACTAGTCTTCTTCTTCTTCTTCAGTGCACTGCCAAGTGGCAGGTTCAAGGTACATATTCATACTCAAAGTCTGTGTTCTCGCTCCACAAGAGCACTCCTTAGATCAACAAGTTTATCCCTTCACAATGTCTATGCATTAGCCGTACCTTATGTAGCCTATAGCTTGAGAAAAATATGGCTTCTGAGGTGGTTTCCCGTTGCCTTCCTCAGGTGAATTAATTACCATTTAATCCTGGGGGAAAATATTCCCTGAATAATTTTCATGTGTAAACAACTAGTGGAAAGCATAGCTTACATTTAATAGACATTTAAACGACAATTTTTTAAAAAGTGAAGAATTAACTGGTCTGCAAAGACCAACTATTAATTTTGTCTGAACAGTGAACAGTTTAATATGTAGACGTAACTAAAGATAATCCAGCGATTACATTTAGATTGCAAATGACAAACGATCAACGACTTATTACTTATTACTCATAAGACGTTTTATTAAGATGACTTAATATAGTTTTCTGTACAAAATTTTCTATTTATTTCTGTGCATATGTTTGCGTAATATGACTGTTTAGATGATTGAGCTTAAACTTGAACGAATATTATATGCGTGTTATAATTTAACTATTGGCTAATCATAGTTTGTGGGTTGACAGTAGTTTTTATGGTATTGTATATATATTTGCGTAATAATGAATCAGAGCCGAGGGAAGACTGAGAACGTTGTCACGTATATAGAATTAAAGGATTAGTAGTGCAGTTTTACAACAGGTAGTGTCAATTGTTAGCACAGTGGCCGGGGAGATCTAACATTCGTATGATTTAGAATTCTACGTGTGGGTGTGTGGTCGGTAAACGCTGTGTTCAATGCAATAAAGAACAAAACTCTTATTCTTAACTATCAACTACTGATATAGATATTCAAGTCGTACGTTAAATGGTAGGGTCACTGACTCGTTCAACGAAGTCACCATAAATTCCATTCTTTACAATGAAGCCTTAGTCACTGCAGAATTAACCATTCGTACGCTGAGCAATGCCATATATGAAGAAGGCACTGCCATGGTAATAATCTAACTATTCTCAAACGGATCCATTGGCATTGACAAAGGGTTAGATATTGTGCGATGCATCATCTTGCTGTTGAAAAGCCGATGCTTTCACTGTAACTCATAAGTGAGAGTGAAAGCGGCTTAATAGAATATACTGTACACCTTAGTCTTTCAATTTTCCCGAATCCTTTAAAGCGAGATAACAGATAATAATGATAATGTCCCTCCGTGTATTGCCTGATAGCAGATCCAGTCATTTAGCTCCTCTATTCTGTGAATAATGGCCCTGTTGAAATGTATGTCTTAGTGTTTAACAATCAGCTGATTTGGATGTTAAATAAACACATATTCACAAATTTCGTTATAAAACCGGCCTCTCTCTCTCTTTCTCTCCCTCTCTTTCTCTTTCTCTCTTCTCTTCTCTTCTCTTCTCTTCTCTTCTCTTCTCTTCTCTTCTCTCTCTCTCTCTTTCTCTCTCTCTCTCTCTGCCGCATAAACTTGTAGTCTTGAACCAGACTTGACTTTATAACTTTTAAAATATAATTTCAGGTTGCGAGTGTCCGTTTTCTATAAAGTTGGCGGCTGAGAGAGATAATCTGGGTGCGCAAGCTCGCAAGAAGCTCTACTCTTCCAGACATAACATCTATGGACCTCCCGGGGCCGACTTCCATCTCGAGCTCGTCCAGAAGAGTAGCAGAATGCATCGATCCCTTAATGCAGGTAACACTCAATATACTGTGTCTATATACATATATAATATGTCAATTTAAATATGTAAATATATATATATATATATATATATATATAATATTTTAATGTTATCAATTCATTGTACATTCCATTCCATAAAGCATTCACTTTATCGCTAAATTGAATCAAACCTGTGAAATAATTAAGTAAATTATTGATTCATTGTTTTGGGGAGAGAGCTTGCTGGCGTATATCAGAATAGTTCAGATTAAATAATTTCATTCAGTGTACAAAAATTGGACGACAAAAATTATCGGTCTAGCTAGTCTTCTGCCTCGTGGCAGGTTCATGGTACATATTCATAAACCCGAGTCTTCTTTCATGCTCCATATATAGCACTGCTTAAATCAACAAGTTAATCCTTTCAATAAGGGCTATGCCTTATCCATACTTTATGTAACCAATAGCTTGGGAAAATCTATAGCTTCTTAGGTTTTTCCCCGTTGCCTTTCTCAGTTATGCTGTGTCGCCATCTTACGACAATAAATAGTGTATTATAAATCTATTATATCAATGCAATGATAGTCGAAGTAAATGTTAGTCGAAGCTGAGAACGCGTAGGGGGCCTACCTCGTCACAGGCAGAATCCCCCAAAGATAGTTGTATATCCAAAGGGAATGTCATAGGTGATTCAAAAGATACACCCGTATGTGGACATGAAGAGGAAAATGGAAGATAGAGATGAGCGGAGACGTTACATACCATGGACCTGACAGTAGGCAGCGCACTAAGAGAGAGAGAGAGAGAGAGAGATTATTCTAGTATGCTAAACTCGTCGTTTAGGTGGAGACACGCCGAGGAAGGGAGATCACAGGGCAAGGTCTCCGCTAGTGAGTCTATTCCGGAGACCCAGGTCCGACCCTCAGCAGCAGGGACAGGCTGCCTCGAGACTGTTCGGTAGGGACCTCGCTGATGTGTGTGCTGAGGACAAACTACCGCCTGCCGTCATGGTTTGTAAATTAATTATTTGTATATATATATATATATGTATATATATATATATATATATATATATATATATATATATGTTATGTATACAGTGTATATATACTTACATGTAGTACTGACATGTGTGTAACTGTTTGTCTAAATGGCTTATTAGGGTTGAGAGTCAAGTGACTTTGTGAAATTTGAATTGATCAGTATCGAGATGCATGGAGTCTATACGCTGATCAGAGATTGAAATCTATTAAATTCATAGGACCGGTCGATCGATATTGGATTAAATTATCTAAAGGTTTAAGCATAAGATAATAGAATTGATAGATGTCATCGTAGGCTATCATTTCATTGTAATGTCTGTTTCATGTTTAACCACATAAGAAGGATTTTTGTATTGAAGATGATGATCTATAATACGCGATGTGTAGATCCTATAGATTTAATGTTTTATTTGATAGCGATGTAAAATTCAGTTGCATATCCATTGCAACGTCAATCCAAAGTAATTAATATTGAACATAACAACAATGACAACATCGAGCATTATTTTGATGGTTGTCAACAGTGAGCAATGTGAAGGTCCTATAGATTTAATATTTTACTATTGCGACTTAAAATTCAGCCGAAAAGCCATTGCGACTACAATAAAATTGGATTACTAGTAATATCTTTATGCCTCAAATATCTCTCTTCGTGCCTCAATTGAACTAATCTTGAAATTTTAATTTCCATGTAGGCCTATTAGCGGCAATAAATTCTTTTGAGTAGTAAATACCCATTTGACCTGCATTCAACTAATCTTGGGAATTTAATTTGTAAAGTCGTAAATATCTCATTTTTACCCCTAGATTAACTTCAGCAGTTATTGTTGACTGTACCTAGCCTATAAAATAGGATAACATTTACCTTGTTTCGTAATGCAATTATTTACCTATATGTAGATGTTATGTAGAAACGCAATTATCGCGTTGTCGAGAAATTGACCAAGTTAGTCTTTAGCACCTTGAGAAACATGCTTAGAGAATTAAGTGAAGACTTACGTGAAGACTTGAAGACTATCTGCGCATTGAAGCAGCACAATTCAACTACGCTTGTCAACATACAGCAATATTTGCTCTAATCTTGTGGTTTATATCTGCTATGTACTTATAAGGAGGATGATAGATTCTTCAGAACGGGTCACCTAATCAACATGTAACTGTAAAACATTGAAAAATCGTGCGAACTCTTGGAACGTTGATATATTGAGAGCGAAAAACGATTTTTCAATTAAAGCAAACGCTTGTTTAAGCACCCAGCGGTTAAATGACTATATAGGACCCATTGTTGCTTGTCGGACCAACAGAGTTACACAAATTTGAATGTTCCTATCTGGCAGAACTTCAAGTACTAAAAACTGTAGAACTTTGTTCCGGACAGCATTTCGTAATCCCGTAGTTTAAGCTGTGTACTTTGCTGCGTGCAAGTCTTACCTTAACAACAATTGCTCTCATGTACTGTAGTTCTAAATTTAAATATGCGCCCAATTGAATTTAATATTAGAGATCTATTTCAATATTAATTGATCTACTGTATAATATTTATCCAACCAATAGGGGCCCTAATATGTCAATTACACTTTTGGACACTTTTATTTACAAACAATATCTTTGTATAGTTTTTTTATTTAATTTTTTTTCTTAATTCGTTAAATTGTTTATCATATACTTTACTCTACTATATTACTTATAATTTTCTACATTCAATATACATTTATTTTCTACTAATTTACGATAATGGTTTAAACAGTTTCTACTACACATAAAACAGTGAATAAATTATTAAATATAAGTTAATGTTAAATCATTGTTTAAACATATTTGTTTTAAAATTTTCACTTTTTACCGCGCTTTTTATCCTAATATTTAAACACCTTTTTATCCTACAATGTTTTTCCTTTACTTTAATTGGTTGATTTCTTTCTGCTTCACCCACAGAAAGAAATCATTTCCCATTTTTCATGCTATAGATGTACTTTCATTGCTCTTTCTTTCCATTTATCTTGTTTTAGCCCTCACTACTCCACAAATGACCAACCATTTCACTGGCAGTTCCATTGACCATATTTCTTCCTCATGCAAACTCACTTACCAACCTACACCGCATGCCTCCGTTTGTCAATGCCTTGATTCTTTACCTTTGCCATACTTTTCCAAATCCTATCTTCATTTTGTTTCACTTAATCTCACTTCTAAACGACATTTAAACTTCTTTCTTTCCTTTCTCTTAATTCTAGCAAGCAATGTTGAGTTGAATCCTGGCCCTGTTTCTTCTTTTTCTAACCTGTCCACTTACTGCCTCAATGTTCGGTCTGCCACTACTATTACAAAAAGTCTAAATAAACCTGAACTCATTCAACAGTTTATTCTTGATGAGTCCATTGATATTCTGCTTTTGACAAAATCATGACTCTCTCCTGATGCTCCACCTGCTGTCCTAAACTCTCTCACTCCCCGTGGCTATTCCATTCAACATACCGGTCATTCTTCTGGTCGTGTCGGTGGCATCGCTGCTATATTTAGGTCAACTTTTTCTTTTTCTGTTTGTAACTGTTCTTCGTTTTTATCCTTTGAACATATGTCGTTTCGTCTTGTATGCAAATCCAAATCCTATCTCTTTTTGATTGTCTACAGACCACCTTCTTTATCCAAGGCCAATTTCATTTCTGATTTTTCTTTGCTTCTTGAAGACATTGCCTCATCACCCACTGATTTAATAATTATGGGTCATTTCAACATCCACCTAGACTCTAATGACTATTATTCTTCTTCCTTTTTATCAATACTTGATGCCTGTGATCTCAAACAACATATATCTTCCCCTACTCACTCCTCTGGTCATATTCTTGATCTTCTTATCACTCGAAACAGCATGTCATTTCTTGATCAAGGAATCTCTGATCCTTCACTATCAGATAACAGTGCGATTTTCTGTAAATTGCCTGTGACTATTAATGTACACCCTTCCAGAACACTTAAAACTTATAGAAAACTCTCTTCTATTAACATTGGTGCCTTCTCTGCTGATATTGTGTCCTCTTCTTTGTATTTTAATCCATCAACTGTTGCCGAATATTCTGCTCAAATTAGCTCCGTACTTTCTTCCATATTAGACAAACATGCCCCTCTCAAGACCATTCATTGCCGCTCAAACCCTAGGAAACCATTCATTTCTGAACAAATCATTAATAAAAATCCGAACGTTCAAAACTCGAAACTAAGTTCAGGAAGGATCTTAAAAATCCACCTGAACTAAGAAATCCAGACATTAAGTCCAAGTACTTCAAGCAAAGAAAATTATTAAATAAAATGATTAGTTCTGCTAAAAGCTTGTATTATCAAAATCTAATCTCGCAGAATAAAAATTGTCCCCAGAAATTATGGGGAGCACTTGACTCTCTGCTTGATCGCACCATTCCCAAGTCACTCCCCTCTACCACCTCACCATCTTCTCTTGCTACCTCTTTTCTCAACTTTTTTGATCTCAAAATAGCCAAACTCTGTAGCTCTACTGAACTACCCCTCCTACGCGGTGTTCCTCAAGTGTGTGTGTGCGTGTGTGTGTGTGTGGTAAAGCTTGTAAAGCTAAGGTTAACGTCAGTTTCCTTACTCGAAAGCGATGTCAGTGACGGGAGATACTGATCCGCGGTCGAGTATCTTGCCGACTTCGCCACTGGCTCCAGCCTGTGTGATAAAAATGTTATGAAAAATAGAAAGAAAAGCTGGATAGGAAATATAATAGGTTGGGATAGTTCGCTAAAAGATGTAATAGAAGAAAGAATGCAAGGGAAAAGAGTTAGGGGAAGACCAAGACATGGTATGTTGGATTGAGGGGGGGGGGTTAGCTGCTAAAGCCGAATAAGGCCTGAGTCGCGGATTAAATGGTGTCTGGGAAACTATGCAGGGACGTCACCAATATTAATATACCGCCGTTTTCCTAGTGCTCATGTGACACAGAGAAGTGTAGTAAAATTTGTAAACCACCGGGAATAGAACGACGGACTTCTCTATTGTCCTCGAGCGCGATAACCATTGCGCTACAGTTCACACAGATACCACACTTCCCAATTATATATTACTGGAATTTAGACATAAATTCCAGACCTAATTCGGTTAAAAAGGCCTTATTCGGTTCTAACAGACTTCCCCCTCTAACCTGACATCAGTAGTACTACCAGAAAATAAAAATTAATAGTTCTATTGGTGACGTCCCTGCATAGTTTCGTCGATTCCATTTAATCCGCGACTCAGGCCTTCTTCGGCTCTATCAGCCAAACCCCCTACCTAATCGAAATTTCTTCGAAATTTATTGGAGGCGTCATCACTCTTGAAAAATTGTTTAATATCTTTGATGAGGCTTGTATAATAGCATCGTAGCATGAAAGCATTGGCGTCCGATTGCATTTCAGAAGATGCAGGGTTCACATCCGGTTCAAAAAAGCTTATGCAAGCACCTTTCGGTGCTAGAAACTGGCATTAAACTAGGCTTTAAACATTCGCTTTAGTCTGCGATAATTCTGTACTTTATGTTAGATTAATTTGTCGAAATATTTGTAACAAATCACTGTTGAATTGTCTTCTAACTAGTGCAACGGTTCAGCATTCATTATCATAATTCACTATGCGCTTACTGAACTGTGACGTTGTGCAACCATTGATAAACCCGTTTCCTTTAGATTGAGATCATGTATGAGATAAGAATTTTTTTAACTCTGTCTTTGCAATTTAAATTTTTCAATTTAAATAAACCTTCATAGCTCGGAGTATAGAGCGACAGGCAGCGTCATGAAATTTGAAGGTCTGAATTCTTGAGTTTAAATAGACTGTTGTGGTTTCGAATTTCGACCAATAGAATTGATATTAATATTGATTGATTGATTGACTGACTAGCTGATTGGATTGCTTGATTGTGACGTAGGATTTGCTTCAGTTTCTCTACACGTATGGACCCCTGACAGAGGGAGTGTTCAGGAAGACAGCCAACAAGAAGATCGTCTCAGAGTTCAGAGCCAGGCTGGAGGCAGGGGAGCTCTATTCCACTACAGAGACTTCCGTTAGCGTAGCTGCAGGACTTCTAAAGGTAAAGCCAAAACTTACTCTTATTTAGCACGTCAGTCATGTCAATGCTAAGTAAAGCATCAATAACATGTGTGAAATGTGTGTCTACTGATTTGACTTCATTATATTTGCCTATTGTGATTATTTAATTACTTTTGCACGAAAATGTTCATTGAATTCGTCACTATTTGTTCAAGGTGAGCATAATATAGACATTTCTGAAGTTTATTAAAGTCTCTTATCTCTCTAATTGTAAGCTATGATTGCATTTATCTCTCTCTCTCTCTCTCTCTCTCTCTCTCTCTCTCTCTCTCTCTCTCTCTCTCTCTCTCTCTCTCTAGTGTTCTGTCCAAGTCATAAATCAAAGGTACATGCTCATACCCAGAGTCTGCTTTAACGCTTCGCATTGAGCACTCAATAGATCAAAAATTTAATCCCTTCACAAGAGTCTATGCCTTACCTTCACCGTAACTCGGCCGCGCCTATCTGAGTGTAAAATCTCGGACATTCACTGGACTGGTTATACGAAAAATGGTCTAAATTGCCTAACGGTTTAAGCATGTGGTATTAAAAAGTGATAGATATCAACATAGTTGATATGTTAATGCTATAATAAACATAATAATGTAAATCTATAATAAACACTATAGTGCGTGCTTATTTTATTTTTTAAGGTAATTATATTTCAATGAAACCCTGACGTCTTACTGCAGACAACTGATACATTGTCCATCAAAAGACTACTATAGATCGGTGGCGCACTTGTCAGGTTGAACCTATGACCATCACAGCTTCACAACGCTGGATCAATTTGATTCTTAGCATTCCAGTATTATGTCAAACGTTTTGCTTGATATTTCTTGTAGGAATATCTGCGGTCCTTGCCTGATTGCTTGCTCTCTTGTGATCTCTATTCAAAGTGGATACGCACAGCCAACATTGACGATACTGAGCAGAGACAAAACTCAATTAGAGAGTTAGTACCATCTCCACTCAATATATTTAATAAATAAAATTAAAATAAAAATATTCGCAGTTAAGTTGATGATTAATTACCTTTAATTCACTGATAGACAATAACTAATTCACTATAATGATAACTGAAATGCGCTGCTTTGCATGAACCTAATGTCAATCTGATAGTAGCTTCCAACGAAATCCTTCTCTCGAATCGTGCAGTTGATTTTCTCATATTTGATGTAGAAGCCTGCAGTAGATTTTCTCTTATTTGATTTAGAAGCCTGCAGTTGATTTTCTCATATTTGATTTAGAAGCCTGCAGTTGATTTTCTCATATTTGATTTAGAAGCCTGCAGTTGATTTTCTCTTATTTGATATAGAAGCCTGCAGTTGATTTTCTTTTATTTGATTTAGTAGCCTGCAGTTGATTTTCTTTTATTTGATTTAAAAGGCTGGAGTTGATTTTCTCTTATTTGATGTAGTCTAGTGGATAAGATGCCGGACGGACATCGTCTACTACTGCGTCATCTCCTCAGCGTCCTGCAGCGAATCTCAGAGCGCTTCTCTCACAACAAGATGACGCCCTCGAACCTCGCCACCTGCATCGGCCCCAGCCTTCTGTGGGCCAACGACACGGCCACCGCCTCCCAGGTCAGCGACATCGACCAAATACGGGAACTGATCGAGGAGATGATCGACTACGCTCAGGATCTGTTCGGCGATGTGTCCGGACTCTTCAAGGATAGCGATCCGGACGAGAGATTGATCAGTGTGGATGAGAGGATGGTTAAATCTGGGACGTCCGGTGATTATCCTGCGTCAGAGACGGACAGCATGCACAGTCTGCTGGCAGGCAGTAGTGAGCCCGCACATGGTGAGATGTTTAGGTTTTTGAAATGTTTGTTACATTATTTTTGTTTTGATTACATTATTCTTGTTTTGATAGTTTAGAGCAGTATAGACGGGGATTCTAGGAAAGATGATGATGATGATGGTGATGGATGATAGTGATGGTGATTATGATGATGATGGTTATGATGATGATGATGATGGTGATGATTATGGTGGTGGTGGTGTTGGTGTTGATGGTGATGATGATGACGATGACTACGATGACGACGATGATGACGATGCTGATAGCTTAAATCTGCGTCAGATCTGGTTTAAACTTTCAAAATCACAACCGTATTTATCCGTTTTGTTCAATTATTTAAATGTACTTAGCCGTTTTCTGCAATTGTTTAAATGAATTTGTTAAATTAATACTTTTTATTATAAAGGAATGCACAAAGAAATAGATAGACCTAAATTATCGATATTATTGCTAGAATTGTTATTGTAGTTAGTGTATTAATGAAGTGAATTGTTATTTTAAGGTATTAGTTGAGTGGATTGCTATTGTATTTTAAAGAATTTTTTAAGTGAACTTATCTTTAGTGGTCGATTTAACTAATATGATTTCAATATGCGATCAAAAGTGGTCATATTATATGATCATGCGCCTCTTACTTATAAAGGTCAAGTGAATTTCCAAAGGTGTTAATGAAACTGTTACATAGCCGAAGGCATCACAGATACCACTAAAATTAATATAAAAAACATGGGTGAAAATATACACAGCAAGGTATAATTCCATAAAATGCTTGCACCAGAGATTTGAAACACGCAAAATGGCAATTATGTTATAAAATTTAAAAATTAAACTAAACTAATCAATATATATATATATATATATACGATCTAGACTGAAACTCTCTTCTCTTAAGTGCACTGCCAAGTGGCAGGTTCAAGGTACATATTCATACTCAAAATCTGCCTTCCCGCTTCATAGGAACACTCCTTAGATCAACAAGTTAATCTCTTCGCAAAGTCTATGCCTTATCCATACCTAATTTAGCCTGTAGCTTGGGAAAATTATGGCTTCTGAGGTGGTTTCTCGTTGTCTTCCTCCCTGAAACTAACAATCAGATTAACTTCAACTGAGCTACGAAATCAATCAATGCTTATAAAAGAGAATAAATTTGTTATGTTGTTGCAGTTGGTAAGCACAATCACGTGGCTTTAGACGACTGTATAGCCTGCAGTGCACGCGCTGACCTCTCACCCACCTCGGTCAGTCGAGACTCGGGCCTGTCAATCAGCAACAACCACCTGTTTGACGATGATGTCACTGCCGGTATAACCACGCCCTCTTCATCACCTCAGCGCCAGCAGCTCGACGAGCAAAGACGATTCAACAGGAACGCTAAGATCAAGTCCAACAGTCCGAGCTCCACCCTGGCAGCCGCTTCCAGGTCGAGGCCTCATAAACTCTCTGATATATCCGAGACGTCGCATGCTGCTTCCATGTCGGTGGATGACGATCATGCGCCAGCATCGGCAAGTGGAAGAATGGCAGCAAGCAGGACGGCCAAAGAGCGTATCAATAAGTTCCAGAAGAGCACGTCAGGGGATTCCCAGATTGGTAGTCTGGAAGATAACCACTTTAGTAGTTCTGATGAGGAGTCACTGTATGGAAGAAGTTCAGAGCAGAACGATGCTGATGATGATAATCAAGATTCTTCGGATGAGTCCATGGACGCGCTTCACGGAGATGTCGTTTCCTACGTCAAAGATGAAAAGCAGGATTACGTAGAACAGGGAGAATTTGGAGAACACTTGGAAAAATCGCCCAGTAACGTCGCTGTTGTAATAAGAAAATCCAGTTCAGGAGCGAGAAGATTTAACAGCAATGCGGAAAGAAAGTCTGGCAGAACTGTAGAAGTCTTCAGCAGGCGGAGATTGTCAGACGACGAACGTTCACCTAAACATAGAAGTCTACCGACATATGATCAACAGTTTGTTAAGTCTGAGAGTTTACGTGACAACCATATTCAGCCTCAGTTAGAAAGCAAGGAGGAAGCTTTCATGAATGAACTCCTTAAAAGAGCGAATCAGGATTTGGACCTGCACTCGAAGAAAGAGCAACGTCCTGCAGGTCATGCTGCTAGCTCTAAATTCGACTCGCTACCTCTTAGCACCGAAGAAATGGCTTACATGAACGATTTGCTGAGAAAGGCTGAAGAGGACGTTACGGAGCACAAGTCCACATCAGTAACCAGGAAGGAGTCTAATAAAGTAAAGCCGAACTCTGCAGTGAAGCCTGTCATATCAATCAAACCAAAGATATACTTAGAGGCACCAGCCAACGTTAGGAAAGCGAATTTAAACATTGAAGGTCAAGATGACAGCATTTCGAAAGGAAAGAAGCTCGATCGCCGAAGTCGACACACAGTCAGTGGATCACAGTCTTCAGGTGTCGCTCAGACTTCCCGCGATATTCCGCATTTATCACAGTCTGATGTGATAAATCAGCAGAAGGACAGCCGGAGCTACGGCAGCTACAGGGACGGGAAAGCGCCGCTGGCCCGTCGCCACACTGACAATGCTGCTCGAGCTCAAAGAAAGAGAGAAGTGCCATTTAGCAATTTTCAGCCTTCTGGAAATGTTCCGTCGCGATTTATTGAGAATCCTGCAAGTGAATATGATTTAAGAAATTACCAGATGCAGACTCAATATAATTTTCCTGGATATAGACCCAGAAAGTCAAACGAAGATAGCGTTTCAATCTGCAGTCATAGATCTGTTGCATCGCAAACCGAGAATGTCCAAGTAAATGGTGTAACTGCTGACAGTAAGTATAATCGAGAATCAGAGTACAAAAGTCTTCATGAAGCTCAGCGTCCATTTGACGCCTATGAGAAAACATCTGGGCAAAATCAGATACAAGTTTCTAGAAACATTTTGGCTGCAGACAGATCTCATCAAGTCAATAAAGAACGGTTGCCAGAGTATAAAGATTCTCCTAGAGATAAAAGACAAGAACTGCAGCAGCAGCAGCAACAACTCAATTCAGATCCCCGTAGAAGGAGACTCACAGATATACAGAGAAGGGACGTGCTCCAAGCTAAATCTGTTAGCGATTACATGGAAAAGAATCGTCTAAGAGTTGAAGTTGGAAATAAGCAACCATATGTCACATCAAGTTCTACCAGCAGCATTAATCAAAAGAACAGCGGGGATAGTACGCGAAGTATAGCCGAATATATCAAAAGCAGAGGGGAAGACATTCCGCCAAGAGAAGAACAATACAATAGGCCAACTAACGACATAAAAAGAAACCTGCAGAACGTACTGCAGAGAGCTAAGGCGATGAGTTTGGACATGACCGATGAACCAAATACCACTGACCTTGCGAGATCAGCCACTGAAGTTAAACAATTCGGGTATTATAAAGAATCAGGTCCGTATAGAATTGAGCCGCCGAGAACCGATTTATCCAAACAGCCGGCAATGAAGGTTGTACATCTAGATGCGGTGAGGCGACAGTATCACAACCAAACGGAGAGTTGGAATCCAAGACCAGTAGCAGAAAGAAATTTTGAGGCATCGGATAAGAACCGACATGTGCGCGAAAAAAGAACTGTTATGAGCGAACCAGTTCGGATATATAATAACAATGATGACTATACGTATGTAAGTGTTGATAGAATTAGTCGCCTCTTTGACGGTGATAATACCAGACCTGGAGAACCTCGGGAGTTCTACTTCCAACCTTCTGAGGAACAGCTGAGGAAACCTCGGGACTTGCCACCTAGATCAAAGGCAGCACGAAGTACGAGTCTTGGAAGGAAATATATCGACATGCGAAATCGAGATATGGGTGTTAGAAAATCTGATCTTGAAGATCTCGATGCTCTCTTTAAGAACAGTAGAAATATTAACCAGGCTCCGTCTCGAAATACTGATGCTCATTCGCACTCTGTTGAAAGACTGGCTCAGAGACATGTGCAACAAGAAAGAAGTCGAAATGAAGCAAATGATTTTAAAAATCAAAGAATGTCACCGGTTGAAATGCCTAACGCTAGTATAGATGTAATAAGAAGGACGTTTGAAAATTCGAAACCGCCGAGATCAACTCAGCCTATCCCTGGAAGGGACTTTCCGTCTCATGGACGCGAAAGATCAACGGCTGCGAGTATCGATTCAAGGCGAATTCCGAGGCAAGACTCTACTACCAGTCGCATTTCCTCTACCAGTGAAGATCGCAAGCAGGTTACCGTTGTCTCGATAACCAATACTGGCAATACATACATAAGACAGAGAGACGCATCGGATGGAGCTAATGGGGGAATCCCCGATGCTACGCGTTCAGTTAAAGCTGTTTCAACTGATGCCGGTCTAAATCGAATAGTGAATAATGCAGCTAGAGGCAATCTGGCAACCAAACCGCCACAGCCACAATTATTACAAGCGCAAAGATATCATCAAAATCAAATCCAACAGCAACAAAGTCAGGAACAACAACAACAACAGATACAATGGCAACAGTCAAAGCCTCAATCGCAACATCAGCAGCAACTGTATCAGCTACAGCAATATAAGCAACAGCAATATAAGCAACAGATGCAACAACAATCTCTTCACACTGATAACAGTGATGCAGACTATTGGGACATTGCAATGTCTGGAAATGTGCAGAAGTTAAGAAGTGTGTACAGTCCTCACAGATGACAACAAGAAATTTATTAGAAATATAACTGACTGCATTTTTCTTTCTCTATTTTTCTAGTGTTCCGGTAAGTGTCAGATCCAAGGTACATATTCATACTCGGCGACTACTTCCACGCTCAATTAAGAGCAATCCATGATCAGCAACTTAATCACCTCACAAAATAATCACCTCATGAGTACATTATCCATGCCTTATAGCTTAGAAAAATATGATGATTTTTCTCAGGTGATTTTCCTTTGGTTTCCTCAGTTTTTGCTTAGTTGCCTATCACAACGCAGATAACGGTTGGTTTTATTCTTCAGTGTCCCGAACACAACGCAGGAGACAGTTTCAAATTTGTTAGTTTTGATTGTTAGATAAATTTTTTATTACATGGTCTAATATAATAATTTAAAGTAGGCGGACAGACTTAAATGAGCCAAAACTGGCACACCAAATCTAGTTTTCTCTTAACAGCAATCTCTGCCTAACAGATGGCATAGTTCACAAGTTTACATTTCTAGCGTAATATTTCTAGCGTGTATTAGAGTGCTTTATTGACTTACTACACAAAAAAGAAACTTTAAATCAAGTTTCGTCTGCTCAGAACTTAGAATTGGTGGCACAAAAAGATCCAAGTCACAATGCCAGCCAATAGTAAAGACTCTAAAATGGCAGTTCGTTGCTTTAAATTATATTTAACATATTAGCTGCCTAAGTAAACTGTTGAGTTTATAACAGAATTAAGGCCAGAATTTTTAAATATAGGAATAGTTTTTACTTGCTCGCTTATTGCTAAATCAAACCAAGCTATCAATCAAATGTACCGCTTCATCTGTGTCGTTTTCAGGAGTCGATATCGAATAAATACATCCAGCTATTGGTTAATCTATTTTCAAGCTTTTTGTACTTACGGACGTATTGCACGGAATGATTTTAACCAAATCAAAGACTTTATGTATAGGCCTACACGAGAAAGTTGGACGAAGTAAATACATACCTAGACCTATTATATCGCTTAATTAGCATGTAAATATTGTAATCTGGACTTTTGTTAATTGTTCATTATATTTGTTATGCTTATCTACTATAATGGGCCAATGTATATATATATATATATATATATATATATATATATATATATATATATATATATATGTGTGCGTGTGTGTGTGTGTGTGTGTGTGTGTGTGTGTGCATGTGTGTGTGTTTGTGTGTGTATTCAATGCATGTTCTGTATCTATAATGCATATACTGTATACATGTATGTATATTATACATGTGTATATATATCTATATGTATATACATGTAGGACAGAGAGGATTTGAGACAGTCTATTCGTATCCCGACCCTAGTTAAACTGGGATTCAAGGAAAGATGATGATGATAATGATGATACATGTAAGACCTACACATGTAGGCCTGTAGGTATTTATACCCACGTGTAATGAATATATAAATGTATGTATATATTTATGTGTGTATTTACCAATATATTATATATATATATATATATATATATATATATATATATGTAAATCCATATATTGGTCTTCATTACAAATATTGGTATAGTGTATAAGTATATGCACATAGATAGGTATATATATATATATATATATATATATATATACGTTTTATATATAGTATATGTAATATATATTATGTATTTATATATGTACATGTATATGTACGTTATAAAATTGGATATGTTCGCGTTATACCTGCACACATCTGCACGTATAGGGTCCTATCGTATTTCAATGTTTAAGCTGGTGCTAATATAATTTTCATGAATCTTTGCAATTTTTAATTGATTATCTGTACTTTTAAAGTAATACAAATATGAAACTTTGAATACAATTAAAGTAATACTTTTTCTATATTTATTCTATAAATGTGTGTACTTAAACCTTTCAATTTAAAAAATTATGTCACAGCTTATGCCATGCCATTTATAATTATATATATATATATATATATATATATATATATATATATATATATATATATATATATACTGTATATACATGTATATATATATACATGTATTTCTAACTCTACATGTTGATGCGTAATAACTGTATAATATGAGCGTAGATGACACCGACAATACTACTTTAATTTCATAGGATGCCGATGTTTACATTAATGAGGTGTTAGCGTGTAAGTCCTTGCAATTCTTCATGGATTTATAAACCCCATCTCTTTACACCTGTATATTCCGAGCAAAATAGGTAATGTGACTTGCATCGAAGTTACATTACATTTTGACTCTGTTTTTATATCATTTAAGACTGCATAATATATTGCATTTAAGTGCAGATTTTTCTATTGTAGTCTTGGTTCGACAGTTGAATCATTTTATGCTTCTGTCGAGGGTTAATTATCACATCTTATTTTAATCTTAAAGCAATTACTAACTGATTTAGCCTCTGTGTATATTTAATAATTCAATAACCTATAAAGATTCTAAATGTGTGCGAGAAATAGGTATACTTTGAATGAAAACCAACTTAACTTTTTGCAACAGCAGGCTATTTTAATTTAAACATTTCGTAGAAGAATCGTTTTAGTTGAATAGTTGCTTCTTAATAATTTTTAATGTAATATTGCTTTCGAAATTTGTGAGCGAGATCTAAATCGGGTACCCCAGTGCTCTTGGGCACTGGGACAAGAGGCACCGGGGCACTGCGGCACTTGGTCGTCACCCGGGTTGCGCCTGGGTGGCGACCAAGTGCCCCGGGTGCCCACAGTGATCCGGGTACGCCCAATGCTCCGGGCGCTCGCAGTGCCCCGGCCGGGCTCCAGGGATGCCCCAGATGTTTTTTCCCTATTTAACGAGCCGAAGCTCGAACCACCAATCTCGGACGAGAATGTCCCGAGATCGACGGTCAGGCAGAGACAGGACTGACCGTGGTCATCCCTTGTCTACCGCCTCAAGGCGTAAGAGAGCCTTGCGGCCCCTTGTTACCGTCTCAGTGAACTGATGATAAGTGTGGCTGAAGCCCTGATCACTCGCCTTTTATACTGCCTGTGTTCGAGTAGCTGCGATCACGTGACCGATAACAACTGGTTATGAACCGGTTCAGTAACTGCCGCTCAATCTGAACTTCTGATGTCCTAGTTTTGCCATTTTCAAGCCAAATAGGCACTCTCACTAGATAGTGTTCTGTCAAATGATAAGTTCAAATTACATATTCCTTAGTCATAGTCATAGTCAGTCATATGGTTTATTATTATATATTTTAATTGTTTAGTTTTTTATTTATTATGAGATATTAAATGAACTCAGAAACGTAAATCATTAATATTTTTCGTTCTCATTTAATATCGTATATGAAAAATACTAATTAATTCGAACTGTATACGTAGCGCAACATTTTGATAAATTTTCAAGCTATGCTATTTTATATAAATCAATTTTAATGCAATATTTGCTCTCTCTCCTCTCTCACTCTCTATCACTCTCTCTCTCGCTCTCTCTCATACTCTATCTAATGTTCTGCTAAGTGGGATATCCGAGTTAAACTTTCATTCACAAAGTGTGCTCCCACTCTCCAAAAGAGCTCTCCATAGATCAACGAATGACATAGTCCCTTCACAAAAGGTAATATCTTTTTTATCCATATCTTATACAGCCTAAAGCTAGAAAAGTTTTGCTTCTGATGTGGTTTCTCATGGCCTTCCTCAGTTTTTGATTCGTGACCTCTTATGACCCGTGCAGTGAAGGATAGGTGTCAGTGTTCAGTGTCTGGACGCAACACTGGAAAACAATGTTTATTAAGAGCTAATAAACTGCCAAAGTTAAACCTAATCGAAGTTAATGTTATACAACCGAAAACTTTAAATCAGTCTCTTTCACTCTCATTCTGTCTCTCTCTCTCTCTCTCTCTCTCTCTCTCTCTCTATCTATCTATCTATCTATCTATCACTCTCTCTTTCTCTTTTCACTCTCTCTCTCTCTCTCTCTCTCTCTCTCAAGGTCGCATCATGGTTGCCTTTAAATTATCATCTTTAAATCAGTACCGCCTAATTAATTCTTACCTTTCTAATTTACATGTATGTAGCTCTTATTCTTTCTCTCGTTGGATCTTATTTTCATTTATATCATTTACAATAGAATACCAAGAGTGTCCTATACATGTAACTCTCTCCAGTTTAAATAAGGCTTACATGTTCACACAAATGCAAACTTGCACAACCTTGAATCATTAGTGTGAACCAAGGTTGTCATGAGCTAAAGTGAGCAAAAAAGTAGAAATTATAAACTAATTGTAGAAGGTATTGAACAGAAATACCACGCATCTTTGAGAAATATTTAAATATCAAAGCGGAGCTAGGTTTGCTGAATATTTAATCTTAAATGAACACTGAAGTCATAGATCAAAAATGCAGGAAGCTATACATATCATAAAATGCTTTCTAAGAAATAGACCAAATGTAAATAAGCCAGGCATTGCCTATGAGATGCGATCAGCGCATGTGATTAGGCCCACTAGACCCTTAATTGTACCACTACTGAGCTACAGAAATCGTAAACGTAAGCTGTACAGTAATTTGTTTTACGTAGACAAATTAAAATTGTACTATTACGGATTACGTATACGGCTGGAGCCAGTTGCGAAGTCGGTAGGATACTCGACTGCGGATCCGTAGGTGTGGGTTCAAATCCTTGGCTACCCCGTCACTGTCATCGCTTTCGAGAGAGAAAACTGACGTTACCCTTAGCTTTTTGGCTTTATACAAATATAATATTATTACGGCGGAATTTAACGCACTTGGTTTAAGTGACTGTCAAATATCAAAGTTAAGCTAAGCTGGCCTCGGTTAGTGCATGGTTAGGTACACATCTCGGAAGATGTAACGGAAGATGTAGGTGTTGAGCTTGAAAAGAAAAAATCCCAGGGTGTTGGAAGGTTATTCGTAAATCCGCGCCGGCTGCAATTGATGTGTTATCAAAAAGGCAAAGATGATTAATAACCATGGAGAGGAAGGAGGAAATGGACCTTAAACTTGCATCTGTGCTTCTGACTAAGTGTGCCGTTACGATATGTTATGTGATTAATTAATCAATTTAAATATTAATCATATAAAATAAGTATAATATAGTAAAATTATAATATATCTAATGTACTATTAAAGTAAAATGTAATTATAATATAATTATTCTAACTATAATTATAACGTAATGTAATTCATTTATTTATTTATATATTAAATAAAAATTTAAATTTAATAAATAAATAAATATAATTGTACTAAGCATACAAATAGCCTATTTAAAAATAAAGCTAAAAGCTACTGTAAGCGTCAGTTTCCTCACTCTAAGCGATGTCAGTGACGGGAAAGCCCAGGATTTGAACCCCGCACGTACTGATCCGCAGTAAAATATCTTGCCGACATAGCCACTAGCTCTGACTTGCGATGTCGATTATTGTAAAATTCATGTTATTTTGTAAAAATGATCCTGTATGTCACTAATGTGTCGCTCGCTTAGTTTATAAATTAATGTATGTACTCTGCCTGTATATCATCATCATCATCATCATCATCAATTCTTTGAGTTCTGTACAGGACATAGGGCGGCAGCACTCCTCCATTCGTTTCTATCATCAACAATCTTCAGTGGCGGATCCAAGGGGGCCGAGGGGGCCCGGGCCCCCCCTTAGGTCCGCCGATAAAAAATTGTAAACTATATTTTCATTGTTTCTAAGGCAATTTCGATGTGTAAATATGTTAGTAATGGCAGTGGTTGGGGGGGGGCCGAGGCGGAGGGTATGACAGGGTATAGTTTCATTGTTTCTATGGCAATTTCGATGTGTAAATATGTTAATATTTGCAGTGGTTAGGGGGGCCCGGGTGGAGTGTATGACAGGGTGTAGTTTCATTGCTTCTAAGGCAATTTCGATATGTAAAAATGTTAGTAATGGCAGTGGTTAGGGGGGGCCCGGGGTGGAGGGTATTACAGGGTATAGTTTCATTGTTTCTAAGGCAGTGGTTGGGGGCGGGGGCGGGGTTGAAGGTATGACAGGGTACAGGTTCATTGTTTCTAAGGCAATTTCGATGTGTAAATGTGTTACTAATGGCAGTGGTTAGGGGGGGGGCGGAATGGATGGTATGACCGGGTATAGTTTCATTGTTTCTAAAGCAATTTCGATGTGTAAATAGGGGCCTATGTTAGTAATGGCAGTGGTTAGGGTTGCCGGGGGGGGGAGGTTGGTACGACAAGGAACTCATTTCCAATAGCTCGATTTTTTTCTAGGATATACTAGGAGCCCTGTATTATGGAAGTAGGTCCAAAACCGTTTCACTAGCTCTCAATTTTCACTTGAACCTATGCATTGGAGGAAGAAAGGATGTAAGTAAAAAGTGTGAACTCCGTCCCGTAGCAGTGGTGCATTCAGCCTTGGATGGGAGGGGTTAAGCCCCCACACCATCACCAAAATTTGGTCGCTTTTGCAATTCGTCGAGATCTTCAGAGTTTCCTCAAAGGTGACAAAATTAACCTACTTCTTCCAAAACAAATGTAGGATTTTAGGTATTCCCCTGACTTTAGTACGGGTATAAGCGGGGGGAGAGGGGGGGGGGGTAAGTTACGGGGATACACTCACTCTATGAGCCGAATTCAGTAGTGAATAAACTTTGACACCCCATCCCCCACAGAAATTTGTCTGGTTGCGTCACATGTCCTGAAGAAGGCGGGGTGTAAGTAAAAAATGTACTCTAAAAAAATTCGGGCCCCCACTTAAAAAATTCCTGGATCCGCCCCTAGCAATCTTCACAGCGTCTTCCCATGAAATGTTTAATGCTCTCAAATCCTTGTTGATCGTATTTAGCCAAGTACTTCTAAGTCTTCCTCGTTTCCTTTTTCCTTGAGTTGGCTTCCAGTTAACAGCAGTCTTTGCGTATCTATCCTCAGACATTCTCAGTAAATGACCTAAAAACCTCAATTAACCTTCTCTCAGAAACTATTTCATCTAATTTTCTATGTCCACTCCTGTCGAATACTGTTTCATTTTTGACGTGGCCCCATATAGTGGATATTTAAAATTCTTCTGAGGCATCTTTGTTAAAAACATTTTAATTTGTGCTTTATTTTATTTGTACTTTCCTAGTTTTCACGTGCACACATTAAGACTGATTGAATAATTGTTGAATATATTTTTATCTTTAAGTACTCCTCAATTTTATTCTCTACCAAATATATTGGAGCTTTTGGAATACGTCATATGCTTTACCTATTCTACGCTCCATATTTCTTTTATTTGATCCATCTTGCGATATTGTACTGCCTAGATACGTGAACTTTTTACCCTTTCAACCTCGTTTTGATAACTCTTATCGTGAATATGTCTGTCTCTGCAATTGTGAGGATTTTTGTCTTTAATTTTGTCTTTTGTCTTTTGATTTTTTCCTGCATGTAGCAACCACAATATACTCTATGGTTGACCCAATATCCTGATCTGTTTAAACGCCTAGTTTTAGTTCACTGGAGCACATGGGCACCGGTTCAAATCCTCAGTCATTCGCGTCATTGTAAATTTTTAGACGCATATAACTGAACTTAAACTCGGTTTCAGAATTTCTTCTTTGTGGTTTTTAATATATTTTTGCCATATTGATCTCAGATAAGTAAAATTATATTTGCAGTAAGACAAATATTATGTATTCGTTGTTTCTATAAGTCAATTAATGCCAAGCTTTGTTGTGCCTTTTATTGCTACTTTAAATATTTCCCTTGACACTAGTAAAAATTCAGATGGACTCCATATTATATTGTATTTGGCTGTACTTGATTTAAGCACAACTGATTCAACTTGTTGATCAATGAAGTTCGCCCGATGCACTCGGGGTATTTGAGGGTACCCTGCATGGGTACCCGGACCCTGGTGCATCTGGGGTATATTACAGGGTATCCCGGGGTATCCTGGAATACCATGGGCATCATGGGGTACCCAGGGCCCTTGGTATACTCCCAGGGGCACCTGGGATTACCGGGGTAACCCGGGGTTTGCCCAACCGGGGTGTACCCACCCGGAGTGTACCTACCTGATCTAGTTCTCAAAAGTTAAACAAGTTAGGTAACGACATGAAATTTTGAATGGCTGTTCAGGAAGGTCTGGAATTAGTTTCCCATAGAACTGAACAGAAAGTAAAATCTTGGAAATTCAGGGGACCGGTAATTTGGATAATCCATCAAACTGACTAAACTAATAACGGACTAAACAAGAGGCATTAAAATTATAGATTTCATCAGAGTCTTCATACGTGATCATTTCACTATAGTGTGCATAGAATAGAAAATTAATTAACTGTAACTTTGGCTAAGTGAGTTTACATTCTTTAACTTGAGTGGCGTTTGATAGGTTGTGCTATTTTTGTGCGATGTTTAGGACGCCTTTGGGCGTACGCGGTTGGTAAGTAAGCCCACAAAGAGTATATTTTTGTCAATTTGTTAATTAAATAGATTTAATTAATTTTTTGTTTTAGTTATCTAAATTAATTATGCAAATTGACAATTGGTGCAGGAACGTAAATAAAAAAGTAATACTTAATTAATAGCAAAATCAGATAGAATGTACAAAGGATATGAGTCTGTATTAGCGTGTAAAACAATGTAAGCTGCATGTATGATTCACTTATAATTTTTATTTACTTGTTTTAATTATTCTAAAACTGTATTTTTTTAACTGAAACACTAGAAAAAGTTATTTATCTTAGCCTAATGCCCTGTTGTAAGACCAATGAATACAAATTAGTGCTAGTTTGTATGGGTATTTAGTGTGAACCAATTGAAAATGAATATGTTCTATGTATGCATGGACACTTTGTTTAATTATATAAGTAAATATTAAATTAGTTATATAATATGATAGTAGTATTACTAAATTTCATTATAATTTTCAATAAGTAGTATTACTAAATGTGTGCACTCTGGAACATCCTGTAACTTCATGAAATTTGTGATTGGTGCAAAAGTTTAACTCCCTCAGGTTAAATTTTGTGGGCGAGCAGGTGTGAGATTAAATTTGATGTTTAAATAGCTCAGTGTGTAAATGCTTTATATAACTTTATGAAATTGTTAAACGTTATTCCTGAAGTCCTGGGATCAATTCCTAGTAAAGCTGATCAGAGAGTAAAACATGTAACATCCACAGGACTAGTAATATGGATAATTGACTAAACTTATTAATAGATAAACATGTGGTATTAAAGGTGATAGATATCATCACATGATCATTTCATAGTAGGACAAACTTTTTAAAAAATTTTAAATTTTAGATTTATTGTATTGATAAATAAAATTGTGTTCTAAATATGTAAAAAGGTAGGGATTTATTAATTGTCAGAAATTGATAAAATGACAGAAACGACAAACTCCTCAAATTGGATAGAGACTGAAGCACTAGCACTGTGCTTGATGGCAATATCTACATGATGATTATTTTGATTACTCTGCAATTCATATTTTTGATTTCTGTCATTTCTGCCGTTTAAAGAATTATTAATTTGTTTGTCTCAATTTTCATTAAAATATGGTTCTAGATGTAAGTGTCTAACATAGCTAGGAAGATGTTTTTAGCATATAATATATTTGTTTAGCTAAATATCAAATATTATATTGTTACTAAACAATTCAGCTCTATCGTGGTTTAAATTAAGAAGCAAGTATTTTAAATTAAGCTTTTTTAACATTTTTTATTTTCGTAATATTTTTTAAGCCCTTATATATCCTTATTGCACTTTCCTTCTAGAGTATGTGTAGCAAATTAGCAATAATGTCAATATTAACTTCAACGTTAGTCTGAATACAAGGCAGCTCAGGAACATTAATTTTAATGTTGAATGTGCCTGTTGTTTAGTAATCCTGTCTTTAACTATAAGTTATAATATTATAAATAATGTTGTTTTTCAGTCAATTCTTTAGGAACAGTATTGGTAGTCTACATCTGTTATTTTGAAACAGAACTTTGCTCATGTTATTAACTGGATATAGTTTTAACCTCTGAAGGATATTAGCAAATCTGAAATATGTACAGGTATGCGCTCAGTAATACTGTATATTGTAGATCTGTATATACTTGGACTTGTAGTTCAAATCTCTGAGACAATGGCTGGACATTCTAGGCCAAGACTATGACCTATAGAAAGACAGCATGCTCCAAGCATTAAATTTGTAGATTAAAGGAGGTGGTAGGCCTAAACTATGACATTAAGACTTTTGCAAGAGTTGATTACTAACCTTTAGGTAGAATAAAGTTAGAAACAATGTAGCTGATTTAATAGACTATGTTAAAATAGCTTACTTGATAGACTTAAAATGACATTTTTGAAAGTTATAGTGGCACATAGTAAACTATAGTTTATAAATAATAATATTTACATGATAACTATATGACTACTGAATACGCATACTAAACTAGGCTTGCGACATATAGCCCGATATAGAATATATTGCTGTTTGACATATTCATTTTACTTTCTTCTATTGAAGTTTTTAACAGTCCTACCTAGGTACAGAGACTACAGACTGTAAAGACTGTTGTACCATTTGCTTGTTATACATCACAAGCAAAAGGTACAACACAGACTCACAACTACCTGATTTCGTTTTTATATTGGCGTACACAACAATCGATCGAAAATAAAATGACATTAAAATATGTCATTGTACTACATGTATAATTCGTGCAAGTTGGCCATTCATAACTTTTTAGAAGTTGGCAAAATAATGCATTTATTTAGTGATCTCAAAATATCTGAGACCAATTGCTAGAGACAAAGACCGAAACCATCGAGACCCAGACGGGACTTGTCGAGATAAAGACTGGCAAAACCTGGTCTCATCCATCTCAAGCACCTATGAGACCAGGACCTGGTTTCAAGTACCACTAGTCTGGATATATCTAGATGCTGTTTAGCATACATTTTGATAATCCATTTAGGGGAATAATTGCTTGATGCATGATGAATTTATAACTAGCATCATTATATATGCAAATGTCAGTAGCAATCATAGCATCTTATTTTAAGTAATTCTAAAGTAATTACTAGCCAAAGTACTGTATCTTACAAGTTACAAGGGTATTTAATAATCCAGTGGAATGAAAATAAATGTATCTGTTTCAGTTTAATTTACCTGTGAATGAATAAAACATGAGTTTAACTTAACTCTTTAGGACAATTTTTTTATTTACAAATAAGGTCTGACAATTTTTTGTTTCTTAAATTAAAATTTGGTATTCAGACCTCTAGTTTTCATCTAGAGCACACATACACACACACACACACACACAAACACACATACACACACACACATATATACATACATATATATATATATATATATATATATATATATATATTATATATATTATATAGATACATTTATATATATATATATATATATATATATATATATATATATATATTATTAAGTTCCAGTAATTTGTGAAAACAAAGTATGAGGTGTTCTTTAATTGCCTCACTGGGTAGATACAGATTTGTAAATCCCCTGTGGATTATTTGGATCTAAATGGTTAAGTTAAGCTATTACGCTTTTTGGTGCCTTAGGCTTGGATCATAGCTAACTTTATATTAGTTATATCAATTAATATAAATAAAGTTTACAAACTATTCCTGGCTGATAAAAGATGTTAAGATGTTTAAGAAGAAAATATCTTGTTGCAGCTGTACCAGCTAATAAAACTGTTTACTAATAAAACAGAAAACTGGTAAAGTTATTAGAACATTTGAATTATATATTGTGATAACTCTGTTTTGGGTTTTTTGTGATTGTGCACATGTAGTTTTTCTCAGCAAACAAGGGACGCAAACTTGAAGATGGGAATGGATAAGGAACTGAGTGATCTGCTTGATTTCAGTGCTGTAAGTTTTCTATGGATTATGTAAATGATTTTTAAAGCAATTTCGGTATCAAAATTTTCGTTGAGATCTTGAAAATTTTATCTAAAACGTATATGAAGAGTCAATTTGATCAATATTAGCATTTTATGCTGATTTTATCATGAAAGTGCTGTGTATAAATTTCATTTTGACTACTGTTTGTTTACTTAATCGATTCTTAAAGATTCTTACAAGGGAGTTGAAGGTAGTTGTGTTGTTCTGTTTATATTATTTACTAAGTATGGCCTGTTATGGTATTGTCAGATTCATATTTTATTTTTCTGTCAAGATTTTTAATTTGCTTGTTGCTAACTAGTGTCATTCCTTATATAATCTTTGTGAAAATTCTTGTTGCAAACAGTAACAGTGATCTGACAAATACAGAAAGACTAATTGACTAATCCATAATCCTAGTTAGTTGTCTGGATCAGATTTCCAACTTTAGTTAGATTTCTTTATGATGCTATTATTAGCTTGATTGTAAAGTGTTATATTTAAATTGATATGTGTCTTTAGTTCTGTCATAAATTCTACTGTTTTGCCTAATTTTCCGTAACATTGTAGTTAAGCTTTTGTTTGATGTGTTGTTTTTCAACTTTTAAATGATTAATATCAAAACATGAATTTTTGTTAAATGAGGTTCACACTCAATGCTATTGTAGCAATTTATTCAAGTCTCGTGTTTTCTTAAATATAACTACCTATATAGGTAGGTATTCTAATTTGTAGAACTACCAAATGTTCCTTATTAAATTAATTTCTCTTTCTCTGATTCCTGTAGGTTTAATGACCATTCTGTAGCTTATGATTCTTTCATCCAATTCTATCCTCAGACTTCTATTCATCTTTATATTGGAATATGTTATTAAATCATAATCATCTAACACCCTTCGTCTAGGTCATTTAGTTTTATAGTTGCTAAATATGTATGTACAGTAAAATCTGTTGTAGTATATAGATAATGTACTTTTGCTGTATTTCAGACATTTTCGCCTCCAGTACCGCCTCTATCCTCAGTGAATAATAGACTGTTTGGCAGAGATAGTCAGCATTTGTCGTCTGCTTTAAGAGCTGGTATGCCAAATAGTATTACATATTTATATGCCCTTATTCTTTTAATGCTTAAATTGATATGTTTGTGTAATGTTCAGGTAAATTTATGTGTGTATAACTGTGTTTTACTTTTCAGACTTCTTATTCAGTCAAATTGCCAGAAATACTCTAAGCTTATAGGAGATAATCGTTGCCATTTGTTCTTGTAATATGAACTACTAAAATAAATTGAAAGAAGAAGTCAGTGTAATATATGTAAACTGTAGCTTCTATGCTGCATAATTTAGGTAAAGTTGGCCTAAGTTAAAAGGAAATTTCTAGTGATACTGGGCCATCTATTGTCTAGAAATTAATTCGATGTTTATTTATAAATTTTGAATAATATTTAAAGATTTATTGTGGCATTAGGAATCGAAGATGAGGAAGTGAATGGGCCATTTGATTTTCCAGCATTGTATCAACAAAGGGTTAGTACTATTGTGGGATGGTTAATTTAATAGAGGAGTGAGCTTTGACTTATGTGAAATCTTGAAAAGCTTGGGTTCAAATTCGGGGCCAACTACAGTTAATTTACCGTTGCCCTTCATGCATGTAACTAGTGTTTGATAAATGTGTGACTTAAGGAACTTTTTGTTTTCAACTAAGACGAAAAGTTACAACTTAAAGCAATGTGAATCTTGAAGAATTAATTATACAATATACAAAGTAGGAAGATAGACAACTGCATGTAAATCTCAGTGCTCTTTGTTATCTTGAAAAGGAGATTAAATAAATATAAAACGTTCGTTTAATAACCTTTTAAATATGCCTGCTAATATTTTTATGAGAGGTTGCCCAAAGATGTAGATATTGGTGGGGATAGAGAAGGGTCTTCCAGACATTCCTGTCCTCCTATTCATTTTCATTTCTTTGTGCAAATCTTCTATAATACCATAATATATTTGTTTATTTTCAAAAATCTGACACTGCACATATCGTGTGATAAAATATGGTCAAAATAAAATATGGTTAATGTTATAAAATCACTTAATATCCCTTATATCATTGTCTCATATATTTCTGTTATTTTTTTGCTTCTTCTGCCTCTTAGTATGCTGTAGCATAATAATCTAACATAGGGTCATTCCAGGTCAACTGGTCCAATGCTTCCCAGGTGACCATCTCAGATTTAAAAGATATTTTAGCAGTGTTAAGTAAAATATGTCTCTAGGCTAGATTTAAAATTTAAAATCAATCGGTTGACCGGTTGGGGAGTTATGGCGGTCATTTCGACCCCACCGTAGATCCATTTTGGTGCGAAAAATGAAACGCGTGTAATTTTTTCTGTACTTTGAACAGCTATAATTTGGCTATTTATGGTTCTATCCATTTGAAACTTCCCAACAATACTATATTTGATGCGTAGATTCAGAAAAAGCACTCAGAATTCAAGTGGCGTGTATATCTTGGCTGCCACAGCAGCTCAAACTTGATTTGCAAAAGTAGAAATTTTTGAAAAGGCAACTTGGAGTCCTGATAATTCTCAAAAATGGCCAACTGCATTATTGCAAGCCTTTTAGTATAATAATATGGACATATCTCAATAACATAAAGCACTTGTCACCCTCAGAAACAGCTTGGATTTAGAAAACCACTAGCTCAGACCTTAAAAAAATTCAAGCATCATCCAATTTTTGGACAACTTCAAGGCCATGGTTAGGCATGTAGGCAGTTGATCACAACCTTGAAACTGCTGCTATTTACAGGTTGGTATGTTACTAACTTACTGTAAAAATATTTATTTCTCAACTCTATCAGAACATATAGCAATAGCCATGTAAACTTAGCCATCGAAGGTCGTTTTTACAGAAAAAATTCCACTCTCTATAGATAACTCCACCTTCACCTCTACTCTCATGTACGTGTGACTGAACTGTGCCTAGATTTACTGGTTGTGTCGTGTTATGTGCAGAATTTCAACGACTCCGGCGTGAACTCTCCCTCTTCTAGCTTGCTCTCCGACCCTTACAATCCTTATGGTCAGTGCGCTGGTCATGTCAACTCTGGTCCGTAATGTTTTTTAATCCTCGTTCTTTATTTTGATTGTATTGACTACTTATAAATCAGAGGAACGAATTGCTTAGGAGTGATTATTATTTGCAGTAAAACCAATCATAAAAGTCTATAGCAAATATTGTCACTGTGGAGAAGGCCAACTTCTCGGAGTTGAATTAACCAAAACTGTAAAACCATAAATTTTATATAAATCAGTTCAAAGTTAATTAACATTGAATTTAAGTTCAAATATATATATATTAGTTAACGGTTTGTTTGTCTTTGTTAGTGTTTACAGGCATATATAAGTAGCATTACCTAAAGTCTTTTCTTGGTGAATTGCATTTGTCCCTTTAAATTCTTTCGTTATTGTTAGCGTAATGAAATACATTTATGTTAATGGTTGTTATCACAGCCTATGTAGGGCAACCAATTGCTTCATCTGTTTATCAGTCAAGCATTACAGCTATTTATTAAAAAAATTAACTATATATTCTCAGCTGCTTATCTCATTTTGAAGTTTTTACGATTAAAATATGAGCATTAAGTGGAAGCTATCAAAGAGTTGAACCGGCTTTTGTATAACTATGTGTTTTAGCTTATTCTCTTATACTTGCCATTGTGTCTGATTCTTGATGAACCTAGTATACTATTACAGACAAGAACGATGGAGATTTTCTAAGCAGAGAACTACAGGTGAGAATTTACATCTGTCACAGGAATTATTATTTTGTATAGCTTTTAATTTCTGTTCTAGTTATGGAGCTGCATATATTATATAGCGTGTTGTTCCTTGCACTTTTAACTTTTTAAGTGTACATTTTATTTGTTTCATTAATATTAAATTCATTAATGGTATATGGAAATAATTTCTGCATAAACTTATCAAATTAATTTATTAATTATTATTAATAAAATAATAATATAATATGTATTATAATTTTATTTTTATTTTTTATTATTTATTTTAATTTTAGTACCATGATTTTGATTAATGTTAAAAAAATTAGCAATATTTTTATAATAAAGACTTGTAAATGCTAACAACTGAATTTGTAATGTGTGATCTTTTGAACTTGCTGTGCATTGCCGAACTACAACACTGTGCTGAAGATAAAGTCAGCTGCTCTTCATATCCCATTATAGCCATAGATATAACTTGTGTAATGTTTTTCTTCCTATTTGTGATGTTGATAAACTAATCTATTAATTTTAAATAATAATTAATAATTATTAAAAATTAATAACAATTAATAATAATTAATAATAATTTATTAATATCATTTTATTTTTAAAACTATATATATTATTATTTTTATTTATTTATTTATTTATTGACTCATTATTTGTCCATAGGCTGGTGCAGCGGCTGGCTTGTCAGCGATGGGTAGAGGGGCGTGTATGCCACAGCCTGGCGTTGGGGTCATGATTGGTGGTCCCCTACCGGCCCCTGCTCTAGGCTCCCCCTACTATAGCATGCAACCATCGGGAAAGCGTCCGGCCAGCAACATCTCGAATCAGCCGACGTGTGTGGGGCAGAGCTGGAATCCTGACGCTAAGAGAAGAAAAACGAGCGTCGTAAGTGCTCATAGGAGTTCTGCATAAACTCTTTATTTAAATTTTGCAATTGAAATAGTAAACTTAATGAGATATTTTTTAATACATATATTTAAGCAGTATAATTAGAACTATTCAGTTCTGATGACCGATTGATATTAATTTATGTTTTAAATGTGCTAGTAATTAAATGGATTCATCGGGATGAACTAGATTTTAATCCAAGAGCAAGTCGTAAATAGAACATTACCAATAATAAGCAAAATCAAATTGCGTGGTTGTTAAGAGCGTCTCAGAAAATAGATTTAACAGTAATGCAGTAAAATGATCGTCTATTTAATAGCACTTTTGAATTCTTTGATAATTTTATTGATTTCCTATAAATCTGTCGCTCCTGCTCGGTAATATTCTTGAATTTACTCTCTGATCAGTTGACTTGGCAAATAAACTTCTGTGTTATCAGCTCATTTGGTTGTTGGTTATCAGCTCATTTGTTTGTTGGTTATTGTGTTTTGTTGTTGGTTACATTATTTTGTTGTTAATTAGTTATCATATTTTATTGTTGATTATAATTACCATATTTTTGTTGGCTATCGTATTTAGCTGTTGATTATCATATTTTGTTGTTGGTTATCATGCTTTAGTGTTTTGTTGATTTTCAAATTTTGTTAATGTTGCAATTTCAACATTCAAACAACTTGACTGATAATGTAACGATGCTTATTCACCGGATGATTTTATGTACATGTATGTAATTTTATAATTTCCTGTAGTTTTATGGTTGCTCTTTGCTTGATTGATTAACTATTAAATGCTTGATTAACTGTAGACGCCAGGCAGTGCGGAGGTTCCTCCAGGTGATGGGAACTATAGGCTGGATGCTCTAGGAAAACCTTTAGAGGCTCCAATGTATAATCACTATTCTCTCTATCATCCAGGTATGCCACTCACTATTTTATGTCGTAGTTATGAAATCGAGAAGTTACGGAAGAAAAATGTAATGGTAATAAGGCAAAAATTAAGATTCTGTATTTTGACCTTGAAGATTAGAGTAAGAAATGGTTGTGATGATAATGATAATAATACTAATAATTAATAATATTTAAGAATAATAATAAATGACAATGGCTCTTTCAGTCATGATGACATATAGTGTTTGAGCAGCATTTCAACACTTTTTTTATCGTTTTATCATATCCTCAGGACTTATAAATATTTAACATTATTTTTATAATTCCAAGAGTTGATTTAGTTATATTTATTCTTGGCTGTGTGGTGAAAATTAATCATTATATAATTAAATTAGTGTCATTGAATATTATTGTAGATAGCTAGAACCTCATTGCTAGTATTATTTATTTAACTATGATTACTTAGAAATTTCCCGAGTAGGTTCGGGAAATTTTCCCAAGTAAGTTTGGGAAAATTGAGAATTGAACCTACCGACAACTGCACACGTTCGTAAGTGGCTACTGATGACACAGATATGACAAAAGAGACTTGTGGCTGTGTGATGATGAGTTCTGTGTTAGATCAATTGGTCGTTCACATTTCAGACTAGGAGAGGTCTAGTTGCTACATCGATTGTGGTATTTTACCACTACTATACTTCACATTCGCTGTCCATTAAATGCTACTTGGCTGAGTCAGTGGCTCATCAACTGATTGTTCAACAGCGAATCAGCAGGTGCTGGGTTCAAATCCGATACTCTCTCCATCACTGACATGCTATCGAACTGGAAACTGACATTGAACCTGGCATTACTGTAGCATTTTGCATAGCGCGATGATATATAAATATGCTGCTTGATTGATTGGCAGAGCCGTGGTTAATGGGGAGCGTTGGATATTCAGGTGACGTGGCGACAGGACTGCCACACGCCACTGCTGGCTCTTATCTCAATAATAATGTCTCTGGCTACGATACTGGACTATCTTCTACAGCATCTAGAGTCCAGGTGACATTTTAATTTTAAAATATTTACCCAAGTATTTTAAATTTTTGATGAATTTATTGACTGATTGTTATTGATTGATCAATTGATTTGTTTAATTATTGAGTAATTGATTTACTGATTGATTGATTATTTGAATGACTGACTTAATGTCTGAGTGATTGAGCTAGTGATTGATAAAATTCATTTTTTGTTTCATTTGATTGATGAATTTATTGACTGATTGTTATTGATTGATCAATTGATTGGTTTAATTATTGAGTAGTTGATTTATTGATTGATTGAATATTTGATTGACTTACTGAATGTCTGAGTGATTGAGTTAGTGATTGATAAATTCATTTATTGTTTGATTTGATTGATGAATATATTGATCTTTAGGGCCACGCCATGTCCTATCCACCTCCTCCACCTCTCATGGACTCTCAGCTGGCTGCGGGAGGTGGGTTCCATGCGACTTCATCTCCTGCAGGTGTGGAAGGCGCTGGGTCCATGTATGGAGTGGCTGGAGCACTGACAGACGATCAGTCGCTGCAGGCTGGTTCTACAACGCTAGGCAGTGCGCTCGCTAGTGTATGTATCAGATCTATAGCCTCTTCTATGATTAATAAATCCATCTCTCTGATTTTCTTTTACTTTGAATAGGGCTACTCGGATTTCAATATATGTTTATATCATTTACATTAAGGGTTAGCTGAAATGTTAATAATATTCCTACTTATAATTACTAAAATAAGAACTATAATTATTAAAATAAGAACTATAATTATTAAAATAAGAACTATAATTATTAAAATAAGAACTATAATTATTAAAATAAGAACTATAATTATTAAAATAAGAACTATAATTATTAAAATAATAACTATAATTACTAAAATAAGAACTATAATTATTAAAATAAGAACTATAATTATTAAAATAAGAACTATAATTACTAAAATAAGAACTATAATTATTAAAATAAGAACTATAATTATTAAAATAAGAACTATAATTATTAAAATAAGAACTATAATTATTAAAATAAGAACTATAATTATTAAAATAAGAACTATAATTATTAAAATAAGAACTATAATTATTAAAATAAGAACTATAATTATTAAAATAATAACTATAATTATAAAATAAGAACTATAATTATTAAAATAAGAACTATAATTATTAAAATAAGAACTATAATTATTAAAATAAGAACTATAATTATTAAAATAAGAACTATAATTATTAAAATAAGAACTATAATTATTAAAATAAGAACTAATAATTACTAAAATAATAACTATAATTATTAAAATAAGAACTAAAATAACTATAATTATAAAATAAGAACTATAATTATTAAAATAAGAACTATAATTATTAAAATAAGAACTATAATTATTAAAATAAGAACTATAATTATTAAAATAAGAACTATAATTATTAAAATAAGAACTATAATTATTAAAATAAGAACTATAATTACTAAAATAATAACTATAATTATTAAAATAAGAACTATAATTATTAAAATAATAACTATAATTATTTTCGATTGTATCCTGCTGTATTCAATCTAGCGCCTTTGCTTTCCTCTCTATATCGAAGTCAATCAGATGCACTAAAGTAATGACTAATCTAACCATTAACATAGCCTACAGCTACTTGTATCCTGAGTTAATTAATACCTACAGATAATTGTATTCTGAGCTATAGTTTCCAAACACTTTCCTTAGTTTCTTTTAGTAAGCTTTTGCAACGCTTGTAGTGGCTTAGTTGCAATATGTTCAGTTTGGAACCGTGACGAATGCAGCAGATGTTAGAAGATTAGAATACTGGTGTTTAAAAATTTAGCCACCATGCTAAACTATATCTCGAACATTCCTTTCGTGACTTTCACATTGATTTAAGTAAACTTTTCAAATGATTTTTAACATAAGGTTTTATTTAGTTTTGAGAAGCAGTGTCTTCTTGTTTTCTGATTGGTTGATTTAATTTTCTTTGATTGATATATAATTGTGCTACTGTTAGATATACTCATCCGATCATGCTTCCAACGGCTACTCAATAAATTCTGTTGTATCTGCGGCGTCTCAACCGATGTATTCAGGTTTCTAATTTTCTACAGTGTACTCTCTCTCTTTCTTAAGTAAAACTAAAGTAATAAATTTTTAAAGTAGAAATCATGGGAGAATTTCACTGTTAAAGTAGAATTGTAGCGACTGTTGGAGTAGATGGACAGATATAATAAATCTTTAATGTGAGAATTCATTTGTTCAGTGACTTAAAAGCAGAATGAAATAGTGCCAGAATGTGGTGCTGCTATGCTCCTAAAGTTATTCATCATCATCATCATCATCATCCTCCCTTGAATCCCAGTTTAACTAGGGTCGGGATACAAAGTTATTAATTTTATAAATTTGACTCATGTTTTTTGATTGACAAACAGGCTATGGTTTACCAGGAGGATACTGGTCCTCACCACGAGGGGGTCTCTTGCCCCCCACTCCACAAAGGCTTGCAGGAGCCCCCTCTACTGACTCCTCGCAGTATGGCGTGCCCCCGGTACAGCTGGAGGAACGCCTGGAGGACGCTATACACGTCCTACGTAATCACGCTGAGAGCGACCCCAAAGCAACTCCAGTCCCGCCTGCTTTGACTAGGAATGGAGCGGTGGAGCAAGCCACTAGCACAGGTCTCGTGTTAAAAATATCTTACAATAGTTGAGCCAGTGTATGGTCAGGTTCATTTGCTGCTATCAGTGGCGGCCCAAGATATTACTCAACGGGATATGAACTTCACAGGGTAAGGACTCGAGAGGTACTGGTATGTAGCCTGAAACCTAATGAATAGTAATTATCAATGGCCGCATTATGAAGAGTGATCATTGATCATACCTCAGGCACTGCCAGTTAGTTTATATCAGACTAATTACGCTATTTAAAACTAAGGTTTTTATATTTTATTAAAAAATTGTTAAAATAACTTTATTGTAGCCTTTCCGTATCTGTTTGTGTTTGTTGACTTTCTTTGTTTTAGTTTCTTGAATTATTGTTACTATGAACTTTTCTGTGTGCGCTCTGTACTAACAGCTTCTTTATACCTATAGTTATTGTTCTAATCAGCTTTTGATGATATTTCTTAACTTATGTTCAGGCGGCAACGTGAAGCTAGAGAAGCGAGAAAAGTTTGACGACACCAGGTCGTCAGATGGCGCTGCCGTCAGCGAGTCGGCTCAAGATCCTACGAGGTTGATAACTAAGGGAGCGGCTAAGAGCGGAATGACTCCGGCCCAGAAGACGGCGTCTGCTAAACGAACAAAGAAATCAAAAGCATCGTCAGCAGGGGAAAGTGTCGATTTTAATGACGTGTTAGTACCACATGATTTCTCTCTCTCTCTCTCTCTATCTCTCTCTCTCTCTCTCTCTCTCTCTCTCTCTCTCTCCCCTCTCAGTCTGTCAGTGTATTGTCTATCATCAGGTCTAGAACTCTTCCAACAGATTCTGTAATCATTTTGGTCACTAAGAATTTATAATCAGCTAAGATTCTCGGTGTAACTCTAAACCTATTCCTCACACTCTTCGTTCAATTGTGTCTTTCAACGATCTTCCCTGTTATGAAATAAATGTCCTATCCTTTGCTTTTTTCTTTTTCTTATAATATTTATTAACTGTTTATCTGGGCCGTCTCTCTAAAGAAATTCACAATACTCTAAAAATTGTTTATTTCATTATTACGAGGTCAATTTTAGTTGTTGAATACGTCGAAAGATGTTGTTGTTCAGCTACCTGTGCAACTGCCATGTGTTGTGTTATGTTCAGATATTTTTTCTCATGAAAATTAAAATAAACTGCTGTAGTAGTGAGACCGTCTCATTTTGCACAATTTCAAACTTGAATTTATGTCGTACCAAATGACATCATTGGTTAAAAATAGACGATTGAGTTTCATTTCTTAGGGGTGTATACTGAAAAAATACGATTTGTATTGAAATAGAAATAGGTGAGTAAAATTTAATAAGGGTATGTGTAACAATTTTCTTGTTGTTGCTGTGCAGCAATGATGGTTTTGACGACGATGATGATGATGATGACGACGATGATGATGATGGCGAAGTGAATCCTGAGAAGAAAATAATACGAGAGAAACTAAGGCGCCAACAGAACAACGCCAGAGAACGGTAAGCTTAGTATGTGTGCAAGAGACAAAAATAGAATATAATGGATCAGCATGATCTCTTGCAAGGATATCCTTTATGAGCGAGTCTTGTGTTCGAATACAGTACCAACTTGCTATCAGTAAGTCACTTAACAGCTCCTCCAGTAGAGTGTATAATAATTAAAATGATTTCAGACATTTTGGATGTTATAATAAGCTGTTGATTGACTACAGCAATACCTAATTAATGCTGGCAGATTTTAAAATATATCATGTGATAGTTAGTTTAATTACTAGACATCAAGAATTGCTGTTAGGCATTGTTCAATGCCATTTTGTGCTCTGTATTATTTACAGTGATTCTCACTGGGTTACAAAACCCTTTTTTTTGCCTAATAAGAAAATAAAGTGAATATAATTATTTACAAAATTGAAGTATGCCTTTTTCCTGTTTACAAAATTAGATCCTTTTTAAGCCAATTTGATGTTGAAATGTTGTTTGGATGAATTTTTTCTATTTTTCTAAATTGAATTTGTTTTAATTTTTTACTGGTTTCTGTTGTCTGAATTTCTTTTCAACGAGGATGACATATGTAAATCTCAGTTCATCAATTAAGTTTCGGTTATCAATGGTCTAACTATTTGGAAATGTATTTAAGAGAAACTAACGCTTACAGAAAAGTTCTGACTCTACTTTCTCATCCAAAGATAGTATATTAGATTTTTGAAGCTTTGCGTTTGACCAAGCACTGAGCTTCAACTAAAGTACTAACACTGCTACTGAGCTGATATGAGCACTAGTATATAACTATGATCATATGCTGTTTGCTTTACGTACGGCTGAAGATTGCGTGTGCGGGACATAAATGAGGCGATAAAAGAGTTAGGCCATATGATCTCGATGCACATGTCGTCCAATCAGACGATGACGAAGCTGTCGATACTGCAGGAAGCAGTTAATGTTATTACTTCATTGGAGAGGCAGCTAAGAGGTGATGAGCATGGTTCTAGCATGGCTTGAATTCTCTGTTCATCCGTTAAATAGATGCCTCTGCAACAATTATAATTATAATTTACTTTACCAAATTATAGAGAAATAGAGTAATGTATGTTATAGATGCATGATCAGATGTGTTCATCCGTTAAATAGTGCCTGAACAACCATTGCTGGGTTGACATTATGTTGAGAAATAGAGTATGTTATAAATGCATGACTATTGTGCTTGTGTCTTCTCTAGCATGTAACTGTGTTTTATAAGCATAACCTCTTTCTTTTATAATTATTCTCTTGAGCTTTACTTAATAATATATATATATATATATATATATATATATATATATATATATATATATATATATATATATATACTTCTAGTATAATATTAATCAGTATAAAATAGTTTATTGCACTAATGCAGTGCAGCCTTTCAGTTTAGTGCATGCTTCAATATATCAGGTCCCTTTGTACCATTTCATGTTTGTGTTTTGATGTAATATAACTATTGTACAGTATCTTTAGTACGTATTCTACATCTATGTGTGTCATGTGATTTATTTTACAGACACCTGTTCATCTTATGCATAATTTATTTTTTATTCCATTGTGTATGGGTAAATTAGTAATAACTTCCATTCTAGATTCAACAATGTATCATATGGTTCATTCATCTGTTGCTTTTTGTAGTGAATACTAAATTTGGTTGCTATCTTCATGTAAATACGTTTTGTATTTAGTCTTAGTTTAAGTTAATGCACCACCGTTAGTTAGTTAATTCACAGTATATTTGAATGCTTAGATTACTAGTTCTTGAGTTGTTAGGCTAATCTGCAGTCAGCGATCCTTGAGAGCTTAAAAGTCTTCGCTTTTGAAGTTTGAGCTTGAAATTTTTAAAATAATGATGACGTTACTTAAGTGTTAAGTTCACACTGTTAGCAGCATAGCGCTGAACATTAAAATAGTAAAACTACCACATTTAGTCTTTATAATTGTATTGTATTCTTGTAAAGAAATCTTTCAAATGTCAGTATGAGGACTTTCCTGCTTTTTGATTAATTCATTTTCAAGCTATTTTGCTTTAAAACCATTTTATTTCTATTAAAATTTTTCTCTCTCATTAGGTTACTTTTTAAAATAGAAAGTTCATATATGCATTAAGAAATAGGAAGCAGAGTTGGATAAGACACATTCAAATGGGGGAAAGTCTACTGAAGTGGTCATAGAAGACAGAATGGAAGGAAAGAGAGAGCAGAGACAGGCCGAGATTAGGAATGTTAGATGATTTAAAGATCCACTCATATGTGGACATGAAGAGGAAAGCGGATGACAGATTAGAGTGTAAGCGTTATATACCATGGACCTGCTAGTAAGCAGTGCACTAATAGAAAGAGAGAGCGAGAGAGAGATGATAGTTTTTATAAGAACTAAACTTTCTTTTGAATTGTAATTTCTAATAGTATGTTTTATTCAATTTAATTTATGGTTTACAAATCTATATATTCAATTTTACGTGCAAATATCTATCTTTTTCTGCCATTGTCTCCTTTGTGATTCGAAATATTGACCCAATTTCAGTTAACAAAACTATTATTAAGTCCTAATTATACAAAAAATATATAGACCCTATTGCTGGTAAAAATTTATTAAACTAAATGTAGGCATATTAATTCTTAGTAGTATTTGCAAAACTCTCTTTTGAAAGATTGTCTTAACTGAGGTTTTTATCAGTTTTAGGTTTAAATAGAATATAATGTATTTCCTAAGAATAAATATTAAGCATGTTTTATCCCATGCATTAGAATATATATCTTGCTAAAGCATAACAATCCTGCTTTTTGTGTAAAATTGAAAAGAATTTAGGTGAAATACAGTTGTAAGGAATGGTAAATTTTTGCAAGAAGTTTTTTTTTTCAAAAACTATTTTAAGTTATGGTGAGATCGTTTAAAAGACAAAAGTTTAAAAGTCAATACATATCATTGAAATGAGGTCTCTTTTTGGAAAATAAGTCCAGGAAATGTTCAGGTTGCTGGTGCTGACAAACTTACGACAGATTTATTATGTACATCACATTAAATTTATTTCTTTTCTGTCCGTATATGTTAGTATTCTGTATGTATTAAGAATGAGGCTAATGAGATCATGCATGCTTTGTGTAATGTTTTCATCTAATTTTTATACTAATACTTATAGCACCGCATATAATGCCAATTGTTTACAACATTTTTCATAGATGCTGTTACCTCACACAGACTTGTATTGGCACCTCACTGTTACCTCAATCAGACTTGTATTGGCACCTCACTGTTACCTCAAACAGACTTGTATTAGCACCTCACTGTTACCTCAAACAGGCTTGTATTAGCACCTCACTGTTACCTCAATCAGACTTGTATTAGCACCTCACTGTTACCTCAAACAGGCTTGTATTAGCACCTCACTGTTACCTCAATCAGACTTGTATTAGCACCTCACTGTTACCTCAAACAGGCTTGTATTAGCACCTCACTGTTACCTCAATCAGACTTGTATTGGCACCTCACTGTTACCTCAAGCAGACTTGTATTAGCTCCTCACTGTTACCTCAAACAGACGTGTATTAGCTCCTCACTGTTACCTCAAACAGACTTGTATTAGCACCTCACTGTTACCTCAATCAGACTTGTATTGGCACCTCACTATTACCTCAAGCAGACTTGTATTAGCTCCTCACTGTTACCTCAAACAGACGTGTATTAGCTCCTCACTGTTACCTCAAACAGACTTGTATTAGCACCTCACTGTTACCTCAATCAGACTTGTATTGTTACCTCAAATAGCTCGTATTTGCATGTATCCTCTGACTAAATGATTTTATTTAGGGTGAGGGTGCGAGATATAAATGGTGCCTTCAAAGAACTTGGTAGAATGGTAACTTTGCACATAAGTAAAGATCGGCCACAGACTAAACTGGGAGTTTTGCAGGAAGCGGTATCTCTCATAACAACACTAGAGCAGCAAGTTCGTGGTAGGTGTTGTAATTGATTGGTAGAAATGATTTTCTGCAGGTGTTTCTTAATTGAACAAATTCTTTGGAATACGGCAAGATAATAAGAGTAGTGACTGTTCAATAATTCTTTGATGAAGTCCAAGTGAATGTGGAATATAGACGAGCAATACCTACATAAGAAATACGTATTCAATTCAGTTCAATTCGTATATGAATTAAATTACATTATTAGATGGGTGCTTAAATTAAATATGTTCTGACATCGAAGTTGTTCCGGTGGCCATTGAAACCATGGACCCCATGAATCCCGATGGGGTTTTCTTCTAAGTTGAGAAGAAGTTGGGAAGGGACCTTAATAGTATTAATCAGATTAGGACTATTATTATATATATATATTAGAATATATAATAAATATTAATAGCAGACTATTTCATTAGTTAATTAATTAATTTTAAGTTTATGTTTCGAAATTAATTAGAAGTTTTATTGCTTGTATCCCATTACACGATTCAAATAACATTATGTTCTGACAGTTTATGAATTTTATATAAAATTTGTTTTTATAATATTTGATGAACCTAGACCCTAACCTTCCTGACCCTAGGTAGCTAAACTGGTGTACTAGGGAAGAAGATGATGAGGATGAGGATAATTGTGATTGATGAGCCTGTTGGTTTTTTTCATAGGTTTGCTTTTAACAGGCGGGGCGCAACTAAAAGCTAGAAGCATTGCACTGCTAATGATTTAAATGTAATTATCATGGATGCGCATTACATCATTATACTCAGTCGTTTACTTGATTAAATTTAGTCAATTATTTCCAAACTATTTTATTATTTCTCCACTATTTTGCAAAATAAAATGTTTTATTAGTGGACTTGCTAAATTACAATATTGTTACCAGTCATATAATAACTCCTGTAGCATATCATTATAATACAAAACTTGTTTCTAACCGGATACTGATCTCTGTTAGTATATATAGTTTTAACAATAGACTCGTACTTTTCATTTTCAATTCGTACCCTAACTTGAACTAATTTAATGTATGATACTACTTTACTGTATGTTATTTCATGCATGTTGTGTTCAGTATGAGTGTGTCATATAGTTGTCTGCTTAGAGTAGCATCTTAATTAGAAATGGTTATTATTCAAGACTATTAGCATGCTGCATGTTAGTTCTTTAATAGAAATTAAGTAAAGTTTTAAACATAAATTATACTTAAATTGGTATCTATAGTATATAGTTTAATTATTTTCCTTTTTTTTGTAATTTCATAATTATTGTTAATTTTAACGAATGTTAACTATTATGAACAAAGTTTAGTGTTTCTGAGTAATATGTAATTAAGTGCGTTCAGTTTAAACTGAAAATGATAAGTACCTTCTATAAAACAATGTAGTATTATTGATTTGAATTATTGTTGAACAATATTTTGTATTGAATTATTAATTACTTATTAGGAAAATTCAAATATCTAGGACATACTGTAACAGATTGTGGGAAATGTGAGACTGAAATGTGCAGTCAGATTGCATAAGCAAAAGAGGCCTTAGGTAATATTACAGAAATGTTAATAAAACGTCTAAAGAAGTCAAAAGATATAAAGATAGTGAAAACCTTGGTATGGACCGTGCTGTTATGGATGTGAAATATGGACGTGAAGGAAGAAAGAGAAGATTGTCTGGACCCGAAAAGTTACAAATGAAGAAATTCTGGAGATAATTGGTATAGATAGACACTCGACAGTTGATAAATACATTAAAAAATAGGAATAAGAATTGGATAGGACGCTTTCTAAAGGGGGACAGTCTTCTAAAGATATTTTAAATGGTAGAAAGGAAGAATAGTGAAGCAGAGGCAGACCGAGATTGGGTATGTTATTGATTTAGAGACCCACTCATATGTGGACATGAAGAGGAAAATGGAAGGCAGAGAAGCGTGGATGCGTTATATACCATGAATCTTCCAATAGGCAGTGCGCTAAAACAAAAAGAGAGAGAGAGAGAGACAGAGATTAAGAAGTAATATAGTATCTGACAAATATAAGACTATAAGAGGGAGGTCATGTTTTGTCAATTTCTTTATTGCTGATATTACATAGGAAAATCCAAGTCACTTTTAAACGTGATTGCATTGCTGAGAGAAATGTGCTGCTGCAGTTTTATTTTATTATTTTATTTTATCTATTTATTCAAATCACTTTCCTAACAAATTTATTCTAATCATTTCCTATCTAGTCCCCTCCGTGTCTACCCCAAATAAGAATTAACGACACGCCAAACGGAAGTTTTTTTTGCAAATCACTCAGTGCCATATATTAAAACCAACAACAATGTTAGTGTAATTTGTAATTGTTAAAATACTTTGATGCACATTAATGCATTAGCGTTTAGATTAATTGGTAGGGGTCTAACTTGACAAGCAGGATGTCTTATTTATGTTGTTAATATTAAGGCTGAGATATACTTGCTAGATGTAGTTAGTACATTGAAAGCTAATATGTTTTGCCTAAGTATATTGTATATCAACTAAATCAATCATAGACCAATTTATTGCCTTCGGTGAGCAAAACTTTAATTGGAAACAAAAAAAAAAATTTTATATGAGTTTTTCTGTTGTATATATCTTTAAGTGTTAATAATTAATTACAGAGTTAGTTTACTTATTTTTCTAGTTATATTTAAGTCATATTGCCATTTTAATAATACTAGCAGCTCTTGTTTGATAATTAATAAGTGTCCTGGATGATAATTTGCATTAGTTTTACAACGTAAGTATTTTTATTTTTATGAATAGAGCGCAACTTGAATCCTAAAGCCGCCTGCTTAAAGAGACGTGAGGAAGACAAAGCTTTAGAACAATTCTCTTCTGCGAATCCTCATTTATCTGCGTCTTCTACCAATCATGTAAGTATATTAAACTGTCTGTGACTTATGATGGTTAGAAAGCGTCTGTGGCAAAAGTTCTAACTTCTATCAATCTAAAAGTCTTCAATTCAGTCTTTTAAAAAATTTCCGCTTTTGCCTGTCTATTTAAATATCAACTCTACCAGTCTATATCCAAATATCAACTCTACCTGTCTATTTAAGTAATATATGTTGTAAACGTGCCAAATACTTTACTTCTTGTATTACACATTGAAAAGGGTAGAGATTAGTCTCACTTGATGTTATATTTTTGATAGCATTTTAGCTCCTTTTATCAATAGCTAGCAACTAGCAAAATATAACTGTAAATATAATGATCATCTAGAATAAAAATTGTGTTTCATTATGAATAGCCGTCTTGAATGATAATTGTATAAACAAGAGATAATAGGTCTGTAGGTCGGTTGCAGTCATATGTATAATATTGAATTAATAAATATCAATTGAAACAACTTTTTATTGTTACGTGTAGAACATGGAGTTGGGAGCCTCGTCATCCTATAATTCAATCAACATGAACGGCATGCTATGATCATCTCATCGTTTTTTTGCTACAACTTCTACTACTGTCAGTTTTCTTTATTCCATCCAGTCTGCTATCATGATATTTCAACTTAATTTATCTTCTAAGTTACGAGACAATATCTATTAATTAGGTTTTAATAGGAGTATAATAACTTCAATACATTTAGCAGTGAACTTGTTGCTATTCTCGGTTTGAAATCAAATAGAGTATAGATTTCCAATTGTACGGCTTGTCTTATTTATTTCATTTAGAACTGTCAGATTGTTGGCTGAACTTAACTGTTAAGCAAAATATGCTCATGAAGTCGTCATGAATCATAAAGCATAAGTAAATTTCTGTTTCTGCACCTTTATTACTAAGCTCAGTCATTGGTTGTACTTACTCATCTTAATTTGTTATCTTCCTTTGAATCTTAGTTTAACTGGGATCGGGGTATGATTAGACATTATCTTTCTGTCCATGCCGTATCATCAGACAATACCCTGTATTGATTGTACTAAGTCATCATTAAAAATTAAGAATTTGTGTGATTATCATAAAATTCTTAGTAATTGCCATAAAATTCTATTAGCTCCATCTAATGTTCTAATGCGTCAGTGAAAAGTGATATTTATGAAGACTAGAAGCGTGGGCCCATTTCCGTCTCACCTGGTCATCCTCTGTATGCAAAACAACAGACTAAGTAGAAGCGTTCTACTCTCTATTTATTAAATCCTTTTGATAATGTTTAGCCATAATGTTTAACTATATAAGTTTGAAAATACGTTAAATATTGACTATTGCTTAAACCTTACTGAAATTTTGTAGGATCTAGATGAGAAATTATTTGCTTAATGTTCTACTGCTAATGAAACATGCAAGTGTAATTAATGGAGCATTTGTGTTTCATTAGGGTTGGTGACTCATAGAGTAGACCTGTTTGTATGTGTATAGTTCTATTTGCCGGATTACCTGCCTGTAGGCCAGTTTTATTTGGCCTCCATTTATTGCATTTATTATTGTAAATTATTAATTAATATTCTTGTTTCTGCTCTCCTATCGTGTATTGTTTACAGTTTTGCCTTGTTCATGATATTGTTTTAATTGTAACGTGGGCAGTGCTCAAATCATAGCCGTGGGAGAAAAGAAATTTTACGGTTGGGGGGGGGCTAAAATCATAAAGTTTAATAAAAATATGTTAATTAATTTAACGAGAAATTTCTCTGATCTGTTTGGGCCACCAGCTTTAACCTTTTAATCTTTTGTCATATTCTGAGGTTATTTGGCGAATTACCCCTTCCCCAACCCCTTCGTATTCTAAACGTGACGAGTTAGAGACAAATTGCTTCATTTTTGACATTTCTTAGATGTAGTAGCTACAGTATGAGTAGCATTAGATCTTGCCAGCTATTGACATTTCCGCTCAGTACGTGTGGCGCTGCATATTGTGTGTTCTTTTGCTTGCATTTGATGTGGCTTATCACTCATTGGCATCTTTCTATTCTCCGTAACATGGTAAGCATAGCTGGTGTTATCCTAATGATTATAGTCTTGTATACATCTCTATATATTGTGCTTTAGGTGAAGTTTAGTCAAAGTTTCGTGTACATCTTTTTTATCATTTGATAACTAATTGAATGCATGTTTTATCATGAAACTGATAGTCTAGTTATGAAACTTAATTGCTAGATATATATCAGATGGGCTTAGATATTAAAGTGCGTGTAAAGTTGCTTTATGGATCTAACTTAAGTGTTCTGATGTTATGAAGATATTAAATAATGTTTTATTTTAAACATTGAATTCTTTAATTAAATTTTGAATCTTATAAAGGGATCTGATTGAAATATTAGCTTGACATAATTTATATTTTTATATTTAATGCTGTTATTGAATTCAATGGAAATGAAGTACATTTATTGCAAATAACACTAATTTAGTGTCTGATTTTTACAGTGATATTCAGCAAATATTAACGCTATATAATTTGTCTATAAAGAATATAGATGTACATAGATTAAAAATGTTCATGTGTTATTAAATTTCTTCAATCAATACAAATTAAGAAATATTTTTGTACAGCATCTACTATACAGTGATTATGCTGTAATGAGAACTGTAAACTTGCACATGAATCTATGAACTGTAATCAAGATCCAACAAGAATACTCAGAAATTCGACGTGGAGTAAGACTAGGGTGTATTATTTGCCGCATTTTTTGACATTCATGCAGAAGCAATGATGGTGAAGGCCTTGTAAGATGATAAAAAATGATAATTGTCGGAGGTAAATTGTTGACAGATGTGAAACAGATATTAGTAGTAGGATTGCACTAGCAAAAGTGGCTTGTAGTAAGAAAGAACTTCTGACAAAAAGTGTGAAGAAGCCACAAAGATAAAGAACCACGCTTCTATATGGATGTGAAACGTGAACCCTAAAGAAGGAGGATATTAGAAAACTAGAGACGTTGTAAATGTGGATGTGTATAGGAATGATTAGGAAAATAGAGACGTTGTAAACGTGGATATGGATAGGAATGATTAGGAAAATAGAGACGTTGTAAACGTGGATATGGATAGGAATGAGATATATTAGCTGAACTCAAACATTACCAGAGAAGAAATACTGGAAAAAGTTCCTTGTGATAAACAGTTGATAAATGCATTATGAAGTAGAAATAAGTGCTGGATAAGATACATTCTATGGGGATAGTTCACTAGGTAGGTCACAGAGGGAAGAATGGAATAAAAGAAAAGCGGATGTAGACTGATATGTAGATGGCTTAAAAAGCTAATGGTAACGTCAGTTTCCTCACACGAAATCGATGTCATTGATGAGGAAAGCGGAAGACAGAGAAAATGGAGGCGTTATATGCCATGGACCTGCTAGTTGGTAGTGCACTAAGAGAGAAAAAATATCTCTAAGGTTATTTTGTATTATTCATGTTCATGTTATTTTGCATCAGTGGTGTTTATAGAAACTCTCAGGTTATATGATGAAATTTATATCTAAATTTATAAATTTGATTATCAGATTTTATCAAGAAGCCACTAACTACTTTTATGCTTAAATTAGTTATTTGCGTAAATATGTACTGTTGACTTCTCTCTTCTGTTAAAATATTATGTTTGATTATTAAAAGAGAATAGCACTATATTTTACATATAGGTATGAAGTATATAATATTTTAGTATTTCTTTTCGTAAGTGATCATTCTGGCCGAATAATAATTTATTTAAGTGTATGAGTTGGACAGAATTTGTCGTTGTAGAAATAAGAAAATTCTATTTTGCGTGTGTAATGATGGATCCTTGATTTGGAAGGAGTAGTTATATAGGAGTAGTTACTGTAGTATATACTTATAATATTGAAAATTGTTATCTTTACATCATTAGACTTAGTTCTAACAATCAGGAAAATCTTATTTTAATCGATTATAATATGTGTCTATATGTTTGATAGATTTCATGCAAACAAAACTAGCTATTTAATTGTGTAACTATGAGACACTACTATCTATAGGCTGTGTATCTTCTTCGTACCAAACGCTATATGTCGGTAATTTATAACTATCTGAGTAAGTCTAATTGATGAGTTTTTAGATATAATAGTCAAGTTATTATAGCTTGATAGTTGTAGCGATAAATACAGGCGATGTTAGTAAGAACAGAACTCTAAACAGGTACTAAGCTAACATGACTATCAAACACACTGTCTTCTTCTGCTGCAGTGGTTTATTGTTACCTGAATCGGTGAGATAGATTAATGCAGACGGTATTAGACATTTGCAATTTAACTATATTCAAATATTGCATTTATTTGTATACTGCTCATGCAGTAGTTACTTATATTGAATTGAAAATGTAACGTTATTTATATTACCTCTTTAATTTAGTGAGTTGAAACACATGTTACATGAATTAATTAAAAGTGGTTGTAAAGGTCACGTGAATTTGTGTTTATAGCAGAACTTTAGTGAAAGCAATTATTGTATTTTGTGTAGAGGGTTATTTTATAGATATGAAGAGATTAGCTGAGGTAACGTGTAGTATCTATTGCTCTCTCGATGTTATTAGTATTGTCATTGAATCGGTGAAGTAAGGCAATGCTCATGCATGGAAACTAAAGTCATTTGCCTAAAATGGGCCGGATCATTTTTCTGGCATTTATAGATGCTGCAGATATGCAGTAAAAATTCTATTTTATGAATATTTTTCGTTATAAAATGTAGATTTGTTAAGATGTATTTACATTTGGCAGCTGATAATTATAATCTGTGTGCGTTGTAACTGTAGCAAAGCAGTCATTCGATGCATAATTTATTATTTTAGCAAATCCATGCAGATTTTAGATTATTATATCTAGTTTTATCTATTCTTCACTGTCTGTGTCAGCTTTCTCTTTCTTTACTTCTTACTGTTAATGTCTCCTTATTAATTTGCTGGATAACTTTTATTATGATACCATTTATATGTCTATCCAATGGAGTTAAATCTGTACCTGTGTTGTGTCAGTACTTGTGTCATGTCCGTGTTGCTGAATAACGGACCAACCGTCGACTGCACGTGTCGTAAAAGGCAACAAAGCGCTAAGATCCAAACGAACGTCAGAACGGGCATTCGGTTGATGAGTGCTTATGCGCCAAAAATTTCTACAAAGTTTTCTAATTACATCCCTAGTTAAACTGGGATTCAAAGGAAGATGAAGATGATGAATAGAGTTTAATCTAGGAATGATGACGTATGGACAATTCCGTTGCCATGTTTTTAATTAAGGATTGACGTTGTTTAGAATAACAGCTGCAGGCTGCGTCCAAATTAATACACGAATTTCTAAATATTTCGTTCTCACTCAATTCAGTGTAGTAGGCAATAACTGCAGGCAACGTTGATGACTGTACAGTTCATATTATATAAGCTCTTACTGTGGACTACAGCGTTATATCTGTAGGCGGTTGCGTCAAAATTTTGCGTTGCTGAAATATTTACTACATAAGTTTTCTTAAGCATTTTTTGCACTAACATGTTTTAAAATTAATACTAGACGTTTATGTGAAAAAGTCAAATGTTTTGCTAAAAGCGTATTATTTAAAAAATTAATGGTATTTCGCTTCATCATCTTCATTTGTAATTCCTCTTTGGTGTGAGTTATATAGTAACATTTAGAGCCTGAATGGGCTCATATTGGTCACGGTTTCGCTAGTTTTGAATATGTCTAAGATCTCTGTTACGTGTTGAGTTGTTGCTGTCTCATTTGCTGACTTTCTATCTGCTTGTTTCTAATGCCGTCTTGTTATTAACGCTAATGAATGTTTTGTGTAGACACGTAGATATACGTATTTAGCGCTACGGCTGGTATAATACCAGAGAAGTGTTAATGTTTAACGTCCGGCTCGGATGCTCGTTGATTCTTTTCTTATTTATCACTATCGAAAATTGCATAACACTTTCATTGATTTGTTTCTTTAACATCGACTTAACAGTATATGATTAATTTAATATACTGTTCTTTTATTGCTTAAAATGAATGAGTTTGAATTCATAGGCTGGTGTACATATCTTGAAGGACTCTAGTAGATACCACGGTATCTCATGTGCCGGTTTCTCTCAATGAAGATCCAGACACTACGTTGATAAGAACTTGTATATACATGATATACGTGTATATAAGTTTTGTCTGTGGGTGTGTGTGTGTGTATATCTTTAGCTGAAGGTACTTATATTTGCGTGTATGTTACTTATTATTTCCGATATATTGAATTACGAACATGTAAGCTATGAATGTTTTTGTATGCCTGTGTATTATATTTTTGTTTATTCTGTTGTAATAGAATTTAGATAACTTGTATCTGGTAAGTAGAGCAAAAGGGCAACGGCTCACTTGATTTTGATTTCAGTAAGTAATAGGTAAGTAATTACTTATTGATATTTAGATATGAATCTATGTTTGAGTATTTGTTGAAATGTACTTACGTACTGTAAAATATGATTACATATTTGTATTTAGGTACGAATGGATTTAGATATATAGGTATGAACGAATGTATATATGGAATCTGCATGAATGTGTGCAGGAATACTGTATAAGTATGTAGATAGGGTATCTGTAGGCGAAATGCCTGTATCCATATAGGTATTACGGAATATATGATATCGTTGGCCACTTATTGTTTTTATTTAGTTTGATTTTGTAGGCTTATGTAGGTTTGTTAGTTTTGAAAACTGTTAGATTTTAATGAGAAATTATACTTACATACTTCTTGATTTACTTTTATCTGAATTGAATTTGTATTGAAAAAGAACGATATATAATTTAATAATATTTATATATCTTGTTGAAGCCTGACAATGTGTTGTTTGCTTTACTAACTATAACTAATATTTATTTTCGCTAAGAATTCGAAAGTCGTATTACATATAGCCTACTTCAGGGGTCAGTCGATTTTCATGAAGTAAGTAGCTTGAATCAAAGTAGCTTGGATCAAAGTAGCTTGAATCAAAGGGTGAAGAGTAGAAAGTCAAAGGGTAGATAAATCTGCCCAATCGAACACATGCGGTGTTGTGAATTTGCCGAAAATGATAAATCAATTGGCTACTTAGATAAGCTAGTTCAATTTCTCTATAAACCTTATTTTATTAAATTATGAACTAGTTTGGGTTGGACGCTTTTGCAGTAATATGTAAAATGTATTGGATTAGCGAAATTTTGTCCTACAGCTAATTTACTTCTTAGATTTTTTAGTTTTATTAATTTTTAGTGCTAAAACAGCTATGAACGTTACCAACGTTTTTTAGTCTGCCTATTTCAGTTAGAATCTTTTAGTAATAAAATTTGTGTCTATGGTAACGCTGGTTTCTCTAATTGTCCGCAAGCTGTAACATATGTCAGTTGTGCTTTTATTAGAGAGTTATGACAGAACAAATTAGTGGCGCAGACACTGTAATTACCGCTAGAGGGAATTGTACGGGCCTACAAAATGCCAGTGTACTGGTATACTTGTTTCAATACGTATACTAATGAAGAATTACCTCGGGACTAAGGTTTTGCAAATATTAATACAATAATCTCTCGTGGGTTCCAGAAATTGCAACTAAATTTTCTAAAACGAATGGAATAGTTCCCACCTCACAGAGAGTATGATAAGGTCTAGTCATATCCCGACTTTATACATGTAGCTCAACTGTGATGCGCGGAAAGATGATGCCGATGTGAATGATGAATAGCCATATTTCGAGAGCTTACAGTTTCCGAATATCCTACTTTCTTAACGTCCATGTTTCACTGCCGACAGGATCGGGCACGGTTTACAGTAAGGTATTTCATATACCTATGGCCTTTAGTAGAACATGTTTAATCTATAGGTCTTTATCAGTTTCCGCTAATGTCAGCAATTTTTTCTGTGATTAGTTCGTTCGGCAGTTGAACGCTGGATCAGTCATAATATAATCGTCTTCTAATTGGGTTATTTAAAGGACCCTGACGATTCCTAACCTTCTAAATATTAAACTGTTTGAACACAGAAAGATAATATAAGCCTAATGTTTGCAAACGTTGAATGATGACGTAATCGCTGACGGTGTGTTTTATGATGACGTCGTCGTCTTATATGTGCATTAGATTATTAGATTAGACCACTTGATGATGAGAGGAGGAAGTTGAACTTTGAAGCCAAAGTTCAAAGTTCAACTACAAAGTACAAAGTTCAAGCCAAAGGAGATAAAAGTAGGAAGTTAAACTTTGAAGCCATATGAGATGATGAAATGAAGTTATCAAAATCAATACAAAAGTTATTTTATCATGCAATGAAAACTTTTATTGTAGTCTAAAGCATTTAAGGCTCTCTCTCTCTCTCTCACGCACACACACATACACACACACATACGTACACTTTGTAGTGTTCTTCCAAACAGGAGGTACAAGGCGCATTTTCCAACATCTCGTAGTCTACTTTATACTCGCTATACTAGCTGTTCCATCGCTAGCTAATGGCTTCCGTCAGACTATATCGCACATACATGTATATTAATGAAGCATAAACTAAACTTTTTTAATCAGTCAGCTTTTTCGTTAGCTATTGTATACTGTTGATCTATTTTCAAATTATCAGAATACTGAATGAGCAGAAACTACTTCTGTCAAAAAATATCGTTATAAGTACAATAAAGTGTAGACTTACTTCCGCCTTAATGAATCCGTTAAACTTCTTCAGAAAATTTCTGGTCGTTGACCGCAATATTTGAGTTAACGCAAGCCTCGAGCCACCAGAATGCGGACGGAATGGAAGCAGCGCTGCATGTAAGCTGCCACAGAATCAGTCTATACTCTGGGCCGTTGCGAGCCGGATGTGTTGTTAGTCAATAGCTTAGGATTCAGTATATGATTTTTCTCTACCGTGGATTTAAATAATCTTTGACAGGTTAGTAAATGAATATACATTTAAATTACAGTGAAATTTTTTATTAGTCGCTTTTAATTTGGCAATGTATTTTGACACACTGTAGAAAAAAAGTTTTTTTGACGGATTTGAAGATATATAATTATAGCGCTTGCACTGTAGGCCTATATTGTAGCCTACAAGGTGCACTTGAATTAGATTCATTCAATAAAATTCCTCCAATCACGGCGTTAAAGAAACTAATAAAGTACTGGTGAAGCAGCTGCAAACTTTTCGCTTCCTTTTCAAATCTACATTTCTTCATACGACATTTTTTATATCATCCTTTTTAGCGTTTTGAAATGTGGGAGCTTATTACTAATCTAAATTTTGCTCAAAATAATAGTCCCACTTAACATCTAAATAGACCAGTTTTTATCATTTGGAACTGGGTAATGCATATGTGGGAACCCCGTTTAAGTGGAATCCTTGCTAAGTGAACGTCTAAATCTGAAATATGTCTCATATATCTTCATTTTTAACTTCAGTCTTCGTTTTCCTATAAACAATTCTAGAATAATCAGTTAACCCCCCCCCCCCCCCCCCCCCCCCTTTCGCAATCTCTTCCTCCTCGCGCTCATTAGAGGCAAACAACATCCAAACCTTCTTTCTTTCATTTCATTATATTTGAGTGGTGTTCGGCAATTAGATTTCACTATTAAGTTTGTACAGTTTACTGGACCTATTTCGCTCGTCAACTTGGCTTTCTTTCCATAATGTCCAATGTTGTCACTGACGCAATTAAATAGATAATTATAGTTATTATTAATATTTTTGGATTATTATCGTTATTATTATTATTATTATTATTATTATAAGATAAAAAAAGACTTTAATTAAAAGAAAGATGAAAAAATATTTCAAATAGTTCCTCTACGCTCTGGGAGGCCGCATTCGCCAATGTGCCACGAACGTATACATATTATTATTATTATTATTGTTGTAATTTTTACCCCGGGTGTAAAAAACCCGAGGTTTGATAAAATGATTCGAGCACTACGTGCTGAATCGCTTCACGGCTACTCGAGGCAATCTAACTGCTTAAATAATAATTATTATTAGTGTTCTTATTATTACTACTATTATTATTACTATTATTACTGCACTGTATTATTATACGAAATTTATTCAAATATAGAACTGCACTTTATTCAAATACTTTCAAACAAATTTATTGGCATTAATTACTGAATTGAGTCCTGTTGCATTTAATCAATTTATTATAGAAAAATTATTTGAGGTTGTGCTATTTAATTGCACTGTATTGAAGTTAACCTGTATAATATTATATGCTTAGAGAGACTGATTTTAGTCTGGATATTAAATTTAAGATTTAAAAAAGACAGTAGGGGCCTACTGTTAAAGTAGCCTTCAGGTATATTTTAGTAATTTATATAATTTAATTATACATAATTATGGACAGTGCTGTAATTTCTGCGAAAATCATTTTTATATAGAATATCTTTTAAGATATCTGAACAGCGAGTATAACATCTCGGTAGCCTAAAGCTGTCTTAATTATATTAAAAATTTTGAGACACATTTTGTCGCTGTGGCTTTCAGCATAAGCTCGCATGGAAACAAATTTTTAGCAACTGTCAATTTATAAGCAGTGCATATACATGTTGGCCTATAATGTATAATCGACAATCAATTAATTTTTTATCCAGACCGTATAGCATTCTCTTTGCATTAGTTTAGCACGGCTTGAACTTGTTTCAGCCAATATCACACCTTCTGCACAGTGTGTAAAGAGAGTTTTACACTTGTTGGCCTAGAAATTGTAAGATATTTAAGATAAGACATTGTAGATGATATGAGATATGTCATGGTAACGTACGTAATCAAGTTGATCGAATTCAGGTTTTGTTCATTTGACAGTAATTTATAGTTTATAGATGTAGTTGATAATTTAAGGTATTTTAAAATGCGACCTACGCTACAGTCAGATGTTAAAGTCGAGGGAGGGGACGCAGGGGAACATAGTTCCCCTAGCTCTCTTTTTTCTGAGGTGCGTTCCCCTGCTAGGAGCCCATATTAGATACTGGGAGATCTGTAAATATATTATAGGGGCCCCAAAATTCCTGACATTCCCCTAGCTCTCATTTCCTACTTTAACTACGGGCTATAGTCCAAAGTAGACTCTAGTTATAGGCTATATTGATTTTATTTCCTACCATCTACGAAGGAGGCAAGACCTCATAATTCCTTATTTCTTAAAAACTTTCTAATTAGAAACTTCAGCTTAGTTGATTATGTGGATATTTAAATAATATTAGTTTTATTGTGATCGTTCGTACAAAAAATTAATTTAGTTAAGTTTATATAGCTAAAAGAAAGCTAATGTTAACGTCAGTTTCCTCACTGGAAAGCGATGTCAGTGACGGGCGAGCCCAGGATTTGAACTCCGCATGTTCTGATCCGCGGTCGAATATCTTACCGACATCGCCACTGGCTCCAGCCATTAAAGAGACTTGCTTAAAACTTGCCCGTGGTGACTGCTAGTTTAACTTATATTTTGAATTGTTCTACACATGGCCTAGTCGTTGGAGCGTTTATCTAGTATGCGTGGGTTTGCGAATTCAATTTCGAACGTAATTAATATCTTATGTCATTCATAATTAACCTAGAAATGGCAAATAATTTAGATTACTATGCATGTTGTGAGACCGTCCCTGACATCATCTTTAGATGAGAAAACTTGACGTATAACTGATATCGTTTTTAAACCTTGTCATAGTACATTAAGCTTACTTAAATTTACCAAATCACATGACTTTTCTCAACTTTCTCTGCTGAGCTGTGTGTACGGGCTGATTTACTACAGCTCGATCGCTTAAATGAATAAAGAGTTGTAGGATCATGCTTGAAGTCTCGAGTTTGAATGCGCGTTTACAGTCGAGGTTTTAGAGCGTTCATAATGTGCTATATAATAAGTAATTTTAAATCGTATAGATGATTATTGTTGTTATCTCGTGTCTTCTTAGCAAAGTATACAAAATATCGTCATACGAGCCTTTCAGTTTTCGATTAATTTTTCGCTTTCTTTCATGATGAAAATACGAGAAGCTTCTCATGTCGCTATATTATATACTTTTTACTCTATATAAGAAATTACCAAAGAAAGAAATTCGGTAAAACTAGTCCTATGCAGAATTAATTTTAGCTTTCATCATTTTACGGAGAACCATATTTCCAAACAAATTCGTATATAACTTTAAACTAATTTCAAGTTTTTGTCACTTACCGTTTATTTTACGATTGCTTTAACCACTTCTACCGATATTGGTCCTTAAAAGCAGGCTTTAGCATTTTCATTGAATTATTTGTAACTTATTTATGAAACAAATATTTAAGCAATACATGGGCACACCTTCATGCTTGAAACTTGGGAGAACGTGAGGTTCGAATCACGGATCTATTTAGCACTCTCCGCTCTCGTGTAATACGGAAACAGACTTCAAACTCTTTATTAGTTTTTAAAATATTAATTCGTAGTAAAGATATTTAAAATCCCCATTTATTAATAGATAAAAAATTAATAATATCTAAATTCTCTAGTTCACATAATTTCAGTTATATTCAAGCATTAATGATTTGTAATAAAGGTTATGATCTCATGGATTTTAGACGAACGTCATTTATATGCATTAACGATTCTATTTTGGCATTTGCTGAAGCATCTTTAGAGCTTTTTTGTTACTGAAAGTCGATTTATCGGTGTCACCTGATTTATTAATATAAGTATATATTTATATCATATTTCGTTTGGTATCGATATATCATATTAATTTGATATCTTCTGCTACTTATAAAGTTAAATTGATTCTAAAAATGTACATGTATGTCCCGATAATCATTACTTCGGTTGATCAGTTGATCGATTGATCAGAAATATCGATATTGATTAATTGTTTGATTCGCCGACGGATCAAAATCTTTATAATGATGTAATCGATGGATTACTGCTGTGGTGTTAACGATAAATTGATTGCCTGATTAAACTCTCTATTATGGATTAATTAATTACTTTAATTAATTACTTGATTAATTAATTACTTTAATTAATTAATTAATTACTTTCTCAATTCAACAGTTGGTGTCAGTGGCGGGATCAACAGAGGGCATGCCTGCAGGGTACCCATTTGGACAGACCACAGTAGCTCCGTCACCAGGCAGATGGGTCTTTGCCTTTATCGTTGTGTGCCTGTCCACGGTGCTCGGTGTTATCGCCCAAACTCAGCCCAGCGCGAGCCAATCCTTATTTGCAGCGAACGATCCGGTGGTTCAGCTGTGGGCGAATAACTTCACCGAGGTGATTTACCGCAAGCCTCACGCCTGGATTGTGTTCTTCTACGCTGCATGGTGTGGACACTGTAGGAGGACTGCACCTGTGTACAAGGGTTTTGCCGAAAAAGTACAAGGTAAAAACTTTGATATTATGGGTTCAGGTACAAACTGTGGCATTGTAGGCATGGGTACAATCTGGGATATTATGGGTTCAGATACAAACTGTGATAATGTGAGTTAAGGTACAAACTGTGACAACATGGGTTCAGGTAAAAACTGTGACAATATGAGTTCCGGTACAAACTTGACATTGTAGGCTCGTGTACAAACTTTGATATTATGGGTTCAGGTAAAAACTATGATATTAAGGGTTCAGATTAAAACTTTAATATTACGGATTCAGGTTAAAACTTTGATATTATGGGTTCAGGTTAAAACTTTGATCTTATGGGTTCAGGTTAAAACTTTGATATTATTGGTTCCGGTTAAAACTGTTGGTATTATGGGTTCAGGTAAAAAAATTTACATTGTGGGTTCAGGTACAAACTCTTACATTATGTCATGTACAGGCTGAATTGTACATTGTGCTGAATTGTCAATTTAAGACATCATTTTGTAAGACCAGGGCTAGATTTTCCGGGGTCGAGTGGCGTTGAATCCTGGTTTTTTGTTACCTCTGCTATTTTGTTGAACGAGAACCAGACATGTGCTGGATCACTTAATGTATAAATAAAATTCGAAGTAAGTAAGCAAGCAAGTCTTCTGCCTCTGATGAACTAAATCCTAGACAGATCCGAGCGTGTTTAGAAAATATGTCGTAACGTTTAGAAGCTGTAACCCGAATAATGGACGCAAAGGAAAGTGTTTACATTCTTGCTGAAGTTAATTAAATAATTTCGTAATGTTTTCAAAATAGTCACTATTTTGACTACATGAGGTAAAGGAAAATTACATTTTAAAAAATAAAAATCCATAATAGCCTGTATCTCAAGGAATTAAACTACAACACACATTTTTGTGAAAAGTGGCAGTTCAGCTGTTTAATATTTTGGAGAAAGTCCTGTGTGATATGCATAGGCCGATGTGTGTACTCTGTAAGTGTGTGATGGGTGTATATGTGTGTGCTATGTGTATGTGTGTAAGTACATGTATGTGTTTTATATGTGTACGTGTGTATGTCAAAAACCTTTTTTATTATATGTGTGGGCGCTATGTGTGTGTGCATGTATGTATATGATTAACTTTCTCAATTATATGCGAAAAAAGCGGTTCGCAGTACTTTGTACATTTAAGCTGGTTCGTGATTGTACTCATTTGAATTGTTTTACCCAGAAATTGTAAATGTGTGCATTCAGCTTTTGCGGAAATGCAATCTTGGTTAGTCTCTCATTGATATACATGCTGGAACTCAACTTCAGTAGAGGCTCAACATGGTCAACTTATGATGTATTTCTAATTAGTTATGCGATGAAGGTTAATCAGGCTCGTTTTGGATTCATTTTGTTCGATGTTGTCTTGGATGACAGCAGAAGTCTAATTGTTGCTAGGTTGGTCTCCGGTGGTAAGAGCTGCCTCCGTGTCTTGTTCTGATCCGTTCAACAACAACCTCTGCAGGGACTATGAAATCCGCGGCTACCCCACCTTCAAGGTTAACGGTCTTAAGAGTCTACTAGATTTTAGGCTTAACGTCAAGGTCAAATGCAATAAACTTTCCATCACGTGTCGTGTATTTGAATAGTTGCTTCAAGGTTAACAGTCTTAAGAGTCTACTAAGTTTTAGGCTTAACGTCAAGCTCAAATACAATAAGCTTCTCATCACTTGTCGTGTATAGTCGCTTGTCTTGTATAATAGTCGCTAAATATAGCGATTTACACATAATATTTGACTAACTCAATGTAGTTTCCGTTTTTTTCTGATTTAAAAACTAAGGTGTAGGTCTTTGTTAACTTATTGTTATCCGTGAAGTGGTAAACTATGATTATTGTCACATTTTATTTCTGTTTAAAGTTTCCCCTGAGATCTGGGCTTAAAATTAGACTTTTCTCTGTCAGTGAAATTCTCTCTGAACAGCCTAGTGTTGCACTTTTTAAGTGGATTCCATCTTTAGTCAATGCCAGTGTAAATCATTTATTCCTGACGCTTGGAATTTCATGGGGCGACTATTCGTGAAACTTGAACTACAGCGAATTCAGTTAGAATTACGTTTCGTGTTTACTTAAAAGAAATTCTTCATGAAGAAATTATCTTCAAAAGATGACGTTTACATAGAATAAATTATCAAATCATCTTCTCGAACGTTGAGCTATTTTAGCTAAGATGCAGTTAACGTGACTGTAAGAAGCTTTAGTGCAGCACATTTCTCTTCTTCTGTTGACGTGAATTATATAAACAAGTCTGAAACTGTGGAATCGTGGTATACCGCAGGTCATCGTTATTTTCTTGTACTTTAATCTTTATCTGTGAAAACGTTGCAGACATATTTTGAAGACTAAAGTCTACTAAACTGATTGCGTGTTTGTGATAATTTGTAAATATTACAATAAGTTTAGTCTATTCTAACAACATCAGCAGGTTGTTTGAAAAGATAGAAACTTATTAGTATATTTACAAATTATCAAACAAAACACCCAATCGGTTTAGCAGATCGTCACCTTCAAAATACAGGAGTGATTAGTATGTGTGACGAGATGTGTGACGAGCATGTGTGACGAGCATGTGTGACGAGCATGTGTGACGAGCATGTGTGACGAGCATGTGTGACGAGCATGTGTGACGAGCTAGTGTGACGAGCATACGAGCATGTGTGACGAGTATGCCTGACGAACATCGTACAGAGTTACTTAAAGAACATCATCATGAACGATAACGAGCTTACATCACATTGTGTCCCGGTTGAACTGTTTGGTCGGCAGCACAGTTAGGTGCTGAGTGGGGGGCTCAAGTACGATCCTCAGCCGATCTTTCTTTCAGCAGTCTATTAATTCTCTGCGCGCACTGGTTCCAATAAACCCTGTTAAAATTCCTGTCGAATATTTGAGGCTTCTTGTGACGTTTTTCAATATTCTTATTACCAGTATTTTCCAGCTAACGCTGAGTCTCCATTCCGGGGTACCCCCTCGAGTTACGTGGAACCTGGCAACGAGCCAGACGACCTGAGGGACGTCACCCTCGAGTACCTCCAGCAACAGATCTCTAAGGGCAAATCTGATCAGTCCTGGCCTAATCTCCAACAGGCTAGGTAAGTTTGATACATTTTTACTTTCTTTACTTTTTCTTTTTTTTACTGCCAGGTTGCGGTAATAGAACTTCGTTATTCGTTCTTAGTCTAGTTTATACTGAGAATCGAGTAAATGTTAAATCTAAGCTAAGTATTAGAAATTTAGAGGTGTAATAAGGACGTCTTAGAAGTTTAAAAAATAGCTATTAAAAGCTAATATTAACGTCAGTTTCCTCACTCGAATACGATGTTAGTGACGTGCGAGCCCAGGATTTAAACCCCTCACATGCCACATACTGATCCGCGGTCGAATATCTTACCGACATCGCCACTGGCTCCAGACAAAAATAAAAAAACTACTCCAGCTAGAGAAATTGTAACTGTTTAAAATTATGTTTAACTTACGTCTGCTTATGTAGGAATAAAACTACTCTTAACGAATACAGTAACTTATGTAGGAATAAAACTACGCTTAACTTCTGCTTACGTAGCAATAAAACGGAATTTAACGTTCATTCAAGTGGCACGAAGGACTGTCAGAGACTGTCGAGTTGAGAATCCAATCCTTGACTTGCTTCGTATCAGGCAACCAACGATCAATTCGTCCATAATACTGATAAATAAGCGCCTCTCCTTTATTACTATTACTGATACGATAATGTCTAGCAAGAAAATTTTATTTATTTGCTTACACTTAAAAAATACTAATATGTAACAAAAAATAGTGAAATAAAATTTGTTAGTTGGCTTTTATGATTTGATTTAATGCAGTTTTGTGCTACCAGGTTTATTCCTTTATTTAGCTTGCTACTGGTCAAAACTAAAATGCATAACAAAATACAAAGTTTTTAGTTAGTTATTTGAGTATAGATTATAATATTTGGGCGCAGGCAATGTTGTTAAATTGTAGTTGCGTAGCTTTACACATATTAGTTGAGAAACTATTCATGGTCACGCCCTGAATCTACACTCTCAATCAACCGCTAGTTATACACAACTCACTCTCATTCTTCTTCTGATTTAGCTTCATAAGTGTCTGCGGATTGATCGATAGTTACAAACTGAGATATTTCCTATTCAAATGAAAATTATGTATAGACATTAAAGACAATGAAGCGATCTATCATAAGCGGGAAAGTGCGAACTATCTGATGCTCCAGTAGATAGTTGAGATGATTGTCACTGAAGATAATAGCATAGCTTATGACCATATCATATATTTCACTGATGATACAACACATTATAAGAATATATCATGTGTTACAGGCCCTACTGATGATGTAACATATCTTGCGACTAAATGTTTCATTGATATAAGATAGATTATGACAATATCGTATATTGTACTGATTATATAACATTTTTGACTATCGTATATTATACGGAAGATATCATAGATGTTAGGACTGTAATTAATAATATATATATATATATATATATATATATATATATATATATATATCACATTTATAGTCGAAAGATATAACGTATCGAATGACTATCATACATCTCACTGATGATATAAGACATTTTATGACTATATCATATTATACTGAGCAGACAATAAATCTTATGACTATATCTTACATCTCACTGATGATATAACATTTATTATGACTCACTGAAGATAGCCTTAATATTTTTCATAGCCCATCGCAACTCAACTGTTGATAAGCTGAATAGTCTTTAAGTAAGTCATATAATATTAAATGTGTTCTGATTAGTGTCACATAAATGTATTCTAATGGATATGTCGTAGAAATATGTTCTGATAAGTAAAAGTCTCCCTCTCTAGTGTTCTGCAAAGCGGCAGGTCCAAGGTACATATTCCTACTCACATGCTGCTTTTCACAATCTATAGAAAAATAAAATTGAAGGACTGAAATCGGTTAAAAATCGCTAGATGAAAATCATGGAGCTGAAATTCTAACAAGGAATAGAGTGAATTGTGAAATCGATTGAAATAAAAATGTATGTCGGCTCTAGACAACACTGGTTGCCTATCAGTTAATGAACCGGACCTAATCGCTGCTTAAATAACAGTATTGGTAATGAATAATAAGTGTTTAACGTCCATATTGAATCGAAAAATAATAAAGGTTTCATCGTGCAAAAGCGATGTCTTGATTTCAATAATTATGTTTAATTTACTGAAGGCATTTTGTTTTGTTCCAGTATGTAAAATATTACTTTCCATATTGTCCTAAACAAATTACTTACCAATATTGCTTAATTATTATGTGTATTGTTTATATTATCTTAAATTGTGCTTATTTGTGCAGTTCCTACAGAGATATTTATCCCAATAACAACGGACAGGTGTTTGTTGTGGTGGAGGATCGTAATATGCTGGCAAAACACGTTGGATTAGGGGTTAGACCGATGCTCAATTTAAACTTTAATAATTTGTGCCACAATATTAAATGCGCGAAGTAAATTATTTGCTATTATAACACAAAATTTTCACAAATAAAACGTTTTCGCTCACATCGTTAGAATAACGTAGCGATTAAGCTCTTAATAAGTTAGCCGATGATATTATTTTTAAGCAACATGTATTTAGCCAATGACGGTTTAACGATGCCAGAGGGTACGATAGCTTATGACTCTACATCGCTCGCTTTTAATGATTATTTTTCCAAGTTAAGAACAATAAAATCTATTAAATAGGGCAATACTAGAATCTGAGATCACTATTGTCCATTGAACGGTGGAAAGTTAGTCCCAAAGACATAAGAGACGACGTGCAGAAGCTGCTGCAGAAGCTAGTTATTGAAGTAGAATACATAGTTACGGTTTTTAGAAATTTCTTTTTTATGGAACTAACAGGTAACATTATATAATTGTTACAGGTAGCATTGGACATGATGGGGTCATGGCCACGTGTAATAGTGCGAAGGCTGGACCTGGTCAACTCTGGTCAGACTACACCTGGTTTGTACCTCTACTCTCAGGCTAACGGTCTGCAGCTAGTCTCCAGGTATTATGTAGATTCATCATCTTCGTTTCCTTTAACTCTATTTGTTTATCGTGGCATATACAAATACAGAAACATACTGTACAAGAATAATTAAATCAATAAATAAGATATATGAAAGTGACTACCGCAAAAGAACCAAAGCTCAGTGCGATAGTACGATAAATAATAATTACATGTAATATTAGTCATCTCAAGTCTGAATTAAAAACACTTTTATTACTCTACTAAATAACGCACATGATACGGTACATCCTTTTTAAACCATACCATTTTCAAATCATGAACTACTTTAATTGCCACACACTGGCTAATGAGAACTCTAAATAAAGACCGATATTTGTTAAAGTATCAAAATTAAACAAATAAGTAAAGTAATATGACGATAAAACTAAATAACGTAGACTTTAACATAACTTAACCACTAGAGTGCTACAGGCATCAATGACAACATCAAGCACTATTGAGACATAATCAAGCCGGTGAGCCAAAGGAAGGTCTAAAAGAGGTGCACATTCCAAAATTCAGAAAATCAGTCCAACGATAAAGGATTCATGAAAATGATGTTTAGGTGCAAATGTATAGTGTAACAGATAATAGATAGATTAATGGGCTCTATGCATTATAAAACTCATCATCATCTTCCCTTAAATCCCGTCTAGCTAGGGCCGGGATTTATTAATTAATACAAACCATTTTTACAAATTCATAAATATACGGAGCGTCGAAGAGCTATCTAATTTTGTTTTACTAATATAGGGATGGGAGCGCTGTAAAGGGGCAGGGGGCACCGGGGGCTGCAGCTCTCATAGCGCCCTGGTTAAATTGGACATGAGTGTAATGGATACTGTTTATTAATTTCCAATCATCGCAGATAATTACGTGGGTGTTCTGACAAAACAGATATTTTTAACCCCTTTAGGTCTATTGAAGAGAAAGATATACTGAGTGAAATACAGAGTCGCTCTGATAACGGTGCCGACTACACGAGTTCACATGGCACATACAGAACAACTATGGCGCCTAGGACCACGACTCCAAACTACGCAGATCCAAGATTCAGGTTCAATCTCTTTTCTGAAAAATGTTTTTCTTTGCTACTGGGCTCATCCGTCACTGACATCGCTTTCGAGTGAGGAAACTGACGTTAACATTAGCTTTACCTACTTTTTTTGAACAGTATACTTAGTCTGGAAGCACTGATGCCTGTTTAAAGCCAATTTCCTCCTTCCTTTCCATGGTTATTAGTAATCGGCGATGTCGACGATTACTAATAACCATGGAGAGGAATGTGGTTAGATACTCGACTACGGATCAGTAAGTGCGGGGTTCAAATCCTGGGCTCGCCCGTCATTGACATCGCTTTCGAGTGAGAGAACTGACGTCAACCTTAGCTTTAGCTTTTACCTTTTGATGGCGAATCTTTTCTTGGTTTTCTTTTCTACATTTTTTTCTTTCTGTCTGTAAAGTAGTCTCGACGCCACCGGTCATGACACTGCTATAGAAATTGTTGGAGGTTATTATTATGACTACAATTATTCATATGCAACTGGTCCAATAGACGTATTCATGTCACTCCGTACCGTATGCAGCTTTACTTGGAAAAATAAAGCATCTGAGTTAGTTTTACATCACCTTCCTCTGCTTTAGAGGAATATTTATACGCAGTAGACATTTGGTCTTTGATGATCTTATTAATACAATTATTAGATAAACTTAATAATAAAATTCTTGTATTTAGCCTATAACGTTTTTCAGGATTCTCTCGGCATCTCTATACAAACTCAACGTTGAATGATATCTGAAAAATAAATGCTTTCAGTGTATTAAACGGTTGATGAGGTTGCTACAATTTAAAATTATTACGTATCTAATGTGATAGTTAAAGTCTCGTTTATGTATAATGACCTATTGAGCTGTTGCAATGTTCTCAGGCCACGAGGTTTACACATGAGAGACCTCGAATCGAGTCTCTATCGAACCCTGTGGTTGGAGGTTCCAGCACAGGGTGACATTGAAGGAGAGAGACTATCCGTTCTCAAGAGTTACATTCAACTTCTTTATGAGGTTCTGATCGGTTATTGTTTAGTGATAATTATTTACCAAGCTAATATATAGTTATTTATCAAGCTAATATATAGTTATTTATCAAGCTAATATATAGTTATTTATCAAGCTAATATATAGTTATTTATCAAGCTAATATATAGTTATTTATCAAGCTAATATATAGTTATTTATCAAGCTAATATATAGTTATTTATCAAGCTAATATATAGTTATTTATCAAGCTAATATATAGTTATTTATCAAGCTAATATATAGTTATTTATCAAGCTGATATATAGTTATTTATCAAGCTAATATATAGTTATTTATCAAGCTAATATATAGTTATTTATCAAGCTGATATATAGTTATTTATCAAGCTAATATATAGTTATTTATCAAGCTGATATATAGTTATTTATCAAGCTAATATATAGTTATTTATCAAGCTAATATATAGTTATTTATCAAGCTGATATATAGTTATTTATCAAGCTAATATATAGTTATTTATCAAGCTGATATATAGTTATTTATCAAGCTAATATATAGTTATTTATCAAGCTAATATATAGTTATTTACCAAGCTGATATATAGTTATTTATCAAGCTAATATATAGTTATTTACCAAGCTGATATATAGTTATTTACCAAGCTGATATATAGTTATTTACCAAGCTAATATATAGTTATTTACCAAGCTGATATATAGTTATTTACCAAGCTGATATATAGTTATTTACCAAGCTGATATATAGTTATTTATCAAGCTGATATATAGTTATTTATCAAGCTGATATATAGTTATTTATCAAGCTGATATATAGTTATTTATCAAGCTGATATATAGTTATTTATCAAGCTAATATATAGTTATTTATCAAGCTGATATATAGTTATTTATCAAGCTAATATATAGTTATTTATCAAGCTGATATATAGTTATTTATCAAGCTAATATATAGTTATTTACCAAGCTGATATATAGTTATTTATCAAGCTAATATATAGTTATTTACCAAGCTGATATATAGTTATTTATCAAGCTGATATATAGTTATTTATCAAGCTGATATATAGTTATTTATCAAGCTGATATATAGTTATTTATCAAGCTAATATATAGTTATTTATCAAGCTGATATATAGTTATTTATCAAGCTAATATATAGTTATTTATCAAGCTGATATATAGTTATTTACCAAGCTGATATATAGTTATTTACCAAGCTAATATATAGTTATTTACCAAGCTGATATATAGTTATTTACCAAGCTGATATATAGTTATTTACCAAGCTGATATATAGTTATTTACCAAGCTAATATATAGTTATTTACCAAGCTGATATATAGTTATTTACCAAGCTGATATATAGTTATTTACCAAGCTGATATATAGTTATTTATCAAGCTGATATATAGTTATTTACCAAGCTGATATATAGTTATTTATCAAGCTGATATATAGTTATTTATCAAGCTGATATATAGTTATTTATCAAGCTGATATATAGTTATTTATCAAGCTGATATATAGTTATTTACCAAGCTGATATATAGTTATTTACCAAGCTGATATATAGTTATTTATCAAGCTAATATATAGTTATTTATCAAGCTGATATATAGTTATTTATCAAGCTGATATATAGTTATTTATCAAGCTGATATATAGTTACTTATCAGGCTGATGTATAATCATTTATCAAGCTGATATATAGTTACTTATCAGGCTGATGTATAATTATTTATCAAGCTGATATATAGTTATTTATCAAGCTGATATATAATTATTTATCAAGCTGATATATAGTTATTTATCAAGCTGATATATAATTATTTATCAAGCTGATATATAGTTATTTATCAAGCTGATATATAATCATTTATCAAGCTGATATATAATTATTTATCAAGTTGACTGACTATTGTGTGCTGACTCACTCAGTACTCATTCCTGTTAAGATTGGATTGTTTATAATGCTTCACTGGCCGTGGGCTTTGAAATTAAACTGACTTCGTCAATGAATTTTGATCTCTTATATAAAACTTAAATATTCTGCAACAATCGCTTTGGATAGAGTTGACGGTTATGCATTTATTGTTGCCTATGCATAATAGCATAGATACATATGCTAGACTAATAAATTACGTAAGTCAGAATTGATATAGCATGTATAATTAATTCATTATTTACAACAATATACGTGATTTCAGTATCTATACAATAGTACTGCTTGTTGTGTCAGGGGCTACCTAATTGTCATCTTCAGATTGTGACACTGACAGAAAGCGTTTTATTCGTTTGTATTTGTTGATGAATTATTTTGAACTCGCTCATTATAATTATCATAATTTATCACATTGCGTTGCATAACAGTGCATTTAGTGCATTGTATTGTATAGTATAGTATAGTATTATATTGTATTATATCTTATAACATTATTTTGTGCTATATCGATCGCTACAAAGTATCATATTGTATCAGATGTTAGTTAATGTAATTTAATACATGGCAATGTATTATATCGTATTGTGTTGTTTCTAAAATGTGTTATATTGTATTGTGTTGTTACTATAATGCAGTATTGTATTGTATTGTTGCTGTAATGTATTATATTGTATTGTTTTGTTACTATAATGCAGTATCATCCAGGTGAAGAACACATCGGGGGGTTCCTACAAAAGCTTCACTCATGGTTGTCCCAGCAGTACGGATCCATACCGCAGCAGACTTGGACCAATCAACTAAACAGTCTACAGGTATAACTCGAATATTAGTTCCACCAATTGACTGACAGATACCGCTATCCAGCGTCCTTTAGCAAACGCTTTTCATTCATTTTTATGTTGTATAAGACAAGATTTACGTGCAAGCGTCAGTGGAATTTTCAAATTGTTTCGCGGTAAAACTCGGTTTCTTGAACTGTCGATCAATTTAGTTTACGATTGTGGTATATGAATGCGCTAGTCCGAATATTTTAATATGCACCAATTTACTTAAACCTCCAATTAAAAATGTATTTACCTGTTGCTTATCAAATGCTTTTTATGTTTATGCGCCATACAATTTCTCTTTGTACTGTATTATCTATTAGACCCGGGATTCGTTTATACTCAAGAACGAGACGTACACGGGATGCGCCGGAAGCAGTCCATCACTGAGAGGATACACATGCGGGCTGTGGATGACCTTTCACGCTCTCACCGTCAGTGCCTACCAGCGCCATTCTACTAGTAAGTCCTCTTAGTCCTAGTCCTTGTGCTAGTTAGTCCTCCTAGTCCTAGTCCTTGTGCTAGTTAGTCCTCCTAGTCCTAGTCCTTGTACTAGTTAGTCCTCCTAGTCCTAGTCTTTGTGCTAGTTGGTCCTTATAGGCCTAGACCTTGTGCTAGTTAGTTATTAGTCTTAGTCCATGTGCTGCTTAGTTATTAGTCTTAGTCCATGTGCTGGTTAGTTATTAACATTAGTCCATGTACTGGCTAGTATAATGCTAGCTAGTACAATGCTAGCTAGTACAATACTAGCTAGTACAATACTAGCTAGTACAATGCCTGTTTATCCTGCTAGCTGAGACCTCATATGCGGGACCTGAGTTAATGATTCAACTGAACTGTCTATGTCCAAAATTGAATATATAGGCCGATATGTTAAATTTCCAATGTTGATAAATTCTTCATGAGTTATACACTATAATGTTAATTTCTTTGTTCTACTCTAAATTCGATTTGAGTCCACGACCTTTCAGCCAGTGTCTTGCCATTAGAAGAGTAGTATTAACTATGTTAGCGCTTATAACGATATTGAAATGTGCCTTTGCTAATAGACTGATTTTATGTTTTTTCTCAATTATATCTCTAAAACTAGATAGTACAGCCGGCTACGGATTGCACATGCTCAATTGCAATACAAAGAGTTGGCTACGAAATGTTTTTCGTTGATCGTGGACTGCTCATTAGTTTGATAGATACTGGATTGTTATGTTGTACATCCAGCTTGTGGCATATGACTGAGAATTTAAATACAGTTAGACACAATATACTTAATATGAATCTAGTTATATAATATACTTTCTCACAGCACATATAAGAATAAGTTAAAGCACACTGACGATACTACAGCTGCTTTATTAAAATTTCGGTCTCACTTATATTCGATGATGCCCGCAAACAGTAGGGGCAACGATATATACGATGAGCCTTCGAAATATTTCGATAATTCGTAAATTTTATTTTTATTTTCAGATCACAGTTTTCATCCTCTGGATATTTTGTACCCAATACGAGACTACATCCGATATTTCTTTGGGTGTCGGGAATGCGCGACACATTTTGGAGAGATGGCTTCCAGCATGCATGCTGAGGTGAGAGAGGCCTGGGACGTGGTTCTCTGGTTGTGGAGGGCTCACAACCGAGTCAACCGCCGCCTCCACGGGGTGTCCGAGTCCGAAGATCCGCTGGCTCCAAAATTCCAATTCCCCCGTGCAGTCGACTGCAGGATTTGTTTTAAATCCAGTGCTGTGGATTCACTGGATTTGTTCAGCGTAGAGGACTCGGATTGGTCGTTAGATGGAGTGATGCATTACATGATGGAATACTACTCCAAGGCAAGGATCATTGACGACCATGATGAGATCAACGACGCTTCCGGTACGGAAATATCTCTAATCAACTCAATGTTTTCAGATTCTTCTAGAGCTGTCACCCATTTGGCTCACAGCGGCCTTATTATTCTTATGGCAATTACATATCTTACCTTTTTTGTTATACAGACATGATGAATATATGTGGCATGTTTAGTTTGATATCGTTAGGAAATTGCCATGATTCGAAATGTCGCATGATTATGGGAAATAGGCTACTTTCTTCATTTTTTCTGTTTTATTGGACTAAGATTTGTATTTCGTGAAGTAGATTGTAACCCCTATATCTCATAAAATTTAAAATTTAAATAACTTTATGTTATAAATAAAATATTAACATTTTAAAATAAAATAGTTACAAAAGTTAAATATTGATTAAACCACTAATCAAGTAATGGTTAAGTTCCTTGGTGTAGAAATTGACGAATTTCGTGAATATTTTATAATAAACTTCGAAGTTAATCATATTGTATTAAATTGTATTTAGTAGTTGTATTGTATTTTAACATACTGTATTTTGTATGTTAGTTCTGAAATAAAATTTATTGTAATCGCATTTTTATACATACCTGTCAAATCAAATCTGTTATAATCCTCTTTTTAAATATTTTAATGTAGTTTTACGATTGACAAAGACGTGCACTGGCTACAAAGGAAAAATATCCAATGTTTTATAATAATATTAGAACTAATTATAATAAAGGAGATGTAAATTCTAGAATGTAAAGAAGCGCAAGTCGAACCCGATATAGGCCTACAGTATTGTATACATCTTTATTAACCAAAATTATATTAGCACATATACAGAAGGTGCACAATATACAGTACACAATACAAGATGAATGGCATCATGTTCACGAATTATCGTATGGAGTTACTTCATTTTAGAAATACTTCGAGATATTTTATGAAACGTTTGGCATCTGATTTGTTTGTCAAATTGCACACATGGCAAAACGAACTTGTTTACAAAGTTTCTTTGCTTAGTTATTTTTCTGCAGTCTTCATCATTTCTTCCTTACTCTAATTGTTTGTCAGTAGTCGTTGCCCTTTGATCATATTTTTCTTATTGGCAGACCAAGTCTACTCGTTTACTCGAATCTTAGTTGCTCGTCTGCATAGTAGTTAATTTATCCAAAGTGTAATTTCTGATCTTTGATGACCTTTCTTCTGATATTCATCTTCTAAGATTCTTCTTTCAGTGCCAAATAAATATTTTTATTCATTTACTGGGATTTGGACTAGTGGTTACGATGTTCTTATTTGGATCCGGAAACTTGCTTTGACTAATTACGGAGGAAAACTGTTACATTTAGTCGGCCGAGTACTGGGTACTGAGTGCCTTTGATTTACTAGTCCTTATTTACTAGTACTTCAAAGATTTACTAGTACTTCAAAGATTTACTAGTACTTCAAGGATTTACTAGTACTTCAAAGATTTACTAGTACTTCAAAGATTTACTAGTACTTCAAAGATTTACTAGTACTTCAAAGATTTACTAGTACTTCAAAGATTTACTAGTACTTCAAAGATTTACTAGTACTTCAAGGATTTACTAGTACTTCAAAGATTTACTAGTACTTCAAAGATTTACTAGTACTTCAAAGATTTACTAGTACTTCAAGGATTTACTAGTACTTCAAAGATTTACTAGTACTTCAAAGATTTACTAGTACTTCAAAGATTTACTAGTACTTCAAGGATTTACTAGTACTTTCTTGTTATGGTGATGGTTAAAAATATATTTAGTTAAATCAGTGTCACTATTTGCATGCCTACGCAATCCTGCATGTTGTTCCTACTGTACCCAATTTTTTAAGTTTTGTAGTTTTCATTGTAGTTTTAACTGTATACTAAAGTTCATTATAATTCTTCATTAATGCATTTGAATGCACATCGCAAGTGAATGTAACATGTAATACGTATGTGTTTTTATATTACTTGTATGTAGCGTAGTGAACATCTGATTGGCACGAATCAAAAATCTCTCCTAAACGAGACAACAGAACTGAGGGACCTGAGAGTGAAAAACTTTCTGCTGGAATGTGAGAGATAGACAATAACAATCGTTGAAATATATTGCTCAAAATATCAGGGCCGCACCTGTAGTGTTTGATGCTTAAAGCTAAAATCATGATTAAGTTATAGGTCTAATCATCTAAATTTATCTCTATCAGCACCAATCTTGTGACAACCTTTCACTAGTTCGTCTTTGTTACTTATTTATTTAAATCACGTTTAATAATTAAATATTTATAAAACGTAATGACGCAAGTTGCGACTCCTATTCAAGAGACTTGGTTTCAAATCGTTGAGTTAGTAAGCACTATGGAAAATATCTCCAGAGCTTCAGAAAATAAGCTATTAATTACATTTATAGGCCTACTTACTAGGCAGTGTTTAAGCAATGACAATGAAATTATGGTAAATTAACCAACGATAGAAAAATTCAACTCTGTAAACAGGTACATTTGTCGTGAAAAATTAAAAAGTAGAAGATCGATCCATAATCAGTTCTTAAAGTGATAGGCCTACATGTAACAAATTTAGGTCTACGCATAGGACTTCTATGATGACCAAGTGCTCCTTATTAAGTGCATTAGTAAATTTTGAAGATAATAATATACTGTAAATGAACATAACATATAGTTTTAAACTTTTGTCAATTAGGCCTATATAAAAGTAGGAAATATTTAAAATTTCTCAAAAAAACGCTCATGTTAAAGTCAGCTTCTTCACTCGAAAGCGATGTCAGTGACGGGCGAGTCCAGGATTTGAACCCCGCACATACTGATCCGCGGTAGAATATCCTATCGACGTCGCCACTGGCTACAGCCTGTGCTAGCATCTATTATTTACACTTTCCTAGAATTTAGACAGAACAAATGCTAGTAACTGATTAAAAGTTGTGCTTTCTTGCGACTAATTACTAATCTGCTAATTACTAAATTACTAATCTGCTCTTACTAAATTACTAATCTGCTATTGTTGTGTAACTTTGCTTCTGGATAATCAAATGTAACGAGTTTGTCACTTATAACAAAGATACCAGTCTATAACATAATATTCCTGGAGTGTGATTGAACGTAGTGGTTCATTTTAAAAAAATAACTGTTTACAGAGCAATGTTGTGCTCGGTCCCGGTGTTGTGCTCGGGTGTGGTTGGATCACTACAGAATAGGGCAACCGCAAACAATCTGCTGCGTGTACGTAAGAGGCGACTAAGGCAGGAGCTCATGATGGCAAGAGGGGACCCACCTCACCGTGAAATAATTTCCCCATGATTAAATGGTAATTAATCCATCTAACTGAGGAAGGCAACGGGAAACCATAATCCTCAGAAGCCATAATTTTCCCAAGCTATAGGCTACATAAGGTATGGATAAGGCATAGACCTTGTGAAGGAATAAACTTGCTGATCTAAGGAGTGCTCTTATGGAGTGAGAAAACAGACTTTGAGTATGAATATGTACCTTGAACCTGCCAATTGGCAGTGCACTGAAGAAGAAGAAGAGCAGTGTCTAGCCAGTGACCGGTCATTGTGACTGCATTTCAAGTTTATGGAGATCACTTTTGTTTTTCTTTTCCAAAATTTATCATATCTTTGCCCTACACATTGTTAATAGCTGACATACTAGTAATAGTAGTATTTCTGCTCACGGATGTGTGCAAGCAACATTTGCAATCGTAGGTACGGGAAAAAGAAGGCAGCACGCTAGTCGCAATCCACTCGACTAAATAGAAATGTTTTAAGCTTGGATTTAAAGCAAAATGTAAATTTAAATGAATATGCAATACACGATATGTCCTCGAGGAGCCAAAGAGTCATTCACTTGTCAATTGATTTGTGTATAAACTGAAAACTCTTGATTTCCTGTTAAATCTTATTCACTTTGACTCTATCACAAAATATGGATAATATGGACATCAACTTCGGGTTGCGTACAGGTGGAAATAATGCTATGATACTCAACAGCGGATCAGTATGTGCGGGGTTCAAATCCTGGGATTGGCCGTCACTGACATCGCTTTCGAGTAAACTGACGGGAACTGACGCTAACATTAGCTTTACCAGCTTTATCTCGACAAAATTGGATTCCGCTTCAACATTAAGAGGCTTGATGATAATGAAAATGACAATTTTCGTTAGCAAATGACATTAAATAACATTACATATTAAGTCTCTATGAACTTATCGCCTAATGTAAGAGTTAATCTGTATGCAAAATTGCAGAGCGTTAGGCAGCAACCTAAACCTACATGTATGCTGCTTCTACTGGTTCATCAATTAATCGTCGTTAATTTCTATCTCAGGCTGTAGTACTGGTTGTGCGGTGCTGTGTTGGTGTAGTGCCGGTGTTGTGTCGGCGAAGTGCCGGCTTTGTGCCGATGTTGTACCGACGTTGCGCCGGTGCTGTCTCGGTGTTGTGCCGGTGTTGTGCTGTCTCGGTGTTGTGCCGGTGTTGTGCCGATGTTGTAGTCGGAAAGGCCTTCGGCTGCGACTCAGTACATTAAAGCTTAAAATTCAGGGTTCTACCGTCATTGACATGCTTTTCTCATTGACATGCTTTCGAGACTAAACTGACGTTAAGCTAGCCTTTGACTTTAAAATTAACATGTGGATTCTGATTATTGGCTTATTACAGATGTTTCACGGCTCCTTGGATAAAACTCAGAAATAATTCATTAGTCAATCAATGGATCAATCAATCACTCCATGAATCAGTCAATGAAAGATTCAATCAATGGATCAACCATCTTATATAGAATATCTAATTTTTATTATTTAATATTTAACTCTAGTGATCAATGAATAAGCTTATCTGATTGAGCTCGAATTAGTAAGGGCTTCATGACTAATGCCATTTCTATAATTACTTAATCGTGAGAAATTCACTGATTTATTTAATACTGGCCGTTCGATTAGTCCTTATTCAAACGAACTGAATTACAGTTGATTTATAAAAACGTCGATGATACCTTCCTGTATGATTTTCATCCTTGGACAAAGCAACCGGCATTAGATTTCTTATTGTAACACTATTATTAGTTATATGTATATTGTTATTTGCTGTACTGCAGCGCTGAACTTGCCCAATGCTCGCCGCAATGTTGAAGCTTGCCCAAGGCTGCAGACTGACTGGACACCCTGTTCTAGGACGTGCGATGAGGGATTGTCCACTCGTATGGTCAGTCAGAGCGCTGATGGTGCCTGTAGGATTGTGACGGAAACACGCTGGTGCCTGCAGCGACCCTGCAATGTTCGCCTTCCTGACGTATGTGGAGCGGCGTGTTGTGTTGACTTCACGTTGCGCATATAATTATATATATATATATATATATATAAATATATATAGCCTATATATACACTGTATGTATATATATATAGCCTATATATGTATATATATATATATAATTATATAATTATGTATATACATGTACATGCATACATACATGTATATATAGGCCTACATATATATATATATATATATATATATATATATGTATGTATATTGTACATATAATATTGCACTTGTGTATATGACATTGCGAATGCGCAAATATATATTGTGCATATAATACTGCACGTGTGCAATGCTTCAACTTGAATTTAGAAGAATCTGTGCAGACGATACGTAATAAACAATTTTAATCAAAAGTATGTACAAGCCAAGTAAAAAATCTTAACGAACATGTATTCTTCATTGTTTATACAAATTTAAGATATTGAAAGTGTTAACAAAACGCAATTAAGCAGACGCCGTAATTATTTTGCACTTATCTGCCTTTTTCAAATGACAGCTTGTTGGACATTGTTAGTAACTCTCCTGTTAGTAACTTAAGTAGCTTAGTTTAGCTAATTATAGTCTGAATCGTTTGTAACTAGAGGGTAGTTGAGCTGAAAACCCATATTGTATAAATTTTGCCGTATTATCCAAAGGTTTCTCAAAATTGGTTAGCAAAATTTAGTAATCGTTTCGAAGCAAAATATAGTTTAGAAAGTGTTTTCATATTTCGGGAAGTTCAACAGCTTTAACTATTAACTAACTCGACAGTTTTTAGCCATCCTTGGCCGGAATGACAAGAGTCTTCTGTACATAGGCCCACTCTAAACATCATATAAATCATAACATGGGACAGCTAAATATTTGATTTTTTATCAATTGAAGTAATTAATTACTTTTAAGTAATTATAAACTATATTTCCTCGCAGTATATATATATATATATATATATATATATATATATATATATATACATGTATGTGTTTGTATATATATATATATATATATATATGCATTTATATTCTGTATATACACTATCATCATCTTCTTCTTCCCTTGAATCCAATTATAACTAGGGTCGAGATAAACATATTTACAGTGCATATACAGCATCTACGACATATGACTATGCTGTATATACACTGTACATTCACATATATTTTTATGTATATACAATGTGTATACACATATATGTACAAGCTTATATATATATATATATATATATATATATATATATATATATATCTTAGTACACTGCCCACTGGCATGTCTATGGTATATAACGCCTCCACTCTTCTTTGTCTTCCGCCTTCCGCTTCATTTCCACATATGAGTGGGTCATATAAGTATATATATATATATATATATATATATATATTTATTTATTTATTTATTTATATATATATACTGTTCCATATATATATATATATATATTCATGTATATATATATTTAATATAATATATGTATATATATTATGTATCATGTATATTATATATAATACATGTACATGTATCTATTTAGAGGAGTATCTCTGCCTGGCACAGGGACAACTGTGCACGGCTTCCTGTCACATTTCGTCTCTCCAGACCTCAGCCTCTCTCCTATGGTAACTGCACCACGGTGGAGTCAGACTTCTGGAGGATCTGCGGCCTCTGTCCCCGCACTCGTCGTGGTCGACCTGTCTGCTGCCGCCCCTCCCACAGCACCACGAGGCTGGCAGAGGTCACCTGCCGGATGTCTGAGGCAGAGTCTACCAGAAGTGTTGGTGTGAGAGCGCAGGTGGTCAGGGGAAGCGTTCTTATAGAAGAGATTCAACATTGTGTATGCGATGAAGATTGTTCTACTATATGGCGTTGATGCTTTCAGTAGTCATCTATCCCGTGGTAGTTTGTTATTGGCATTAATGCGTGACTTTTGCGATTCAAAGGATCATGAGAGATTGTTTGTGCACGGACGGAAAATTTCAATTGATCTGTTGTTAGGGAGAGGATTTTGCGTGAAAGCTAAGAATCGCAGTCTAAGACATTTGCAACTTGAAATTAGTTGAGATTATTCTATGTTGAAGTGACGCTTTGGTTTTACATGTATGTTCTAGCAGCTTATGATCTTTCTTTTTATATATTTGTTGTAGTATTTGCACTTTTACGATTGTCTAAGATTACTAATTTGGAACTTTTGTTGATAGAGCTCTCGCATTTATGAATTTCCTGAAAGTTTGCAGTTCCTTCGATAAGAAGATTTGTGCTGATTTGTTAGGTTTATTCGTATAGCCTAACTACGAACATTTTAATTTGATAGTTCGTATCAAGTATATCATGCATTCAGAGCAGTAGATAAGAATTTAGGTTCGCATTTTTCCTCGCGCAATGATCAATAAAGTATAAATAAGCATATTATTAGTGACAAGGTTTGTAGTGATGTGCAGCAGGGAAATCCCTTATATGTATCTGTGAGTGAGGCAACAAATGCTAGGTCCCTATTAATGTGGAAATTTTGCAACTATTTTATTTACCCTTCAGCGCTGCGCTGCTCCAGGACAAACAAAACAAAGAATATATTCTGTTTAAAAATTTCTTAAGACGTAGAATGCCATTTGGCGTAAGATGCCTTGGATGTACCGAAGCTTTGAACTGAAGCTCTAAGAGCAATACTGAAATATTGTCAAAATGAAGCAATTTTCACTTGGCAGTTATGGCGTGTGATCTATTATCAGTTTGCTTTCATCGTACTATATATATATATATATGTATATATATATATATATATATATATATATATATATATATATATATATATGTATAATTATCAACTCCGATTAAAAGTAGACTTATGCATATATTACAAAATAATTTTTTACTTAGTTGATCTAAAATCAAATGAGTTTTTCATTTTCAAACACGGTGTTACTAGGAACAATGGTAAAACCATTTATTTAAATTCATTTCGTTTCAACTCTGCAAGATATTATTTCAACAATCGATGTGTTGCTCCTTGAAATTCTTTGCCTTAAAACATTGTAAAGGTTAAATCCTTAAATGATTTTAAGAAGTGTCTAGTTTCTACTGATTTAAGAAAACTCTTAATTAACAGATACGACTAGCATGGAAAAATTATAGCAATAATTTCATAAGTTTTGCACAATAGAATTACTTACAATTTTAGTACACTATAAATTTTTGTTTTTATAATTAAACTCTTTTAAACTATTTTAAATCAATTGACTTCGTCTATCTATTATTTTGTGCAGTTTAAACTACAACTACAATTACTACTTTACAATGCACTATAAACGCATTGTAAATTTTATTGTACTTTGTGTAGTTTATTCGGAACATGGAAGTGCCATTTTTGGCCTTTGTTTTTTCCGTTCACGCATACACTTAAAAATTTTGCACTCACGAATTGACACATATCATTTGCATGTATGATGTGATAAATGAAACAAATAAATAAATGCAACTCAGAGTTTCCAACGATTTTGGCACCAAATTTTATCACTATTTACACTGTTATTGTTTTACCTAATAATTGTTGCATTAATACGTACTTTAATACTTCTAAACCCAACGTACTCTAGGTTGCCATATATGTATATCAGCATTATGGGTATAGGGTAGTATCGATTGTTAACGGTTATTATAGCGTGTCATTTGGACGAATTTGACCTATTAAGACATATTTATTATCGCGTTTTTAAACTCACTGCAGTTGTTAGAATGTTTACTTTTAATTCTCATATCATGAACATTTGGAGGTTCTTTATTTTAAATCACCTAGTAGCTTTTAGGATAGAACCTATTACTTTTTCCCATGAAATAAAATATACTAAATTTTAACACTGAAAAATAAAAATTTAAATAATAATAACTAAAAGGAAAATGTATAATTCAAAAGTAGATATTTCACGTTGAGTGTTCTCCGTGTCAAACTTTTCATTGCCCCTCCCTTGAATAACTTGATCACTAAAATTTACGAGGACCTTAACATAATTAAACTTACATAATATAGCATTTGGCTTACGAAATACTAAATATCAAATTAAATCATATTTCAGCTGGTCGATGTAACTTAGCACTTTATTTTAGTCATTTTACCGGTTCTAATAGCCTAATTGAAAGCAACCAGATACTTCTCAGTTTCAATCCTACCTGGAACGTCTCTATTTACATATACTCGAGGCGGCTACAGACGTCAAAATGAACCTTTACATACTTTTACTTGCAGACTGCATTTATTATTGTACAGACTGCAGAGTTTAAGATTTCGACGTTTGGAGCTACGTCTTCTTGCCTCTTCTTATTTTCTGGAACCATAGAGGTCATCCTGAATTGAGAGCCCTTAACACGAAAATAAAAAATACATCGTTAGTCGAGTCTATAATAGCCATAATATAAAATAGAAAATACAAAGGTAATCGAGTTTATTTTTAGCATGAGAGTATTATGCAACTATATAAACATTGAATTTCCGTGTCGTCATTTAGTGTTTAGATCAAAAATATCTCTTATTGCTCATAACTACGGATTCTAAGGTACGCTTAAATATGTTTTCTATCTATGGGACTCTCCGAATTTATCCTAATGAGATACTTCACTAAAATCGGCGTTAAATTAATTTTATTATCAATAGGATTTCTAAAACGATTCACTAAAATTTAAATACTTTAAACAAGTTAATAAATAGATAACAACTAAATTAAGTTAAATTAATGCAATTTAAAGTCCGTTTTTATTCGAAATTCAAGTCAGGATCGTGTCAGGCAGAATATTACACATAAGCATTCAGTTTTATAACATTACAATACACGCAGTTCTACACCACTTGACATAATCCTGGTATCATTCTAGACATTTGCCTTGGGTGAGGAAACGGTATTAGTATTGCTATTATTATTACTACAACACACTTTCAATTTCATTGACTGAAGAGGAAGTGAGATCTGCAGCAGTGCAGTCAATGTTTACGCTATTTTGGCACCGAAGACAAAAAAATGAAATTTAAGTGACTTATGGAGACCCTTAGTGTGTAACAAGTCCTGAAAAAAATGGGACAGTTGCACTTGCGAGGCATTGAGATATATAGAGTTCGTACAGTCTATCAGTAGAGATAGAAATACATCTAATTGCAATGGTTATAACTCTGATTCTCTGAAGAAACTTGAATAAAAGCCACTAAAAGAAATACTCATGAGCAGGGATTCAATGGAAAAATCACCTGAGCTGCTATGCTATTTAAAAATAAATGTCAACATCTTAACTTTTGAAATTGATACGAGATAGAGATGGAGAGAAAGAAAGATAGAGCGAGAGAGACGAGTAAAATATATTAAGTTATTTAATGTTAAATTAGAAAATAAATATGTCTGTCTTAAAACCACTTTGGATCTGCGCAAATGATTTTTTACGGATCTGCGGGCTAACAAGGACTCGAATGCCGAAAGGAATTTAAAGCGTTTACTCAATATCGAGTTTTACTAAGCACATAATCTGAATTAGAACGAAATCTTAAACCTAAACACTCTTTAATCCATCAGCTGATCAAAGTTAAAGGTTTCGGCTAATTAAGAACATCAAAGCACACAGTCCTTACGGTAAAGTGCCAAAAGATGTAGTTCGCTAAGTAATCTCATATGCACGAGACGTTAATAGAAACTAGAGATCTCTCTATTTAGACCCTATTAATGTCTTAACACTATTCGAGACATAAGTATAGTGACAATTTAGACATAGGTATTGCGCCACCAGTAGAATATGTAATCTAATTGAAACTGCTAGCGCTGAATAGATTAAATTAGCTGGTGTGTTAAATTATTATCTCGTTTATAAATTTTTTTAGAATTTTCGTATTTACTTCGTATTTGTATTTCTCTCGGTAATAAAAGTGGAATTGTGGCATTCAATGTGATCTTCCGAAACTACGCAATGCAAAAGGTATCGTATTTGAACAATAACTAACCACTTCCTGTTATTACACTATAGAATTTTCCAATGATCTTACTAATTTTGACACGTCACGTTTGTAAATGAACTTCAATGTCTCATATTCCACTTTCATTTGCGCAGTTAATAAGCATTACACAGATCTCAAAGCGGATGGTAAGTGCCTAAATAGCCTAAGTAATTAGCAGACTTATCAACAGTATATAAGCCTAACCGACTGTATGTGACAAACAGCCTCACACGTGTTTATTCAATATCTTGTGTTTAGTCCCATTAAACTTGAATCAAAGTTTAACTAGAGTCACAATTAAATTTGGTTTGGATCTTATCGCTATGTCGCCTTTTATGACAGGTGCCGTTCACGGGTTGGGCTATTATTCAGCAACTCGGATATAGCACGGATAAATAAATAAAATTCAGGCATAAACAGTAAACAAAAACACATAGATATACATGTAAGATAAGCATTAACATAGACATAAAGCACACAAGACAAAAGGTCAGCAGAAAAACAACAACTAAAACGATTGACAGAGGAAGAACACTAACTCAGAGCCCTTAGAAGATCGTAGGTTGAGATTTGTGGAGCCATTAATCGACTCTCTTCCTTGTATTGATCCAATCTGCCTGCGTCGTCATCTAAAGTCCTGCAACACAACAGCGACGATTTGTAACTCTAATTTATGAGCAGATTTATGTTTAAGTCATTTCTACAGCATGTCTAAAACTCTACATCCTCAGTAGACTTGATCATTTGAAAATTAAATAGGTTCACAGATTAAGTCAGATAGGAGAATGTTTTATTAGACGTAGAAGGATAAACGATTGGATTGAGAGAAGAATATTCTGTCAGCTCAGCGGTCATCAACTGCCGCTCAGTCGTACCCAAATACTTGCAATCGTTTCTTACGAGAAATCAGATTGTACAACGGTGTAGAGTGGGCTTCTTGAAAGAATCTGTAACATTAGAATATTGGTTCGAGAAAAAGGTGAACTAAATCCATCGAAAACCGCAGCCACTAAAGTAGGCATGGCCGTTGAATATTTGTAGTTTTGTAGTAATGATTTCCGCATATTGACAGTCCGACCTCCAAGCTTGTATAATTATGCCAAACTACTAAATGTATTGCAGCCTTTTGTACATTTGTACATTAACTTTCATAGATCAGATAGCGCAACTAATGCGTTGTGTATTAAATGATTAAAAGAGACGATTAAGCGATTAAAAATAATAAAATTTTAGTTTGATTTATAATATAACTGAATGAATTAATGAATGAGTGAATGAACGAACGAAAGAAAGAAAGAACGAAAGAAAATACGAATGAACGAGCGGGAGAAAGTGATGGCGATGAAACAAATGATCGGCTACAGTTCTATATTCCACCAAAGAAGTGCTCAAGACTCAAGAGCTACATGTATCTTAGCAATTGCCTAGAATTGTGTATAATTCATATCAATTTGTGTTAAGAATTGTGCACTAAGTCCCAATTGTTAATTGCCTACGAGCATAGACTACACAATTTTGCGTGCAGCTAAGTGAATGCAAGGTGTTGACATGAGAAATATTTTTTATAGATTAAGTCTTTTAAAAGCCTTACCAAAACTATTGATTAGGTCAGTTCAGTAGAAACGTTGTCGAATGCAATAATGCGCTGTATTGCTAAGCTCAAAGTTTAGGTCCAAAGACTCAGTATTGAAATATCCCAAGTAACCTTTAAACAGGACATATCCAAATTCTGCTGTCTTACAGGCAGAAAGAATTGAGTTGTAATGTATTATACTGAACGGAAATCCCGATATATACTAGTTTTCATTTTGCATTAAGCAACAAGTTAGACATGCCAAATATACATGCCTAACTTGTTCATAGAGGCATTGCCTATATGAACACAGGACGTCATATATATTTCGCCAAATTAGTTATTAATTACTACTGATAAGTAAATTAATTCGCAGTCATATCATGACTAGATACATGTTACTACTCTATTCGACGATTGAGCATTAAATTTTGTTGAATTCAGAAAATATTTCAATGTCATCGCTAAATGAGAATTATCGCAGCAAAGACTACCTAATGCACGTCTGGGCGATAATGCAACATTGATGAAGATAAAGCCGTTTCTCTATCATTTTTTTAGATTTGAAGAAACGATTGCAGAGAATTTCACACAGACATTTCATACGTCATGTCATGCTCGAGCCATCATTCTAACAACCGATATGTGTAAACCGACAAGCATTAATATTATAAGCAAGAACGACACACGCATAATAATGCATGTCAACAGCACAGAGTAATTGCAGGGTAGCGTCAGATTTGTGTCTTAGATGGTATTTAGATACCAGCAATGTAATTTTAAAAATGTAGAAAATCATTCCTAGACTTCAAACGCAAAAATAAACTTCTAACGCAAAGTTACGAAATAAAGAGATGCGTGCAATTAATCAGAAAGAATATTTTCAAATAATATAGTTCTAGTATTATACTTCAGAATTATACTAGAAGCCGGTAAGACATTCGACCGCGTATCAGAAGGTGCGGGGTTCAAATCCTGGGCTTTCCCGTCACTGACATCGCTTTCGAGTGAGGAAACTGACGTTAACCTTAGCTTTACCAGCTTTATTATGCCTATCTCGTTAAAATGTTTATAGTAGGCCAAGGTGAATAAATTTTCAAAGATCTTGCTAAAAGTTTTTGTTTAAATATTAAGGAATTTTTGCTTTTCATATACAAATGTTGTTACTTAATTTTATATTTTACTATCGTCAGCTGATAAATTTCGCTAAAATGTATAACGTAGTACAACTTAAATTAACGGCTACCAGAATGCTTATATTGACCAATGCCAGATGCTTACATTCATTAATGAATAAACATCTTGGAATTAACATATGATTTGTTTGAAATATTATTCTTAAATCTATTTTCATTTGAAAAAATATAACTGAAAATCTCGAATGATTAGTGTTTTAAACCAACATTAAATAATATGTAACATGTGTTTTACAATAAAGGTTATACTATTCCATATTCTAGACCTAATCGAAGTTGGTATCTGTACTCATTCTTGCAAATACTCCAATAGTACATATTAGATACTATACTTATTTATACAAGTATATTTAAATACTTATTATATCTTAAATAATGTCTTTAACTAAATTGAAAATATGACTTGAGGAGCAGAACTATTAGTTGAATAGAAATAAAAAGTTAGAAACAGGTTCTGAATTGGCTGAAATATGTCAGAAAATTTAATACTGTTACCTCGCTCATTTTTCTTCTTTTCAGGAATTCTTCTTCATCAGGAATCGTCTACCGCTTGCCGCACTTAAAAAGCTGGTAAAGCTAATATTAATGTCAGTTTCCTCACACGAAGGCGATGTCAGTGACGGGCAAGCCCAGGATTTGAACCCCGCACATACTGATCCGCAGGATCATACTTAAGCAACGTTTATACAATGTGCTACTAACAGATTTAACAAACTCATATAGGCCCCTTATGACATACAAACTGTCGAATAATATAAGTAATCTACATCTGCACAGCTTTCAAAATCTGATTCTCTGAATAAATCCGAAATTAAAAGTGAATCATAATTGAAATCTATAACTAGATCATAAACATACTTCACAAGGGAAGGGTAGTATCCTTCCGGATGTTGAATCATTTCCTGATTTCTCTTGCCAAATCCGTGACTAAAACGATCCGAAGATCCAAGCTTGAAGCCTCTCTTGGCCTCCATCAGTCTGTTGGCCGATGAACGATGTAGCACCAAGAACAGCGTTGCCAGAGCAAAAACTTGCAAACTCCTGGCGGCCATTTTAACTTGAACTTTTCTTCTAATCTGAAGGCTCAGCTATCTAACAGATAAGCAACAACAAAAGCAAGCATTTTATCATGACAATTCCTCGTAAAAGTGTGACGTTGCATTGTCAAGGTTGAACGATATAGCCAATAGGAAATAAGTAAGCAGACACTAGAAGGTGAAGGCCGGACGCAGTTTGTTGACACACACATTTTGTTTGTGCATTGTCGATCCTAGCAGTTTGATCTTAAAACACAAAATAATCGTTTTCAGTGTGTTTCTTGTTTCTTTCTTTTTAGAAAATAGGAAATGGTAAAAGGCTTTGCAGCCGTATTTAATCATCAGCTTCTACTGGGTAAATACCAATATAAATAAATGTCAATTTAAGGAACATTTTATAATTTTTTTCTGTATTTATCATTGTGTTCAATGCATTGATTATTATCAACAAGTGACTGTCAGCTGCAGCGTCGTCATACGAATCGTGACTTAATGGCTTTTTTCAGCATATAAATCGATGTTAAGGGTTCAAGTATACTTAACTATTAATTACAAATGATGAATATACATGTAGATACGGTCATGTTCCGGTTGTTGTCCGTGTGTGTAGCTATCTTTATTCTATGCATGACATTGTATAAGTCTAAGTGATGCAGTCTGAAAGAAGAACTAAACAAAAATGCTTCACATACATTGATATTACATAATTATAGCATGTGATGTAATTATTATGAAGTTATCATCGTTTAGGGGACAATCCGATTATCAGATAAAGAAAGAACATTGATTTCAGTTCCTACGCCTTTCTAAAATTATCCAATCTCAGTAATCGACGGAATTGCTGTCCAAACAGCGCTAAACAAGAAAAGTGATGGAAAGTTTTCACATGTCATTGGAATAAGTCATCGAGAGGCGATCCTGATACCAAAGGTCACAGAATTGAGTCCCAGTGGACTGATGTATCATCTAACGGATCCGTCATATCTATCCCGCCCATTCGCTCCACCGCTGATCAATCGATCCCGTGGTCCTGTGAATGATGCCCAGGATTACATTAATTCATTTTAATTGAAGTTTAGCTAATAGAGATTGATTAATTTCATTACTGCATTTTCAAAGAAACTTTTGACACTCAATCTATCTCGCTAATTGAATGATATAATCGACTAGACTTGCAACATTAACAACGCTATCGCTATTTTATTCCCCATAAAGTCCTTATTGCCATCCAAATATCTCTGTTATTCGCCTTTGTAATGCAAGGTCAAATTTAATCAAAGGGACTAAATTAGCTGCAAAGTCGCAGACATAAAATCAGAAAGCTATTTCAAAGCAGTAGCTGCCTATACGATATACATTGTATATTCTATACGCCAAATGCGCATGCGAATATATTATTAAATTCTGAATCTGCCGCTTTGATTTGTATAAACTGCAATTGAGGTAAGAAGGAAAAGGAAAAGAATTAAATAAAGACAAAGAATATTAGACGCTTTGATAACGTAGGAAGTGGCATTCGAATGGAAAACAATGAAAGATAGAGATTGCTTGAGGTAGAGATCACTTGAAGAGCTATATTAAATGTATATAGCTCAACCGTTAGACATACATGTAGAATTAAGCATAGAAATAATATATAAGAATAGGCGTAAGAATAAATACACAGACCTATATATATATATATATATATATATATATTATATATATATATAATATATATATATTATATAGGGTATATGTATATATGTGTATATATATAGGTATATGTATATATATATATATATATATATATATATATATATATATATGTATAGGTATATGTATATATGCACATGTATATATATATATATATATATATATATATATATATATATATATATATATTATAGATACATATATATATATATACAGTATATATATATATACTGTATATATATATATTATATATATATATACACGTATGTGTGTGTGTGTGTGTGTGCCTCTATGTGTACACGTATGAATATGTAGGATTATGACTATCATATCACCTGGCTTAAACACACCGTATCGGTGTTTATAAATGAGCTAACAGGCTTATATTAGTTGCTCCTCACTGATCCTGAAGAACAAACGTTAACCGCTGCCTGATAGTAAGCTCTCGCTAAATCTCTTTATACTCCGATCTATCCATCCCAATTCTTGTTTATTGAATCCGGGAGGAGGTGGGCGGAGATTTGTCAACTATCCAGATCATCGACTCAACAATGGCTTGTATGTATAGTATTACAATTAAAGTTACTATCTTAGTTATGCTACCCGATCAATGATGAAAATAGAATCTAATATCAGTATCGTCTTTTTTTCATTTGAAAAACTGTTCTTACATAAATGAATATTTTATGATAAGTTAAGTTTGGATTGGACCACGCTACTGTATGGATGTGAAACATGGACCTTAAGGAAGGACGATAGCAGGAAACTAGACGTATTGGAAATGCGGATATGGAGAAGAATGGAAAGGATTAGCTGGACTCAAAAGGTTACAAATGAGGATGTTCTGGAGAGAGTTGGTACAGATATAGACAGTTGATAAATGTATTAAGAAATAAGAAGAAAATTTGAGTAGGACACGCTCTAAAGGGTGGCAGCCTACTAAAAGTGGTCATAGAACGCAAAATGGAAGGAAATAGAGGCAGAGGCAGGCCGAGATTATAAATTGTAGGTGATTTAAAGATCCACTCATATGTGGACATGAAGAGAAAAGCGGAAAACAGAGAAACGTGGAAGCGTTATATACCATGGACCAGCCAGTTTGGTTGGAGCCAGTGGCGAAGTCGGTCAGATACTCGACCGCGGAGCAGTAGGTGCTGGGTTCAAATCCTGGGATCGCCCGTCACTGATATCGCTTTCGAGTGAGGAAACTGAAGTTAACCTTAGCTTTTTTAGTTTTACCAGTAGGCAGTGCACTAAGAGAGAGAGAGAGAGAGAGAAGTTAAGTGCTAAATAGAACTTGGACTTTCCTAGTAGAATGATTATTTACACATTAAAAGTAAATTTCCAATATACTGCTAGGACTCTTTGTCTAGTATTCAATAAAAATGTTGGCGCTATTTTAAAAATGATTTTAGATTTGGCAAGGTATGTGAAATGTCTCTATCACGTGTTGCAATGTAATTGTATCTGTGTATGTTTTCTACCATGAAATGGTGAAATAAAGATTATATATACATTTAAAATTGGCCTAGACTTCATTTGTTTGTAAAAGTATTTAAGTAATGCGTTATATCATTATATCCCAGTAACTGACGTTTTTAATGTAATATTTACATTGTAATTTAAAAACCTTTAAAGCATTTGTTGTTTAATTGTATATAATGCTTCGATGGCAGTTTAATGTTAAAAATTAATAGTTTAGAAAATACGGTTACTATTTTGATTAAGTATACAGTACACTGACAGTATATGCAGCAGCACAGACTAATTAACCTACACTTGGTAATTTCTCAACGGATTGCTATGTCCTTCCCTTCCCACCATTCTGATTGTAGTTGACCCTCTCGATTTATTCTTTCTTTTAACTTCCCACTATCTCTTCATCTCCGCGGCTATTCCTGCTGAGTCCATATATCTGTGTGGGCGTTACTTTGATTGATCCGGATTTAGTATCGATAGCTTCTCACGCGGGACTTCGGACTTCCATTTCCTCTGAGTCCCGTCAAACAACTTCGTCTCGGTTTCGTTGAAGTTAAAAAATTATATAATATGATACTACCGGATTCGCCGTCTTTTAGTATTAAGCTAATTATGAATATGACTTCATTACATGAAAAACTAGTATAGGGAAAATACTAACAAAGTTATCAATAAAATTTCAAGAATGTTTTGGTTTAATAATTATCTTGATTTTCACAGGATTTTATGAATTACGTCCAATGGAATCCATTATGTAGTTGAAAATGTTTGCAACAAAATATTTTGTTGCAAAAGTTTAAGTTTTTAAGTCACTTAAAACAGTTATATTTATGCGATACCCGTTCAAGGGTTGAAAGGGTATCGCAGATGACGACTTTAGATCAAAAGCTCTTGAAAAGAGTTCGCAGCTAAGTTGTCGATAATGAGACTTTCCAAAAACTGATTATTCGTCAGTTTTATAGACAGATCGTCTTTGTGTAATTTCTATACTATCTTCTAGATGTCTCATCTTTATGAACTTTCCTATTCATCCAGTGTACTGTCTTATCTCTCACATCATCTACATCGAGATAGCCTGCTATTTATAACTTCTTTTCGTTCTACATTCACTTTTCTCGACTTTTCGCTGACGAGAGATACAAGTCAACTCGGCGTCCCTTCGTCAACGTTCAAACTCTTATCGATGAATCCGTATCGATGAAGTCCTATACTGGACATTAGCTTTCAGACGGGAAAAGTCATTGATAAAATCAGTTAATATGAGATAAAAAAAATTGACGTAATGTAATTGGCCGTTACGCTTAGAATAAAATAACAGATTTAGGTGAATTAATAGGCGAAATAGAAGACAACAGCCTACCTAGTAAAATTTAAATTTTTCTTTATTATTGAACGTTTAACTTAACAATTGATGTCACAGATTGCAAAGCTGTGATTTCTTTCCAAAAGTTCGGCCCTGTAAAAATCTCACTCTCCTTCTCTCCATTGGTATGACAAGTGGCAGGTACGAGGTAAATATGTCTACTTACATTTTGATTTCATACTACATAAAGAGCATTCCGTCGATTAACGAGTTAATCCTTTACAAAGGATTATGCCTTAATCGAAAACTTAATTTAAACTATAGTTTGAAAGTAATATGGCTTCTCAAGTGGTTTCCCTTTTTCCTTCTTCATTCCTAGCTCAGGAGCCTCTTACGACACCCGCAGTTTACTTTTGGTCTACTCTGTGTCTGTGACTGTCTACTTATGTGGTCCGGACACAACACGGGGATCCTATAAAATTCCGTTGTATTTTTATCCACGTTTAAACTCCCCGAAAGTTAGCAGCCTATACAATCATGCATTATTCTTGGTATTAATTATCCTACTTATTAACTAGGCCTAATTATTAATTATTAGTCTTGAAATTTATTACCCTCATCTAACAATGAGCTCTTCATACATGATTTTACAATTAGGCTATGCATTAAGTACAATTTCCATAGCCTATAATTTAAATGTAAAATACAATGTAGTGGAAACTTAACTCTACTATATATGTAGTCATACTTTAAAATTAATATTCTTGCATGTTTTTATTCAGCAAAATGAAGCCTAGGGTTTGAGATATAGATGTACGCCTGTGCCGTTTCAATACCGATATTGAGGCTAATGTGGGCACAATAATCAAAATATTTATGAAGAGATGCAATATAGAAGTATAACCACGAATTGAGAACGAAAAATGCAAATATTATTTAGCCATTAGGCCTATTGTGTGAAGGTTTAAACAGACGGAATTAAAACAGAAATTCAACTTGATGGTTTACATTATGCTTCAGGTTCTGCTCTCCGATACGCAGATAGGTTTATTTAGCTAGAATCAAGGTTAACCTTTGACAAATTTGATTACACTTATGTCTTTAATAAAATTACGAAGGACATTCATCAGCATAGTATTGAATCATTTGATTAAGGAGGACAGAGGCTACAATTTTCATTGATCTCTTTGAATACGAGGTTAGGATCTTGCGACCATTGTACGAAGGTCACTACGTGGTCAGCAAGTGCGGATCGAGGAACAAAATTGAACAAGGGCAAATGAAATTACCCAAACTTTACATCAGGCTATGTAATAGGGTACACAACGAGTAGGCTACTTTCTGTGTAGAAATAAGCCATCATACAAAATTTGCATTGTTTGAAATTACATTGTTTAAACTAATAATGGTCAGACAGACATTAACGTTTAAGGCTTTAGACAATAAGAATTATTTCACTCAATGGAAGAGTTACAGCAAAAGAGTGACTATTTTTGTAGTTAAAGTTAATCCGAAGATTAGTAAAAGTTTTCTTACTTAAATATGCGCCATTTAAAACTATTTGTAGCCTTCATCGTAAATAATTCAAAATGTTAATTTATATCTAGCTATTCAATAACATTGAATTTTAGTAACAAGTTTGTAAAATATCTACTCAAGAAAAAGTGAATTTAATTGTAACGAAACAAAGTCGTACCAAGCTCTGGTTAATCTTACGGCAACTTTATTGTTTTAGCCAAATATGCATGTAAACATCCTCATTGAAACGTCAACAAACAATTACAGATGTTTAAAATTAAATTCGCTTTATTATTTTCTCTAATTATGACACTTATATAAGTACATGTAGGTGAAAGTCGTATGAATTCAAGACTACGTAACAATTAGATGATTTGCTTGTATCAAAGCAGAACGTATCGCTAGAAATTTCAGCAGAAATAATCAAAGAAATCTCAAGAAGACGAATGAGGACTAATAGTACAGATTAACGAATTGTGAAAATTATAGAAACTGGTCTGATGAAGTTAATAAATGATAAATGATGAATATTCTCGTTTCATAATGAGTCTTTGGTAAGTGATTTAATAGGGAAAGCCTTAAAAGGGGAGGGATATTGCGTAACGGTTAGCGTGTTCGCCTCGGATACAAGTGGCCTCGGTTCAAAACCCAGGTGGGTCAAGTAATGATGGCTATCCCCTTGGGCCCATGGAAGGTTTCAATTTTGAAGATTGAAGACACACAAAAGCCGATAGCTAGACCATCATATCTAGGCAATATCGTAAATACACAAGTATCATGATGTTAATATATTTTGAGTAGTAATCTGCCAATTTTAAGAATAATCTTACGCTAAAATAAAATGGTATATAAGCAATGATATGAATTTTATTATTGCAATAATAGTATTGGTTTAAAGGCATTATATTAACTGCATTATGGTAATTGTATCGACGTCCGTGATATCATCCTTGTATGAGGAAACGGACAATAAACCTTTATTATTATTATTTATTATACTCACGTTTCACTGATATCTTGGTCTCTGCAGGAAAAGTAGACAATTTGCAGATTTTAGCGCTTGGTTTGTTGTTCTTTCTCTAATTAAATTGTTAGTAAATATTAAGTGTTGAATTACTTTAAGACAGCCTTGTGATTACCCAATATCGTGATGCGGTATTATTAGTCAAAATCGTCAGTTGCTTTCCTAACGTGAACTTGAAAACACCTGAAAGAAGTCAAAAATTTAATATTAGCTCACTTTAATTAATACAACAACAACACTGACAACAGCAGCACTTGAGCATGACGATAAAATAGCGCAACAGAAGTAGAATCTCAAAAATGGCATCATTAATTTGTAAGTCAAATACCGCTAACTAAACGTTTGACAATTAAGACTCACAGATCAGATAATAAATAGTATACTATTCATAAATTAATTTGAAAGGAAATATGAAAAATGTCCTATTTGACATCTGAGAGGCAGCTTGCTAGGCTTCACATTTATATCTTAAGACTCAGCATCCAATAGGTCTATAATACCGTTTAAATCTCAGAGTTGCATGACAGAAGCTACGCAGACCGAGGCAATGCGCAAAAGTTTACCAGTCGATTTTTATTTCTGCGACATTTGGCAACGTGATCATGTCACTAGTAGCCGAACCGCCTAAATCTTGCGGTGACATAAAATCTTATTGGGAATTTCTAATTTTCTATGAGATTTTAATTACCTAATAAACGGAATCATGACTATTATAATATGCCTAAATACGTTTATGAAAATTGTGTAAACGAAAGTCATTCAAAATGAGAAAATAAAATTATTTTAATTTGCCGTTACCAATTTTTCTTATATTTATGCACAATTTCAGATTAGCTGATAATTTAAAATTAAATGCTTCGCACCACCTATTATTCTAGGCTTTATAGAGTTAAAACAAACATATTATAAAATTAAACAGAATATAAGGCGAAGCATGGCTGTGTTTACGAAAACGCACGCCTCGTATCGTGATATGGAATATCAGCGCAGTGTCTCTCTTTATATCCACAACGTCGCGGTGTCGCCTGGCGATACAACGTCATCCGAGGCTAGACTTGCACGCACTGCGATAGAGTAGTGACTAGAGTGGCGCTCTCACGAGCAGTGAATTATGGGTTCAAATTTAACCTGGCACTGAAAAAATAGGCTTCTGTATCACTATTGCCGAAAGAGTGGCATTGTCGCAAAAGAAAGATTAATGCCAAAGAGGTTAAAAATTACGGTCTGCGCAAATGTGTGCGGATGTGGAAAATGCAACAGAAGAAACTTTTAAGACATTTAACGAAATCTGAGTGCAAGAAAGCATATTTAGGCCCACATATGCGCATCTGTTTCCCCGATCTATCATATTCTATTGGTCCTATTCTGGAGCTAACTTTTGACTGTATAGCAGAGACCTGTAGCTTACTGATTGATCCCAGAGGATTTCTCAGTATTTGATAACTTTGTGGTTGAGCCAGTAGTACGTCGGTACGTTACCTGACTGCAGATCAATAGGTTCTTGCTTCAAATTAAGTGTACATCTCGTAGCTGGTATGATTTTTGTCGTGTGATTTAACTAATTTGCGTTAAACTAGGCTTTACACATATAGGCTTCAATTAATTTGCAAAATCGTTGCATTGCAGCTTACTGATTGATTCCACGATTTCAGAATATGTATGAACGACGATATGTTCATTAGGCTAAGCTTGACTGCTCGCATGAGCCGTGGACAATGGGGAGCTCAAAGCTTTACACTTTATCACGCGATGCCCCTTAATGGGCAAAACTAGGCCAAAACAGTTACTGCTGTTTCCGAAACGGCCAATTTCCTTTCTCAGTCGGCTCTCTAATTCATCTAAGCTTCTACGATGATGCCAGAATGAGGACCTACACGGAGAACTCTCTCTAGTATCTAGAGATGCTTGCTAAAAGAAGAACGTGTTAATAGGAGACTCTGCTACAATGAGAACTGATTGATTTTATTCTATGAACGGGATATATTGAATTTTGTACCGCTGCTTAACCTTTTTGTGTTTACTTGTCGGCTTGAACCTGAACCCAATAATTCTCGATGGTGTCCTTGACGAAAAGTAACGCTATAGTTATTTTTGTTATTATATATTGAATATATAGTAACGTCGTAAAAAAACAGAATACTGGGAAGGATCACATCAGAAAACTGGAAGCTTTGGAAATGCGGATAATAAGAAGAAGAGTGGAAAAGATTAGCTGTACCCAAAAAGTTACAAATGAAGAAGTCCTGGAGAGAGTTGGTACAGATAGACAGTTGATAAATGTTTTAAGAAATAGAAAGCAGAGTTTGATAGGACTTCTTCTAAGGGATGTGTTTTACTAAAATAGGTCATAGAACGTAGAATGGAAGGAAGGAGAGAGAAGAAGAGGCAGACCGAGATTAGAAATATTAGAAGGTTTAAAGATTCACTTATATGTGGACATAAGAGGACAACAGAAGATAGAGAATCCATGGATCTGCCAGAAGGCAGGGCACTAAGAGAGAGAGAGAGAGAGAGAGAGAGAGAGAGCAGAACTTCCTCATTGTAACCTTTTGAGTGCAGCTAATTCTCTCCATGTCCACATGTCCAATGCCTTTAGTTTCCTGATTTATTCCTTCCTTAAGGTCCAAGTTTCACATTCATATGAAACGCCTGGTCCATACCAAGGTTTTCATTATCTTTATCTTATTTTTATAGCTTGAGAAAATATCTGAGGTGGTTTCACTTGGTCTTCCTCAGTTCTTATTAAGTCATCTCATACAACAATGCAGATAAGATAAAGATCGATCCATTCTACATATATACATCTTTCATTTGTACAGCTTTTTTGACGCGCAGCCTAGTTATTATAAATGAATTGAATGATTTTTATCGGACCAGAAAGCCAGAATGCATTTCATATTGATTGACCTATTTGTGTTGCAATAATCATAAAAATACAGTCACGAACTGGCTAAGTATTTCAAGATGGTAGATGTAAATTAATGAAATAAGTAATGATTTATTAATTAATCATTAATTAATTATATAATTAATGATTTGCAAGATGGTTAAAAATCGTCTGATTTTGAAGTCGTTTTTATGAATCCTATGTCATAAATCTTCTACAATTGCTCAAAAATGGTTTGAAATAAGCTTTCCATAAGGAATAATTATTAACCTGACTCACTAACAAAGCGCCTAATGATGATCGAACGATGAAGATAGGTGGAAAATTAACTACATTATCAATATAAAGTATAGAAATTAATTAAATCAAGCCTCAACTATCAAAGTAAACATATATATTTCCCAAATTCCAAGATTATGAAACAAAATCTACAGATTTCACTTGTAACAAATACATTTAAAAATTACTAACTAAAAATGTATAAGCACCTCGTAATGTATTGTTAATATAATTCTCAAAACAGCAGCACAGCGTCTAGGTTCATATTAATAAAAAACCTTTCAAGTTTCAGTTTACCAGTAAAATCCGAAATACGCATATTAGATTTGGAACAGCATTCCAAGCATTTACATTTTGATCGTAGTATCAATGAACTAGATCTTGTGTAGGAGACGTAAAAACTGGAATTAGGTACAGCACCATTCAACTAATAGATACCTTGTTTATGAAATGATCGAAGCAAAAGCCCATATTGCACCTTAATTTGAAGTCAATTACACAGCACACAGTCAATAAACTATGAATCTTTGTAAGTATTCAAATGAATTCACTTGCCAAATGCTACAAATGAAAAATATGTTAACGTAAATAGTAGCATAGCGGTTAAACGCACATGTCTAGGATTTGAATAGTAACAGAAACACAGTGAAATATCAACAGATAGATATTAATAATAGCACAACAGATAACATTTAATAGAGCTCCATTACGAGACATTTTACATCTTCAGAGTTTAATCATTATTAGAGTTTATTTTCAACATTTAAATTTGTTTATCGCTTTGAATGAATCGATTTGCAGTGACACATAACACACAGACATTCCTGATACCATCCTAGGATAGGGAAACGAAAATTAAACCATTATCAGTAATAATAATAACAGTAATGGCTTAACGTCCATTTCCTCTACAAGGATGATGTTAGGGACGTATCCCATCACATGTCACTATAAATCGATTCACCAAAACGAATAGAAAAATATGTGTTGAAGAGAAAGAAAAGATATCAAAAACGGTGCCAGTCTGATGATTAAAAGAAAGTCAGGCAAGACAATATAAATCTACGGTGGGAAGAGATGTAGTAAGTGTCTATCCAATGACGTGACAATTATTACCTACACTATTTCTAGAATTATTATCGTATAATTAATAACTAATAATAATATTAAAAATTAATTACATAATATTATATAACAGTAATTATGTATAATAATTGTTATATTCAATTACTATAATTTATTACTATATCACAATTATTATACTGGGATTCGAGGAAAGATGACGATGATGAAATATGATAATCTATTACTATCATCAATAAAATTTTATCTTACTGAATCATTCCTTGAATTCAGCATTTATGCTCCAATTTTGGATAAACATCAATCAAAGATCGAAACTAATAGAAATTTCAGCAGAGATTTCTACATTCCGTCAAATTACCATCACCATCAAGTATAAATCAGGCTATCACTAACAACAGCATCGAGAAATACGAGATGATTATTTAACCTCAGTCATAGAATAAAACTATAAAACTACTAAAATTATGACTCAGACAAGCTCCTAACATTTACCACTGCATGTTGTACTGAGCCACAGCCGGACCAACAAGCGGCTGAGCTGATCCGGTATATCCACCGGCGTAAGCCGCGGTGTTCACGTATTCATACCCGGCATTGGCACCATAGGCAGCGACACCCAGTGTAGCCGACCCGTTACCAGCGGCTTCACCGAGCTGTTCCCAGGTTACGTCTGTGGTCCAGGCTGACTCGTTTTGCTGGTGAGCGGCTGGATTAGCCTGTATTGACGTGCCACCATAACTGCTTTGATTCGTGCCGTCGTACGCCGTGTAGCCGGAGTTGTCTGTGTACTGAGCCTGCACCATAGAACTATAGCTAGTACCAGTCGATCCTGCGAGTGTGGCCGCACCATTGAAACTAGCCCCACCTAAATGACCGCCCAGCCCACCACTAGCTCCGCCCAAGTGACCGCTCAGCCCACCACTAGCCCCGCCTAAGTGACCACCCAGTCCCCCACTAGCTCCACCTACATGACCCCTGATGCTGCCACGAGCGCCTCTCCCACCTCTTGCCGCAGGTTTCATCTCCTGTCTAACACTTCCAATACCAGAGCCTCTACCGGTCCCTGTAACACCGCTATGCTTGGGAAAACGTACCGAGCTCTGACTTGTGGTGGCAACAGCCGGTTGAGCCGGAGCAAAGTTAATGCCAGTATCAGAGCCACCATAGCCACCAAACGTTTCATCATAAACACCCGCTTCATATCCATACGCATCATAGCCACTGCCGTCATCATACTCAGTAGAGTAGTCTTCCAGTCCAGTGTACCCATACAGCGAGGCATTGTAGTTAGCAATGCTAAGCAGGTTGGCAGCAGCAGCTGCAGCAGCTCCTCTAACTCCCCGAGTCAGCCCGACTCCTCGTCTCAGACTAGCGGCACCTCTAGGACCTCTCGGTCCGGCCATGGGTGCCCCACGAAATCCACTGCCCAACCCGGCAGTACCGCCATATAGCAGACTAGGATCATACATCCCGCCAGAAGCATAGTTCTGCACGCCAAACCTAGGCTGCGCACCCATCGACGACATTCCCCTGCCTCTTAATGTTGCACCTCGTCCGCGACGTGCACCGCCGGCTAGCGGAGAAGAGAAACCACCTCTGCCACGACCAAGAGGCTCTGATTCAGGTCTAAATTTAACGAACGTTTGACGAATGTCGCCGGTAGGTCCTCTTAAGCTTCCTAAACCCCTCGCACCAGCAGGAGTCATCCCTCTCAGTGACAATGCCTTCTGATAAGACTGAAATTTCTTCTCTGCATCCATGAAAAATTGGTTCTTGGCCAATTCGTCGCTCTCCGTCCACATACCGAGAGCTTTAAGGGCATTCTCTGCAGCCGAGTATCTCGCTAACTTTATCGTTCTTCCTCCTCCTTCATACTTCTTTTCATCAACCTCCACTGCCATTACAAATCTATTAGGACTCTCAACATCTAGCCCCTTGGTGTCGATGGCCAGGTATTTCGAGCCAGGAAACAACTGATTTAGCTTCAGCAGTGGATTGTTCTGTCTCATTTCACCTTCCTTAACCACTTCTATAGGAGGATTATTATCAAAAGTCCACCTCCGAAGAGCCGATACAGCACTGCGCGGATTTCTGCTACCAGAAGACTTAGCCGCGCCTTTCTCAGCCATTATTCTACTCAGAATTCCAGACTTCTTGAGGAACACCAGAGCCTCCAGTGCCGCGTTCTGTCGCGCGTATTTAGCGTTGGTGCCGACTCCTTCGAAGACTCTGTTTTCGACCTGCGTTCTGACAACGAACATACCAGGGAATTCTGGCAAGTCTTCGAGCGTCTCATAGTTGACCTGAGCCAGGTAGAGCTCGTTAAGGATCATGACTGGGCTCTCTCCAGCCAGAGTGATCCCTACGTTAGTATACTTCCCAGATATCTTAGACTGAATCTTGGCGTCAATCGCTGGGTTTGGTTTTGGTTCCTTGGCAGCGATGGTTGTGATAAACTGCACGCGTAGGTCCCGAAGTGAAGCAAAATCTCCCACAAACATCGGGTGGCCATCTGCAGAGTGCAAAACATTAAAATACACACACACACGTAAATATAAATTGATGTGCAACCTTCAAAAGGAATACATAGTAAATTTGGCAAAGAAGGTTTTACTTTTGCTTGTATCAAACAGCTCATATCATCTTTGCTTCCATAAGATTAAGAGAAAGATCACCAAAAATATATAATAATAATAATAGTAATAATAATAACATTACAAATAAAAGTTTAACGTCTGTTTCCTCATCCAGGGATGATGTCATGGGCGTCCCCACAGCACATATTACTACAGATCAATTCACCCAGACCAATCTTCAAAAGAAATGTGCTGAGGAGAAATAAGGTCCTAAACAAAAGCCAGTCCAGTGATCAAAAGTGGTCAGGTAGAAATATCAGATAGAGCACTTAATCTATAAAGACTAAATATAGTTGGCTGCTCAAATAGAGTGTGGACAGGCACAGTCTTCAAACTGCCATCCTGATATTTGCAAAAGAATTGAAGAGCATAAAAATTTCCAGAATGTAGAGGTTTATGATTGAAAGGTCTGACGTATCTGAAATGACTGCCCAATATAGCAGTTTCCGTCTTCTCAAATCAGGCCTTAGCTCTTTTAATAAAAACATTCAACTGGCTCAATATTTGACAGAGCCCAAAGCTGCAATGTAAGTAAAATAATTAACTGGATTACCATTAAATCCATATTTTTCCTTTCATAAATCTGAGATAATTGCTCTCTGTGTCCGGGAACAATAAAGAAAATTCCATCCGTTAAATGCACGTGTCGTAAGGGTGGCTAGGTTAGAAATGAGGAAGGTAAAGGTAAACCATGTCAGAAGCTATTTTGTTTTCAACCCATAGATTACATTAAGGAGTGGGTAAAGACTGTACAGAAATTAACATATTTTTTAACAAGATCAACACGTAAATCAATGTAGTGCTCTATAAGGAGCAAGAAAACAGCAAACGAATAGGAATATGTACACAAGATCTGCCAATTGGTAGAATATTAGAGAGAAATAGAAAAATCCAAGAAGAGAATGATTACCTTCCATGTAAGAAAACTCCATATTGAAGAATTTTCTCAGCGCCTCTGCCGCAGCATTCGCCTTGGCCAGTACAACTGTATCACCAAATCCAATGTACTTCTCATCATTCGCATTAACAACAGCCTCATACTTCGTTGCACCGTCGCTAATGATTTCTTCCACATTTTTGTCAAATGACTGCTTTGGACAAACTTCCAGGAACACTTTGATAGCACTCTTGCAGCGCTTGCGTTCTGTGCCATCTGGATAAAGATCAGAGGCGTCGCCAGTCTTTAGACTTTCATTAAACTTCTCCTCAGCTTCCTCAACCGCCTTCCGTTCCTCGGTCTTGTGCTTCAGCTCCTGCTGTATCAAGTCCCACATCTCCGCTACCACCTGATTCGCTATCAGCTCCTGCGCTGTCTTCTTCTTCGGGCCGGACGCCTCGAAACGCTATCACAAAATTTAATATAAGATAATGCTATATAAACATGCACAAGCGTTGTGTGTACATAAATAGTGAAATACAAACGTGAAAAATGCTGTTTTTAGTGCGCCCGCCAGTTGCCAAGTTGATAGCAAACTTGCTTGATACGAATAAAAGCTACAAGTTTGAAACCTAGTCCACAGTGATATGGAAACAGACGTTAAGACAATTTTTTTTAATGATATAAGTACATATATAAATTTAATACATTGAATATAGAGTATATCGAAACTTTGCAGTAAACTACATCATATGGTGATAATCATCCAATATTATAAATAGCCTTTTACCTTTACAAAAATATCTTTAAATGTTATAATCCGACAAATACACCAGTGTGACCAGTCAAAAGCTTTCTTTGGATCGCAAAAGAATGGCATAAACAAACTCTACCCATCTCCTTTGTTGCATATGGTATGAATTATATATATATATTTGTTGCATATGGTATGAATTAAATATATACATATATATATATATATATATATATATATATATGTATTATTCATATATTATCTATTTAATATATATATATATATATATATATATATATATATATATATATATATACACATGTATGTAATTATATATATGTATATACTGTATACTTGTATATATATATATATATATATATATATATATTATGTATATATACTGATATTATGTATATATACTATTATATTATGTATATATATACATGTATATACATGTATATATATATATATATATATATATATATATATATATATATATATATATATATATATATATATATATACACACACAAGTATACAGTATATATACATATATATATATATATATATATATATATATATATACACTACGAGACACCTACAGAGATAACCACAAAAAGAATGACACGTTGTCGTTAGCTCACCCTTCCATCGATATCGATGCTAAGAGTGAACAGAGGATTGTGCTGAGCGCCGGTCTGAGACACTACAGTGAACTCTATGTTAGGCCTGAAACTCTTCAGCATCGCTAGCGCACTCTCTTTATGTTCTTCTCCGCTCAGTTTTGCGCGTTTCTGGTCGACGCCAGCGCCTGCGGCGATGGCGTCACTTGGGGCCAGTCGTTTGGCCCCAGGAAAGCGATTAGGAGCAGTCACAGGTGAGTCGCCAATGCTACGCACCTGTGACGAACCTATACCTGGCTGTGGGAATCTCCCCGGTGGGGAAATACCCAATCCAGCAGCTGGTACTCCTGTGTGCAGGATAACATATCATCTTATCTTGCAGGGATTTGTATAATGGTGTATAAAATTATATATTGAATAAAATATACAAAACAAAAAAATACAATGCATAAAAATGTATAATGGCCCAAAAATATAACTGCTTTTACGAAAGCCTTTAATCTTGGAGAAGTAATGGAATTACACACACCGTCATGGGAGCAATGTTATTTTAGCAGCTTTACTTAATCGATATTAAAATTTCATCCAATAAAAAACTGCTTAAAATTATGTTAAAATCATAGTCTAGTACTATAGAAATGACAATATCTAGCAGAAAAGAGGGCTTCACTGCTACCCTAGGGATATGATCGGCTGAGTCATGATTACAGGTTAAATGCCACTTAAAGACAAAGTGGTATACATCATATGTTCAGTTCGAAAGGGACAAAAGCATTAGGCCTGATTATATCATAAATATTGTTTTAACTCTTCTCGAAACACCCTGATTCGAAATACTGAGTTTGTGTTTTTCAGATTTTTTTTTTTAAATAAATGAATTGATTAAAATATTTATTAGCATGAAAATAGTATTGTCAATATTTAAGGCACATTAAATAAGACAAATTTTTCATATCAACTATTCACATAATGTTGATAGTGAGATATGCAACACTGAATAGCAATCTTGAATGATATCTTCATGTTCTAATAATATACATAATTATCCAATGTTGTGTGTAGCGATTTATTATCAGATAGCTTCATCACAATACATATTTTTTATTTTAAAAATTTATATACTTCATACCTAATTTAACAACATTTGACTAGCATTAAAATGAACGTAAATGCTTATTAACTTTAGCAATACTCATGAATGAAAACTTGACAAGCTAGCATTAACAAAGGATGCAAGTAACTAGCATATGGGGTTAGCTTAAAGTCTGCATTTAAGTAAAACTAAATATTAGTGTCTCAAAGGAGATAACATGTATATGGTCTACCATAATTTCTAAATAGTACATTCTAATCATTTCCAGAAAGCATGCTATAGGCACTGGATTAACATGTATTTTCTAAAATTTCAGAAAATCTAGTAGAACTTCAAGTCTAGAGCAAGTTATGATAAATACTAATATCATGCAGAGAAGCTGCATCTTCAAGCGGTAGCTACCTGTTTGGTTAGCGACTTTCTGCTTGTGATTCTTTCCATTGTAGTGCGCAAGACACTGCTGCTCCGAATTCAATGTGACTTGACACACGTCACAAAAACCCTTCAATGAACCTGCAAAAAGACAAACAGCCCAATTAGGCATAATACACGATAAGTCAGCGCACATGTAAGCACTACAAAATTACTTCTTAAGGATAAATTTTCATGTGAGGGAGATAGAGATGTTTCTAGCTGAAAAATTCGCTAATTCTTAATTCTTTAATTAACAATTCCAATAATAATAATTAATAATAAATAATAATAATTTAATTAGTAATTTAATTAATTATTCCTTATTTTATTTAAAATTTGCTAATTCTGATTTCTTGTTTCAGATGCTACATAAATGTTGAACTCACTCTACACGGTAGCCCAAAAAAGAGACCCGTTTGAAAATTAATATCTATCATTTGAAGAAAGAAAATTTAACCAAATTTTATATTTAATTCAAGATCTATATGGAATAGAAAATTAGGTGATGATATCTACAACAGTTATTTAGTTAGAGCATTTGAGGTATTGTACTCAAATCTAGGCGTTCTTAACATGGCAGCAGTACGTAACGTTATTATTCACCTATTAACATCAAGCACCTATTAACATAAAGCGCTGCAATTCTGTACATGACGTGCTGTGAAAAAATGCCTGCATGAGACTCTGCTAGCCTACAATTTACGGGCTATGCGTACAACAATTTACTGTTAACAGCAATCTCAACATTTTCCTAGTGCGCAAAGCGCTGTAGTCCTACACTTGTGCGAAAATCTGCTATGAGTACTTAAAAATCCAAGCAGTCATTTTGGGCATCAGTTGCAATAAGCAACTAACACTGGTTCTTTTTACAACTGACAATAATTTAGTAGCAGCTCTTTTCTGAGCCAATATTAATCAAAAATCAAACATACATTAAGTTTCATGAGTAAACAATTTGCGCTAATATCACTCATTATTTACATCTATAGTGCTACCATATTAAGAATGCCTGAATTTGGGTATGTACACCCCAAACCTTAATAAGCGTTGCAGATATCATCAACAAATTTACAAACTTTCTATACAATATAATTTATTAATTAAATAAATTTTTTTGTTAAATTTGCTTTCTTCGAGCCGAAGGTATTAACTTTCAAACTAGTCTATTTTTTAATGGTCCAGCGTGTAGTAAAAGAGATTAATCAATTTTCAAGCTTTATCTAATACTCATGTGTCATATTCAATCCCCTCAAGGAAAAATGCAATAATTTATTAAGAAATAGGAAGAAGAGTTGGATAGGCCACATTCTAGGGGGGAAAAGCCTATTTATTTATATTTTTCTATTCTTTCCGGGTCAGAATGTAGAATGGATGGAAACAGAGGCAGAGGCAGGCCGAGATTAGGTACGTTGGATGATTTAAAGACTCACTCATATGTGGACATGAAGAGAAAAGCGGAAGACAGAGAAGAGTGGTATTGACCTGCCAGCAGGCAGAGCACCCGGAGAGATAGGTAATAGGTACGAGAAAAAGCTATCTCAGAGACTGATCACTGGTCACAACAGAGCAACAGAAATGGTCACTTCAAAAGAAGACTAGAACTGACTGACGAATTAAACTTGACGAATTACAAGTGACAGTTCTCAAAGATGATGATCATGTCACTATATTTCATGAGTATTTAATCTTCATAGGATCATTCAGATGCTATAAAAAACAGCTGCGGCAATATTTGAATGAATGTATGTTTCAACATTTAATGACTAGCTCATTGTTTGATGAGCTAGTCTTAAAATCAAACCCGTAAATATTTAATCCACGATCCTTTTAAGATTAGAACACTTCACATTTTAAGACACTTCACTTCTTTTTAGTTTTTGAATGTCTTGATAGCGTAGGGGTAACGTCATGAAGTTCCAAATGACAAATCCTGAGGTGAACTGAAACCTCGTGGATTCGAATCCCAGCCGCGCCGATCTGAGAGTAAAATCTCGGACATTCACTGGACTGGTTACACGGAAATGGAATAAATTGCCTAACGGTTTAAACATGTGGTATTAAAAAGTGATAGATATCAACATAGTTGATCAATTCACTATAATGCGTGTTTACTTCCCTAGTAATTTAGTTACCGGTAGACATTTTGAATCAAAACGCTCTCATTAAAGTTTATTAAAACGTTCTGCAAGGCTTATTGGACAGTTACAGAGGATAGAGATGTTCATTACAATTACAGAAAAATATATTAAGCAATTAATTAATTCACTGATGAGTAAATAAAGTAAAAATATACTACCAAACATCTTTGCTGGAACAGCCGCCATGCTGAATTTTCACGCTTGTAAACACAAACACAAAAACAAAGCAAATGACAAAACTTCTCTCTTCTGCTTTATTGTTATCTAGCTCAAGTCTAACAAACCCAATGAACAAACTTCACTTCCACTTCTTATTCCTAAAAACCGGCTTGAAATGAAGTTAATATCCCCTCAATTTATTTTCAATCATGAATAGCAGATAAATGAATTTCAGGCTGGTTTGAATATTTGGATTAGATCATTAGAATTATGATTCCTGCAAGATTTAAAAGAAGCTCAGTTCTTAATTATTCTGTTAGTTTCTTTTGATATTGGTTTTACACATTAAACGGAATCCTTAGTTTATTGCTCGTTGACTTGACTTTAGTGAAATAGCGCTCGATATTTTCATTGTTGATAACTGCACTCTAATAGACCTTTGCGAAACTCGAAAATTCCAACCAATAGAAAACAAGTGACTTGACCTAGATCGATCTTCGTTTCTGGGTCAGTTCACTTAACATCATACACCCAAGGAAGCCGCATAATTCTTGATATACTTAAAAATATGTTCTGAAATCATTACATTTGGTAACCAAATCTTTTAAAGTTGAATTGATAGTCATATAGATATGTTATCTAATGCAACTGAATGAAATTTAATGAACCTAAAACCTTGCAATTAAATCTGATTTTGCAAAATTTCCGTATTTAAATAACTTAATGTATAGGCCTATACACTATTACGCTGTGCATGTATTCTACTTTGATATTGCATAAAAAATTAAGAAGGGGCTTTTCTTATCATTTCTAATGCTATCTTGATAACACTGTCGAATACGAGCAGTTTAAAGGTCTTAAACGTCTTAAGGCTATTTTGGGTTCTATATACCGTAAAATTATAACTCTAGATTATTATGGTGCTCAGATGATTTTCCTTTACCCTACGATTTCTTTTGCATTATTTATCTTTAAAATGCTGAAATTTAGTTAATTTTTGTCTGAAAGGTTAAAGATCTTTGGAAAGGTTTCAAAATAGCATTGACTTAAATTGAAAAAATTAAATTGTATGAATTACAATGCTATATTGTCGTCCATGACCGCATCGCGCACTATTCAAATATATTGCGTAAAATGTATTGCATATATTATATCATATTATTAATAATAACAATAATAACAACAACAATAATAACATTAGAGTGCTACAATCATCAATGACAACATCGAGCACTATTGAGACAAAATCAAGCCGGCGAGCAAAAAAAGAAGGTCCAAAAACGGTGCAAATTCCAAAATCCAGAAATTCAGTCCAAAGTAGTATTATTATAATACATATATACATTATATATTATAATAATACATATCATTTTTTTCAAAAAATATTATTCTGGAATGACCCATAACAGGAAAAATAAATGAATGCGGTAATGGCGAAATGACATGGTGCTAACGTTAAACTTTGACGGGCGTAATTACATGTACTTGTTTAATAACATGTGTTAATGACGGTTAATTGTAGTATAATCATATTTATATACCGTTGAATATATTTAATGCTTTTAGCAGAAGTACAGAATGATCACAATCTGATAATAGTACGTATAATTGTATAGTCTATGATTATTATATGCAACAGTTAAATAAGTAAATATATTTAAAATTTGCAAATTCATGGATTATTTCCTTTAAACTTAACTTATTAAAGTTTTAAATGGGAACAATTGGACCTTCGGAGAAACAACATGAACAATATTTCAGAGTTAAAAAGGCCATTAAATTACTAATAATTTATACTTAACTTATTTTAAGTTTGGCCTATGCATAAACCCTTCCGTTATTCTTTGCTTTAGAGTATGGACGTAGCCTTGAGTAACAAAATTCAGTCTCTTTCTTATGCATTTTGAGGATAATTTATTTATTTGGATAGTATTTTATTGAATTATTCTCCGGAATTAATGTCAGATGATTGCAAGGGAATGGCATTATTATATTTTACTTTGTCCCCTGTGCTCAATTTTTTTACTTGGGTTGCTAGGTGACCGAGTGATCTTTTCTCTTGTTCTTATGTCTCGCAAAGGTCTATTGTTTTTAACTTAACTTAACTTATCATAATGATACTAGTTAAGGAAGTCACAAGGACCTGTAACACCAGTTTTTTGATGTAATTTCATACCTCTATACATAGAAACTGTAAAGGGAACAGAAGATACAAATCTTGACAAGTTGATAGGCTTCAAAGGAAGAACATAAGAAAAAACTAAACACTCACCAAAATACCCATAGAATATATATCTTTGAAAATACCACACACACACACACATAACCATCTCACGTATAAACGTACATACAGGTACACAACTATGCACAAATACACATACATTATGCATCCATGCATACACACATACATGTACATGCATACACACACACATGCACATACACACATACATAAACATACATACACTTATCAAATACTTATATGCTTATACATATACATACATACCCCATATCCACATAAATATGCCCATATACACATACATATACATACCCATACACGCACATATATACATACATATACATACGTACATATATACACATATACACACATATATACACATACATAAACACATACACATATACATATATACATACACATACATATATACAAAACATACACCCTTATACATACACCTACATATATACACATAGAATACACTCACACATACACACATCGAACTTACAGACAAAAATATGCAAGCATGCATATAACTACATACTAGGCATGTCAACCAGTCGCAATATATAGTCATACATTACAATACATACAAGCATACATGCACAAACATACATAGACATACATGCATGTGTACACACATACACACACCTATACGCATACATACACATACAAGCCTTACCCACACTCATGGATCCCACACTCATGGATCTAACCTTTGTTATTTTGAATCTATGCCCTCTTGTTCTAGCATAATCTGTTAGTTTGAGAAATTCCTCACATTCGATATTGTCAAAACCTTTAATTATTTTAAACACTTGAATTAAATCCCCTCTGGTATGTCTATCTTCTAAACTAATTAGACCTAATACATCTAACCTAGATTCATAGTTTTGACCTCTACATTCAGCAATCATTCTAGTTGCTCTCCTTTGAACTCTTTTCATACATTCTACATCCTTCCGTTAAAAAGGTCTCCACGCGTGTACGCAATATTCTAATTCAGGTCTTACCAATGCTTTATATAATTCAACTATTACATCCTTATTACGACTTTTTATAGTTCTCCTAATTAAACCTAAAGTGCGATTAGTACAATTTGCTGCTGATTTACACTGCTCTGAAAATTTTGGGTATTATCAGTAATGACACCTAGATCTTTTTCTTTAATAGATGATTTTAGTTCTGCATTACCATGTTTATATTGATTACAACCATTATTGTGACCTACATGCATAACTGTACATTTATCAACTTTGAAGCTCATCTGCCAGGTAGTTGCCCAATTATGCAAACTGTCTAAATCTCTCTGAAGTGATAACATATCTTCTAGATTACCTATATTTTTACATAATTCGGTATCATCAGCAAACTTACTCATTTTGGATATTATGCTGTTGTCTAAGTCATTAATGTAAATCAAAAATAAAATTGGACCCAACACTGAACCCTGTGGAACCCCACTAGTGACATTGCGCCAAGCCGAGTCATGATTTGAAATGCAAACTTTTTGTCTTCTGGAGGTTAACCAACTTCTAATCCAATTCAGGACAGAGCAAGTAACTCCATGAGCTTCAAGTTTACAAAACAATCTCTCGTAAGATACTCTATCAAACGCCTTGGCAAAATCCAAATAGACAATGTCTACTGGATTACCGTTATCAACTTGCAGTGTGACGGATTCCATAAAGCGCAAAATGTTTGTTAGACAAGATCTATTTCTGGTAAATCCATGTTGACTATTTCTTATTAATCCATAACTATTTAAATGTTTAACTAAACTATCCTTAATAATGCTCTCGAACACCTTACCTATGATACTAGTCAAACTAACTGGTCTATAGTTCTCAGGATTGTCTCTTCTACTTTTCTTGAACAAGGGAGACACCCTGGCCTCTTTCCAGTCTTGAGGTACAATCCCAGTTTCGAGCGATAGATTGAACAATTTAGTAAGGGGACCTACTAATTGGTGTCTCAGCTCAAATAGTAACTTGGATGAAGATCATCTGAACCTGGACTTTTATTACAGTTAATTTCACTAAGTTTCTTTAAAACTATTTCCTTATCAATGACTAATTCACTTAAACATTCTGATTCTAGACCTGTAAATATTCTATCTGCTATTGGAATATTATCTAGATTTTCTACTGTAAAAACACTGCTAAAATAGTCATAGAGGATTTTCACAGCTGTTAGCCGCGCCAACTTTTATAAACCTACCGGCATTGGCATCCATATTGGATTACGTCTGTTGATTTTTAGCATTACGTATATATAGATATATATGCATATAAAAAATAAAATTTCGATATAGGCCTATGTACGTATATTGCGTTTGTAAAATGCACACGATTTATTAGTTATATACACAGACAGTGTAGGTCTACCTATGTGCTTCATAAAGTTGTATGAACTTACGTATGGAATAAATGAGCTCCGATCTTACCGGTAAGCCGTACGCTTTAGATTCGTTATGTAGATCGATTCTATAGTTGAAGACTTAACTTAAATTAATTTTACTAGTTCAGTAGGTCTCGATCGAGGACTTATAACACTAGTCTAGTCGTAATTTTATGCCTCAATACACAAAGACCGTAAAGGATTCAAATACAAACCGTAAGTCTTAAACTATAGGCTAGTTGCAAAAGGTAAAAATTTTCAATAATTTTTTGATTACAGACCTATGTAGGCCTATATTCCAATAACTTTTCACAGGTTTTGAGAAATTTGACCTTAATTGTAAATGTCGTAAATCGTAAATTAAAACGTAAATGGCAGAAATGGCAGAAGTTTTGCAATTACTAATTTCGTCAAACCATTAAAACTTGCCACCAATAGGCCTATCTTATATTTCGACAAACTAATTAAATACATAGACTAAGTACATAGATTAAGTACACAACAAAACAGAAACACATCGTGCGGACAGATTTTTGTCCCTTTTTCCTGAATTCCACTCATAGAGTCCAAATTTCTGCCATTTCTGCCAATTAGCCTGTCCCTCATTGCTTATGATGCACTATTTGGCAGAAATGGCAGAGATGCTGAAATTATGTGTAACAAAGCTTTCAAGAACCATCATACCCATTACCGTTCATTAACCTGTCAGAAAAAGCCAATATCCATATGCCAGACACAATTTTATACTAACTTAAGATGAAAAACTACTTAAAGTTACATATATAACCGTGTATCATATAGAGTGTCGTATATCAAAATGGCGGCTCTGTAATGTAAACAAATAATGACGTGTGCATGAAAGATCTCTATTGAACATGTTCGCTGTGAGCTCATCATCAGTGATAATGATACCATCAGCATCCCGCAATGGACCTACTTTAGCTTTGTTCCTTTCTTTATTTCTAATATAGGCAAAGAAACTTTTATTGTCATTTTTTTATATTATTAGCTAATTTAATCTCAAACTGTTTCCTTGCCTCATCATTTGCCTTAGTAGACTGCTTAATTTCTCCTTATACTTATTGTAATATGACAATTTTCTACCCGATTTTATATATTTATTCCAAGCTAGTCTCTTTGCTCTCCTTAACTTTTTGCATAATTTAGTTGCCCATTTGCATTTTACTTTTGACCTATATGTTAAATGCATCAATTTATTTCTGATTTCTAAAATATCATTCTTTAAGATTGACCATATATCATTACCATTATTCAAGGATATGTTGTAACTCTTTAGTTGAGCAGCTGCAATTATAGCTTGATAGTTAGCTTTGGGAAAATTCAATACTTTACTCTCTTTCTCAGTTTTTATTTTATTAGTGATTAATTGAAAATCTATCGTGCTATGATCACTAGTTCCTAAAGGTTCTCTAACCATTATATTCTCTACAATATTTTCGTCTGAGCTGAATAATAGATCTAAAAAAATTCCATTTCGACTCGGTTCACTAACTAACTGAAACATGAAGTTATCATTTATACAGATTATTAATGGATGGTCATTTGATAATGAATCTAAATTATTCCATACTAATACCTTGTAGTTGAAATCACCTAATATCACACAATTTTTACAATCACTACAAGCTTGTTCAAACAAATTGAAAAACCCTAAGTCATTATCAACTGCGCTATATAGGGCTCTATAACATATGCCTAGGAGTGATTTTTTGCCATTACACTCTATGGTACAAAATAGGCTTTCAGGAAATTTGTTATCACATATGTCATCTCTCTGCACTACATTTATGTGATCCTTAATATACATTAGAACCCCTCCTCCTTTGGTTTTAACAGTACTGATTCTATCTTTTCTAAACATTTTATAACCTTCTAATTCTATTTCAGAGTTGTCGATTGAACTAACATAACATAACATAACAGTTTCTGAGTCAGAAAGCAAATTATTGCTTGTTTAAGACTCATTGAAACACAATAAAAACTTAAAAACTAGACCTGCACAATTAACTAACAGAGAGCATAAAGTCCTCTATACATGTACTTAACTAACACAATATAACACAATATACATATTTAGGCTAGATATGACATTAAACAGTGTTTACAGAAAAGCAAGGTAAACAGCTATTTGAATGAAAAAATAGCATTATTTTCTATTTTAGACCTAGCCTAATGACACATATCTATACAACCTAAACGACCTAATTAGGGTCTACCATCTGACAAGTAATTTTACACATTGGGCAATATTACACCAACTTCTTATATTTATCGTACAAATTTTAAAATTGATTTATGGATTTTGCTTCTACAACTTCCTCTGGAAGCTCATTCCAGCTATTAATAATTCTCTGACTAAAAAAGTTTTTACGTATATCTAATCTACTTCTAGGTTTAACAAGTGTGTATTTATGACCTCTAGTTCTGCAGCTATTAGTTAAATTAAACCAAGTGTTGTAATCAACCTTACTAAATCCCTTTAGAATTTTGAACACTTCCATCAGATCTCCCCTAGCTCTTCTCTCTTTCAGAGTTACTAACCCTGTATATTTTAGTCGGTTTTCATAACTAAAATTCTTGCACTCCTTTATCAGTCTTGTCGCTCTAGTCTGTACTTTCTCTAATTTATCTATATCTGTTTTTAGATAAGGACACCGAGCTTGGACACAATACTCCAGTTTAGGCCTAATCAATGATTTATATAATTTTACTATTATATCTTTTCTTTTGCTGGTCATAGTTCTTTTAATCAAACCTAGAACAGAATTCGCACTGTTAGCTACTTTATTAACTTGTTCTCCAAACTTTAATGACTTATCTACCAATACACCTACATCTTTTTCACTATTGGTCGACTTTAGTATTGTGTGGTTTAGAACGTAATTAGTATTTAAACTATTTTTACCCAAATGCATTACCTTACATTTATCAATATTGAATTCCATCTGTCAGATATTAGACCAATTTTGTATTTTTTTTGTATTTTATCATTTTCTAATATTCTAACATCATGAGCATTGTTAACACTTTTTGCAATTTTTGAATCGTCCGCAAATTTATTAAATTTAGATAGAATTTCTTCATCTATATCATTTATATATATTATAAATAATAGAGGGACCAGCACAGATCCCTGCGGCACACCACTTTTAACATCAGCCCATTCAGAAAACTCACCCTCAATGCACACTCTTTGTCTTCTATTTGTCAACCAACTCTCTATCCATCTTAGTATATTACCTGTTATACCATGCGCCTCTAACTTTTTAATTAATCTCTTGTGCGGAACCTTGTCGAAAGCCTTTGCGAAATCTAAATACAGATCATCTTCACAATTTCCTTTGTCTAGTTCTTTAGATACTACCTCAAAGAAGTCTAATAAATTGGTGAGACAGGAGCGTCCACTAGTAAAGCCATGTTGACTATTTCTTATTAGCTTATTTACTTCCAGAAAACTAGTAATTTTTTCCTTAATGAGGCTCTCGAAAACTTTCCCAATAATACTTGTAAGACTGATAGGTCTATGGTTTTCTGCTTTGTCCTTTGCACCTTTCTTATGTATTGGCACAATTATAGCCTCCCTGAAATCCTGAGGGACAAGCGCTGTCTTTAGACTAGAGTTAAATAGCGTTACAAGGCTTGGAGCCAACTCTTCACTAAGCTCCATCAGCATTTTTGCACGTATCTCATCTGGACCTGGACTCTTGTTTACATTTAGTGATTTCAATTTTTGCATTATAATAGTATCTTTTACGTCAATATCATGCAATGATTCATCAATACTGCCCTGAAAAACTTTGCATGGCACTGGCATATTTGTCATATCTCCCTCTACGAAAACTGTACTAAAGTACTTATTTAAATGATCTGCAGCACATTTATTATTTTCTATAATGTTTCCAGTATTATCTCTTAAAGGGCCAATTTTAGTTTTTAGTTTGCATTAGCATAAGCAAAAAAACTTTTTGCATCGTTCCTTATATTATGAACTAATTTTTTTTCAAAATTTATTTTAGCTTTTCTATTTTCAGCCACTGATTTATTACGCTTTTCCTTATAATCTCTGTATAAAGTTTCATCCTTAATATCACTGTTTTTATATAAAATCCATGCCGCTTTTTTAGTTTTTCTTTTGCTTCTTGCTTTTTTCGTTATCCATTTGCATATATCTTTATTTTTACTCTTCAATTTGATAAAATCATTTCTAATCATTTGTAGACTTCTGCTTATTTTGCTCCAGTATCTATCTGCATTGTCTTCACTTGACAAAAGAAACAATTGACTACTTTTTGCATGCATTCTAATTTCTTCATAGTTTGCTTTAAAGTAATCATATTTCTTAACTTGTTTCTTGTCCCAACTGCTTTTGATATGAAACCTGATCATCTGATGGTCAATAGTTTCAAAAGGTTCTCCTACGACAACATCCTGAAGAATGTCTTCTGAGCTTAACACTAGATCTAAATAATTTTTCCTCTGGTAGGTTCATTACAGTATTGATCTAAAAACTTATTATTTAAGCATCCAACAAATGGATGAGATGCATCAATTATAGAATTATTTCCCCAATCTAATTCAGGGAAATTAAAGTCACCCACTACTACAACCCTTTTATCTAATAACCTATCTAATAGACTAAACATGGCTTCGTCATTTGCCTTATTGCCTGGTGACCTATAAACAACTCCTATAATTATATGACTATTTTTACATTTGATATTACACCTTATACTTTCTTGAAAATCAAAATTATAAAGTTCATATGCTACACTAGGATTTAACTCATTTTTTACATAAATTAAGACACCACCCCCACGCTTTTTTACTGAGTCCTTCCTGTCATTTTTAAATAAACAATAACCATTAAAATGTATTTCATTATCACTAGTTTTATCAGTTAACCAAGTTTCAGTAATGGCCAAAACATCAACATTTTCCTCTCTAATCAATATTTCCACTTCCCTAATTTTATTTAAGATACTTCTAGCATTGAAGTAAACAAATTTAACATCTTTTTAGTAGTTATAACTTTGAAACAACGATCAGTATTTCTGTCATTATTTGCTGTTGACTCTAAATTTACTGTCCTAAAATCCTGTTGAATTTCGTGGTGTTCGTCGGCAGAATTTGAAGGATCGTCCGTTGTCTGTACGCAGGTATCTGAAGGCTTAGGAAGCCCAGCAGATTGGAGAAAGGATGAGTGACTGCCACGAGTAGCGATGGCTTGAATAGGCCGCTTTTTATTCACTCCACTACGACAGCCTCTGTAGTGCAGAAGGCCCAGAGACGAGATACTTTGAAGCTCACAGCTGCTTATGCAGCTGCTGACGCTAGTAGAGCGACGTATAGAGAAGAGTATTAACTATTCAACCAAGTCTCAGTGATGCCAATGATACTATAATTATTCTGCTCTACCAATAATTCTAATTCATTACGTTTATTAACAATACTCTTAGCATTACAAAACATACAGTCTAACTTATCAATTGATTTTGTAACCTCATTAGAGCTACCATATTGATCTAATCTACTTTGACCAATATATATACATTTGTCTATTTCTTCTCTATACTCGGAATGAATAGCACTACCTGTTTTCCATCTACGTATTTTACTACTTTTCCTTTGCTAATTACCACATTTTTTGTTCCTTCTGACCTAAATTCTTTAACCTTATCCCTAAGTTCCTTGTCCAATAACAGTTGTTTCTTAGTGAGGTCAGGCACTGTGAAAATCTTCTTGTAGTCCTCAGATTCTCGGAGTTGCTTAGCTCTCTTTAGAATCTCTACCTTTCCTTCAACTGAGCTTAGTTCAAGCTTAATAAGCCTAGGCCTCTCGTTATCCTCATTCAACTTGCCTACCCTAGATACCTTTAAGACATGCTTGGTCTTCATGTTGAGCCCTTTACTAAAAATATTGCTAACCTTCTCCCTATCACTTTCCTCATTGTCTCCTGTTAAGCTTTCTTTAACGCCATGTACAATTACATTCAGCTTCCTTTGCTCCGTATCAGGTTGCTCTGATACTAGCTTTACCTGTTTAGAATTTTTGCTTACTATCGTCCTCTATTCTTCTACCTATCCAACATCTTTCTGTAGATCTTTTTTGCTTCTGAATATTTTCAAAATGATAAACAAGACTACATGTACAGTTAAATACTGTTACACGGCGGTGTAGCTTTACTACATTACAAAATCATATCATACAACAAGTTCACAAATAAAGGTTTTTGGTGTTTTGAACTTTTCTTGGCAAACTGTACATGAAAATGGTGTCAATAATCTTTTAAAATAAATGATTACAAATGTTAAAGATGATCTGCTTCAACTATTTTTGAGACTTTTGTAATGAACACGCCTTGTTCACAATTTATATATTAAGAAATATATATTATAGATCGAAAACAGATATTATAGAGCAGTTATTTATAAATAATAAGTGACGTAGGCTTTTTCCAAAGATTTATAATAGACGATAGAAGCCGAGGTTATAGGTGTGTATAGATAGATTATTACGAAGGGTATTTCCAAAGTGACGCAGCTGCGTCGTAAATTACCTAAGCGAAGAAACGCTGTGATTCGATAGAAGCGTTTGACATCGATCGACAGCGATGAATATAAAGAGAAGCTAGATACAGTAGAACCAAGTTGGGACCGGGGGCCTACTTGGTTCGTCTGAGTAGGTTCCCAGGAGGGCGGCTCCGATGGGTCTATACGGCGTACAACGTGTTCTCAAAGGATCGAGTCTTAATGATCCTTCCTCTTACTGACTCCCTACGTGATAGGTAAGGGGGCCCGTCAGGTTGGCTAGTGTCCCAAGCCGCGAAGGATAATTGGAGGCGAGAGAGTTCGGTGTTCCCCTGGGTAGGCCCAGGTAAGAGGCTGGTAGTCCACGGCGATACCCGGGTCGAGTCCGTCTCTGCAAGCGGGAGGCTAGCGATGGCATTGCCTGGGTCGAGTTCGTCTCGACGAACTCGACCCTCATAACGAAGGTTATGAGGTTACAAAATCAATTGATAAGTTAGACTGTATGTTTTGTAATGCTAAGAGTATTGTTAATAAACGTAATGAATTAGAATTATTGGTAGAGCAGAATAATTATAGTATCATTGGCATCACTGAGACTTGGTTGAATAGTTAATACTCTTCTCTATACGTCGCTCTACTAGCGTCAGCAGCTGCATAAGCAGCTGTGAGCTTCAAAGTATCTCGTCTCTGGGCCTTCTGCACTACAGAGGCTGTCGTAGTGGAGTGAATAAAAAGCGGCCTATTCAAGCCATCGCTACTCGTGGCAGTCACTCATCCTTTCTCTGCAGGTATTTGCTAAGCGCCTGGGTCGAGTTCGTCTCTGCAAGCGGGAGCAGGATCTGCAATTACCAGTTGACTATCACGAATTTCTCATCGACTACACGGAAGGCAAATTATACTACCACTTCCGCAACGATGGACGAGAGAAGGAAGTACGGGAAGACCAGTATTAAAAGGATGAAGAAGCGGGATTACCAATGACCAGTAGACTATTCTCGGATTTCACCGCATTAAACGAAAGGCCCATTACACCACTTCAGCAACGATGGACGAGAGAAGGAACTACGGAAAGACCAATATTAGAAGGATATAGGGAAGTTTTAATAGGGTAAAGAAGAATAGTAAAATTTGTCGCAGTTAAACAACCAATCATATAATTATCTACTACAACCAGTTTGAAGACTAAGAAGCATGGCAGAAATTCAGCCGTAATTGCCTAAAATATAGCAGACGCGGAGTACGCTTCTACTCCCGGTTCGGGTCATCATATCACTTCGTCCCGAGAATCACATTACGGAAGAAAATCTATGAAAGAAGCAAGGGGATCGGCCCTCGAATTAACAGATAGAAGTTGAGCGAAGATAGGCCATTCGAGATGCAGCACCCTGGTTCCTCCTGACAAACGGTACCTGAATTAGACCATTTAACGTAGTAGCTGCCACCTCGAGTCGCTGCCGGTCTTCCAACAAAGCAACCCTACAACAAAGTGACGACGTGGAGTGAGTCCCCACTCCCGATTCGGGCCGGGTCGCAAAACCCGGTGTCCCGGATTCCCAGGACCCAAAATTGAGGGTAAAAGAAATACGTCCCCTCGCTGTAACACGGGAGGCCTCGCCGGCCGCGCGCACGCACTCGCAACCTCTTTCGTTACAACTTCCATTATGTCCCAAAACTCAAATGATATCATTTATTGTATGTCATCGATAAAGATCTTTGAAATAAGTAGTTATGGCATGACTATTGTTTCAGCGATATCAGTTTTGTAACAAGAGCGACTGGATTTCAAGCATGCTCCATTTAATCGTAAGGGCAAACAAAGCCCCTTTGTCACGTGTATTTAATAGTAATTTCTGTAATTTCAGACCTATTTCTTGATATTCGGCCTCTTAACGGTTTTAAGATGATGTATTGTTGCGCGTTTGGGTATACAAATTCCAGAAATCCATAAACTAAAGAACGGGGAATATCCTTTAAGAGATTTGAAATAAAATTTGTTTGCATTTTGTATTGTAAAAATATACATCAAATTAATAGGAATTCGTTTCAAATAATTTTTTGTCAGGACGATATATTGGATAGATGTGACGATAAATGTGCTACTAAAGTGTTCCATTGGCGTTCAAAAGCCTTGCAAATGTTCAAAAACTTCATTATTTTATGTCTTTAAATAACGATCAGCTGATATCGTTTACCTCTGGCTAGCAAAATTAGTTGCTGGCATCACTGCAATTCTTGAACTCAATGTTTACAATGGTTGAGAATGCCTTTAACAGTTTTTCTTTATTCTATGGTCACCGACATTCAAATAATTTGTCATTAGTATACAAATATAAAATTTACAAATATAATTTATATGTATATAAATTATATAATGTAGGCCTAACTATGATTTAATGTAAGAGCCTCTCAGATAATATTTAGTTTAAAAGATGAGATTTCTTCATTTAGTAGTCTAAGATCGCTCTGCAACCAATATTTGTATATATATATGTATATATATATATATATATATATATATATATATATATATATATATATAAGTAAAGTAAACACGCATTATAGTGAATAATCAACTATGTCAACATCTATCACTTTTAACACCACATGTTTAAACCGTTAGGCAATTCAGACCATTTTCCGTATAACCTGTCCAGTGAATGTCCGAGATTTTACTCTCAGATCAGCGCGGCCGGGATTCGAACCCACGAGAGTTCAATTCACCTCAGGATTTGTCATTTAAAACTTCATGACGTTACCCCTACGCTATTTAGACATTCTAAATAGCGTGTATATATATATATATATATATATATATATATATATATATATATATATATACACATACATACATACATACATTCTTGTTAGTTAATAATGTAGGCCTATTTGTATTGGTGTTTTGAAAGAGTCTTAAACAAGCTTGTAATTTGCTTTCTGACTCATAACTGTTATGTTATAAAGGGAAATGTTAGAGATACTCAGTAGTATTGGGATAAGCAACATATTAGTTAGTTGACTGACTGCTTTTAAGTATGCATCATCTTCTTCCCTTTATTCCCAGTTTAACAAGGATTGGGATAAGAATAAACGAATAGACTTTCTCCACTCCTCTCTATCCCACACCATATCATCAGTCAATCCACTATACTCTCTCATCCATTCGTTTTGTAATTTCTTTTGTGCAATTTCTGAAGCCTAGGCGCTCAACGAATGCCCTTTCTGACATTGGTTTAGACCTTAGTGCTTCAGTCGCCTTCTACGAAGCGTGCAATCACTGGTTGACCTATTCTTCAAACAACCGGGACACAACACGGGGTATTAGTATGGATAAGGATAAGTACTGCCTATAAGTATACATAGGGTTCAAATATAGTGCTTGACAAGTTATTTAGTTTAATTCCAAACAAGCAGACAACCGCGGAGAGATAGTATACGAGCATAATAACAATGCACATGCGGAAATATTGGTATAGTAACGCAATTACAAATAATGTTGCTCAAACATGGATTAAAGTAGCTCCAGTTTAGTGGCGTCTAGTAGTAGCACGCGAGTTATAAAGACTTTATAACTCGTTAGGAACTAAGCTTAGTTGGGAGCATATAACTTTTTATTTACTGAGAAGCTTTTGAAGCAGGAAATAGACAATTAATTAAGCTTTAGCCTACAAATATAATGTAATTTAAAAGATCAGAAGAGCTGAATAATTTTTTTCTCTCAGTATATTGATCTCTCCATAACATAATCAAACAGGCAATAAATGTCAATAAACATTTAATTGTTATTAAATACGTCAAAACATTAACTGTTAAACAAAGCCATTTCCTATTTAAAATTCTATCATATATAAACCACAAATCGAGAAGATCACTGATTGTGTCTTAGTGGAAAAACAGTTTAAAACGACTTTTTAAACATCTATATACCGGGTCTTCTGCCCTTCTAAAACTATTGTAATTATCACTGGTACACTCACTAAATCAATTATTTAATTCTCGATATTCAAATTTGTATTAATATATTGCTGAAATTATTACCACTTAATCAATCATTCAAGGCATTTTAATCAACCATACAGTCAACATATCAAGCAATGAATTAATAAATCAATGTTCCATATCTTCTTCATTCTGATTTTCATTGTTATCACTATCAGATAGTATCTCTTCTCCCTCCTCTTCTAAATCACTCTCCGTTGCTGCAACACAGTCAACACAAGCGCTTGATAATATAAGCAGATAGCTATACATAATCATTATGATATTGATAGATCAGAGATATAAACAAGTGCATGGTGAATAAATGTATTTAATAGAAGCCATGATGTAATTATGAGGTCAGAAGTTAATCTCCTGCAGTGAATCTGGGGTGCTGTGGTATAGATGCAAAAACGGTTTAACCAGTGGAATTTGAGATAAGTCAGCCGCTAACTTCTGGACTTTAGCGGGTTAAAAAGTGAAGTTTATAAAATAATATTATAAATAAATAACTTGCAACTGTTATCAATGTTAATTTCAAAAGAAAAAAACTGCATCTACAAACCTGGTCCTATTTGAGATAGCAATTCATTCATATGATCTAAAATCTGCTCGTCAGAAAATTCTGTCTTCATTGCAAGCTGATTTACGCAGAAAATAAATAAAACAGACATCAAGTGTACAATCACATGAATTATATCATCTGTATACATAATTAGCAGTGTTTTGAAAATATTAGTAAAGCAAAACCGTGGAAAAATTAAATATTGAAAAGTTGTCCACACTATTGCATACACTTATGAATTAAAACAACATAAAATATTGTTACATATTAAATGCCTGATAAGGTCTTCCATATCACATTTAGCATCACATTTAGCACAACAGTGCCGTTTTATACCACTTACTTTTCATTATAAATAACAAAACAAAAATCCCTAACAATAGTCAATAATATAATAATATATAATCATTATATTTTTCATTTATTTGTTTTGTTTATTTGCTTAATTTTATTTTCAAAATATATTTGCATTTTGTTTCTTCGATTTTGATTTTGTTTCACTCTGAAATGAACGTGTGTTGTTAGCCCAAGTGGCGATGTAAAGATATCTATATATAATATAATATAATAATATAATAATTCTAAAGTAATTTGGCTATTCTTGATTAAAAGTCAACAAATGTGTACAAAATTACGAACCTCACGACCCTTAGAGAGATGATACTTGGCATCTGAATAGAAAGCTTCACCTCTTAGATAGTTTAACCAGCCCAACAAATACCATACCTACGTCACAATGGACACAAAAAGTTTGTTAACTTATACCTGCACAAATAAATAATAGCTATAAGACTGAATATCTAAAATAAATTTAATTTCAGAAAATTATTTGAACAGTACAATTCTTGTATTGACGTTTATAAAGCTGGTTAATTACGATTGGAAAAGTCCAAAAATAAGCAGAGATGAAAATTTTAAAAAATCCTAAAACTAAACCCTACTACACGTGCTAAGCTAATTGTCTCTCTCTCTCTCTCTCCTTCTCTCTTAGTGCACTGCCTACTGGCAGGTTCATGGCATAACATGCCTTCACTCAACTCTCTCATCTGTTTTCCTCTTCGTATCCACATATGAGAGGATCTTTAAATCATCTGACATGCCTTCTTGGTTGGTCTGCCTCATCTTTCCTTTCCATTCTAACCATTTCAAATTATAATATATTTACGCTGTTAAGTGACTAATTATAATATTGAAGTGTGAAAGATACCATCTGTGTGAATTTTAACAGTGGATATAAATACCAAAAATATTTCCAATTAAATAGACATTAAATATATATCTCGGCTTGAATTCATACGAGAAATGGAAAGTGAGCACATCCCCTCACCTTCTATTTCTTGTATGAATTCAAGCCGAGTTATACTCAATATCTATTTACTTTGGAATTGGTTTTGTATTTATATCCACTGTTAAACTGGGTGAAGAATCTGGAAGTACTTGTATACTTCACATAAGGAGTTCAATAAAGTAAACACAAAAGAAATATAATAAAAAATTAACATTTAATCAACCTTGTAACACGTTTGCAATTAAATTAAAGTAGAATTATATCTTTCAAACCTCGACCACCTGGCTATCCTCTAAGATAAGAAACTGCAATATTTCATCAGCTACCTATAGATAAAATATATAGAGTATTCAGTCTAACCACAAGCAGTTAAATAACTATATTAAGTTATCATTACGATGGCACTTATTTTTCCCATAGAAACAGAAAAGTAAAAAATATAATTTACTAAATCAGAAACTACATAAATATCATTATTATATCGCAAAAATTCTTATAAACCGTAACAGAGATTAACAAGCCATAATCTTAAGACATTCATTAGAGGATCAAGCAATATTATCAATACATCTATTTCTGTTATGTTTTATGCTTTGCAAATTATATTTATTCAACTGATTGCCTAATTGGGAAAGATTAAAGAATTAACGACAGTTAATTTGTCTTGAAGCAACCAGGACTAAGCAATTGTTATATGCATCTTCATAACTTTAAAGATATCAAGTGATTGGAAATAAGAAAACAGCAGACCCACAATTATATAATGCTCATTTCATGTCATGCAAATAAAAAACTGTCTTATTGAAATTAACAATAAGCATTACCAACAGAACAATTTACCTCATAATTTTCAAGTTCTATAGCAGTCTTTGAGTAGGATATTCGAACAGAATAACTGACAGAACAAGTCTAAAATTGATAACAAAAATAAATTACAGAAATAAATGTAGTAAAATGTGAAGTTAAAATTCACTAATCATTTGCGCATAAAATTTACAATTCAACTGTACTTCTCAGTGTCACAGTGAATAAGTAAGCAGACAATTTTTACCAATTTGCAAGCAAGTCTGCTTCAATATCTGGTAGACTAAATCCCATGCAACTATTATTCAACCATTATTGGCAACAAGTGTTCCTTAGAGATGATTGCATTGACAACTGTATGTTGCAACTGTAAGATCTAATCTGCTAAGACTTGACAGTCTGATGTCAGAGCTCAACGGTATAGGAATTGTTTCTGTCAAATTCTGAGAGTAGCTTCTGAGTTAATCTGCTCAGAATCTACTCTCAGATCTGTGGCATCTCTACAAATTCTACACCTCATCGAGATCTTTTTTGTACAAATGTTGACAAGCAGAATAATTAGTTTTAAATTATGTCTGTATTCTTCTCCAGAAGCAAATCTAAAAAGGAAACATTGGTTTGAAATATAAATAAAATTTAATACTAGTTAATAGTAACTAAGGCAGCTGAATCATTTAAATATTAATAATATTCATAAAGTCAACTAGTACTGCTCTACAGTTTCTGATTAGTTCGATGAGTTATAAATAATTTAATTTTAATTAAAATAACACATAGTTTAAACAATCCACAAAAAATATACATCAAAACTTACCAAAATTCTGGCAACAAAATATGAACCTACACAAATTCAATACTGCTAAGTTAAGAATTCCGGTTTACTTACTCACCTACTTAATCGATATTTTTCTTTCGGTTTCAAGTTACGCTATACAGATATGTCTGAGTTTAATATCAGCCAAATTGTCAATAGGCAAACACACTGAACTAAAACTTAGCTAATATTCTACATAATCTTCAACTGATAGTTTCAAAAATAGTTATCTGAATACAAAGAAGTTTAACAAAATAAAGTCAAAACCTGATTTCTCACTTGAAAACATATCCGTGACAAAAAATCAGAAACCAACCAGCACAGGATCGGGGATTTCTTCAAGAGAGTTGGCTGCACTATCTTGTGCTTTATGTTCTTCACGCAGCTGTGGAAGCCACAGTGATAGCCCTTTCTCTACAGCCTCACCCGCTCCCTAGCAACAATTAACCGAAACCATTGCACGACATTATATCTATACGACTGTACCATTATCATCTGCCCTTTATTCCCAGTTTAACTAGGGTCAGGATATGAATAGACCTTCCCCACTCCTCTCTGTCCCACATTATATCATCCATCAATCCCATATAATCTCTTCCATTCGTATGGAATTTTTTTTGCAATTTCTGGAGCCTAGGCGCTCACCAACCAAATGCCCTTTCTGACGTTGGTTTGGATCTTAGGGTCGCCTTCTACGACATGTGCAGTTGATCTATTCTTCAAACAACCCGAACACAACACGAGGACCTAAAATCTATAAGACAATATCCAATTACAAAATTGCAATAGATAAAAATATTTAATCAGAAATCCGAAACACGTGTTAAAATCAATACGATGCTATAAAATGAAATCAGATGATGGGTCGGTTTCCTTTTGACTTGGCATTATTTCTTAATAAAGCTTTCAGTATACAAACTAAAGTATTAAGGCTAGAACTGAGTGTTCAGGTTAGTTGCAGTGTGAAGTGTATGTAATGCATCATTTTCTTCTTTAATGTTAGCCTTGATTGAAAATATTTCTGAGAACCGTTAGAGAGCAATGAACGTTCTGCTCAGCATATTAATTAGTTCTTATAACTCTAGTTAATAAAACTGGAGTTTCTCGTTTCTAAAATATATGTTACAGTGTTAGCCTACCATGCATTTGTGGATGTTTACAGTCTGATTCTATAAAAATTACTAGTGAATGCCAAGCCCAGCGTTTTAAGTCTTCACAAACAAAGCATATATTGCGCTATTGGAAAACTAACTGTCAATTACTCAGCGAGTGAAGTTGTATACTGAAACCATATATTATTATTCTTTCTAAAATCAGAATCTGCATGTCTTTATGATTACTACAAAACTGTAATACCTTCTTGTCGTCCTTGCAAAGGCAGTAGCTGGCCAAAACCTGATAGGCCTCCGGATTTGAAGCATCAGATTCCATTGCAAGATTAATATTCTCATGACATTTTACATCTGCATCTTCTTCAAAACTGTCATTTAAACATAATAGAAGTACTGATCAAATGCTTGCCTTAAATATTTCTACTATAACTACGTGTAACCAAGTTTGTGACACAAATGATAAGCAAAGTAATTTAAAGCCTTAATACTGTAGCTGCAAATTGTATACTTTACCAAATTAAATCTCAGCTCTAGGGTGATTCAATAAGGATAACATTAAATTATACTAAATCTGTACAATATCAATAGCAAGGCAAACCACACTTCTAAATGTCTGAAATCATCAATGAGATGGGACTGAATCAATCACAGCTACCCCAACCCACAACCCGATGTGAGCTACAGAAGTGTGCTAAAAATTAATGCTTGCTCACTAGTTTATGACTATGTTCGCTAGGCATCAACACAGTGTGCATAGACATCGCAGAGTTAGCACAGTATGCACTACACAGAGTTAGGACTAATATAAAGAATAGCAAATAAGAAAAATTACCTAAAGGAAAATATTTTATTCTAAGTTAAATGCCTAATTAGCTGGTATGAATTACAATTTTATATTTTAATATGTAGTTCTCTGACAGTATTATGGCCATTTTACTAGCTGCGCCTGTCTTTTCAGAGGTCTACATCATAGATTAGTTAAACCATCAATTAAGAATTGAAATTATAGATGTGTTTACGAAACAAATTGACTGGCCGATCAGCCTGAAGGACAGCGCAGTCATTGGCTGAGTGCTATAATTTTGTCAGTTGATCTTGTAGTTAATAACCACGCAACATTTCTTCGTGAATACCGAAATTTCTACTTCGAGGATTAACTTTACATCGAGGTGTAAATTATCTGCGGTTTAAGGCTAGTTTAGTAAATATGAGCATTAATTGACAATCTACTAGCATTTTGATTTGCTGTAATAGTGTTCCTATAACTAAGGAATAGCAAGTGATATGTACCACAAGTCAGTGAGATACAATTCAGCTATAGCACAGTACGCACTGGAGATCTCTCTCATTGTCACCTCAGCCTTCGCATCTGAACAAGCAGCGCCCTTCACAAAAACAATTCAACAGATTAATTATAATCTGCTAGCATACAACAGATACCACAATTTTCAGAAAGTAGAAACTTAGATAAAAGCCTCAAACTGAAGAAAATATGTCTAAATAATCACTTATCAGAATCTGACAGTAAGGGGAACTAACAAAGAATGCCCCATGAGGAAACTAAAGAGTGATTGATGATGAAAAAGTTGAGCAGTAACTAATTGTTTTTAATTCATAATCCCCATAATTTTGAAAGACTGATCGAACTTAAATACGATCTATTATTGCACCTCACTTCTAAGTCAGAATATATCTCTCCAAATACTCAAACAATACAACTGCCAATCCCTAAATCGATCTTTAGATTAAAATACACTACTCAGAAATAAGTTGCAGACAAAAAGTAAATTTAGTCAATACCTCAGATGCTGCAGATCTTGGTTCTTTTAACGTCTGTTTCATTATTTCTATACCCTTTGTGTAATGCTGAATGGCTTCAGACTCGGTGGAAATCTGACCAAGCTGCATATATTTACTATAACCAGTGTCTGGCTCTATCTGTACAGCTTTTTCGAACATCTGCAGGTACACATTATTAAGGAACTATGTACACTAGATAAAATGTAAATGAAATTATGTACTCTAGATGATAGTACAACAAATCATACAAATTCCAGTTACAAGAAAATCAGTAGCATTACTACATTAACAAGTGGCATTTAAATAATTGCATCCATCCAGATTTTTATATAAATTAACAGTTTTACAGATCAACGAGCCAAGGATACAATTTTAGCATTTTTCAGATCTCCAAGCTGCATCTTTAGAAATCCCATCATCTCTAAAGCAGAAGTATTTTCAGGTTCCGTCTCAACAGCACGGGCACAAAATTTCTCTGCAAACTCGTAATCAAACCTATCCATACATTCTTCTGCCTTGGTCAGAAGTTGTGCTGCAGTATACTTTGATGAACTTCCGGAAGATTTATGAGAAGATTTTTCACCAGACAGAGTGGAAGCACTGGAAGATTTTCCAGCAATTCTATTTGATCTTCTGCCCGATTGCACATTTTCACCATTTTCTAGAATTATATACAAAATATATATATTATACATGTACATTTGCGATCTTACACTACTCTCGTACAAGTGGAAAGGTAAAACGTCAGTAGAATTGCACACATCACTGACTATATTATTTTTATCTCCAGTCAACAAATCAATATAATTCTTTAAAATAAATGCAAGTTCAATATTTAAATTAACATTCAATTGGCAGATCAGGTTCATGTAGTGCTGATCTTTGGAAATGTCTAACGATAATTCTATAATTTTAGAATAATAAACATTATTCAGTTTGTCTATGTACAAAATTAATCCTTACTATCTGTATATTTCTGATATATGTTACTATGGACACAACACAAAAAAGATTAAATTGGGTTAAAGAAGATGCCATATTGTCTGTATATTATATTTTAAAATTTGCCCTTACGAGGAAAATATGGTTAGCCTTATGATAAAGTAGAACGATATTAGGCTAAACCAATTCCTTAACCCTGACTGCTATACTAGTCCTTATCATTTAAAAAAACTGAACAATTAAAGAGAGTAAATGAAACAAGCACAACAGTTATAAAAATCCTTAGTCTAGAATTATTTTAGAGTTCACAGTGCAGAATAATCGCAAAGCAATGATTAGAAACAAAATTAAATATCATTTGCGACATCAACTACACCAATGATGCTAAGTAAGAAATATAAATGTGTCTGAAATTATACTAGTAGTAGATCATCTGCTCGTGATAAGTGATCCTTTGCCTGGAGTTAAATTACTTTCTACATGTTGGGTCCGGGATACTGAATAGAGACCAATAATTAACTGCGCAATGTGTCGCAAGAGACGATCAAGCAAAAACTGAGGAAGGCAATTGGAAATCACCCTAGAAGCCATATTTTTTTCAAGATATAAGCTACATAAGGTATGGATAAGGCATTGCCATTTATGAAGGTATTAACTTGTAGATTTATGGAGTGCTCTTGATGGAGCATGAAAGAATATGTACCTTGGACCTGCCATTTAGCAGATCCAAGACAGGCAGGTTCATTTGGCACTACCTAGAGAGAGACAGATCACTTACCATCACGATTTGGCACTGCTCTGGCTTTCAACTTTTTCACCTTTTTACCCATAATGAAACTTATATATAGTAACAAAACAATAATATATGTGCTAGCAAGTTCAGTCTTTTACTAGCTGACAAAACTAGCATATATAGTAATGAATCATGAATGTGTTATCACTCTATATAGTTTATATATTTATAAATGTACAAGATATTGAACATAACTGTATCTAGTAAAGGTAACGTTTATATTAAATGGTATTTCCAACAACTTACAAACTGTGAAGATTTAGTCTAATTTACAAAGAGGGGTGAAGATTGGCATTCAAAAGCTATTCTTAAAGCTAACTTAACAGATAGTTTCCATATCTTTATATTTTAGGGAAGAAAAAATTGCATTTGAAAGGCCATTAAATTCAGTAAGTAAAAAGTTAAAATATATTGAGAAATAACTTTTCAGTATGAGCTATGACCCGATAAGAATCATACAATCTGTGATAAATTACTAGATCTGATTCTGTCATTATAGTTTCATTCGATAATTTTTTTAATTAAATGTTCATTAAATTTACTGAAATAAATTATTATATGAAGATTATATCCACATGTTATTATTGTTATTATTAGAATGTAAACAATAAATGATATTCTTATTTCGAGATCATCAAACTTCATACATCTTTCTTCACCCAAATAGCTTGTTCACAACAACAACAACAATTAGAGTGCTACAGTCATCAATGACAACATCGAGCACTATTAAGACAAAATCAAGCCGGCGAGCAAAAAGAAGATCCAAAAAAGGTGCAAATTCCAAAATCCGGAAATTCAGTCCAAAGTATCACTATCACTTATTCACTGCCTAGATGAAGTAGGCTACTATTCACTTCTACAGTAAATATAAATTTCTATTTTAATACTTAACTAATATACCAACTAGATTGTAGCCATAGAATAAAGAATTACAATTCTATATCTTATTCTATATCTTTGGACTGAACAATATGATATTAAATTTAACTCATAGATCATTTTAGGATTCAATTATTGAAAGGCTTAATTTTAGTGTTGACTAATAACTATATGAAAATCATGATCAATATCAGTGAATGTATTTTTTTGATTCTTTGGCCCATTAATAAGTTTAACAGATTAAGTTCTCTAGTTGGAAAATTTATTTTAAACTTGAAATTTCGAGTTAAATTACACAATTTTACTATCAAATTTCATCAATAAAGGCTAATCAAAATTCTTAGACATTCTAGAAGTTCGCTTATTAAATAATTAATTATGACTGAATACTTTCAATTTTGTGAAACAAATTTGGGAAGTTTAGAAGCTGGCAGCAGTGTTGCTCAGGTGTTTGTTTACGGTTGATTAAATGAAAGTTTGTTATGAAAGTTTATGATTTAGGAAATCCGCCTAACTTTACATAAATTAAACGTATTGTTCGTTTATTTATTATATATTTTGCGAGCGTTAGAATGATTCTTACATTTCGGAACATTCATTTTATTCGATAATTAAAGAAAGGTGAATATTTTAGATTGTTCTTTAGTGATTTTATTTTTTGTTGAAAATTAATTAAAATAAATTTACCAGAACGAGAAAATATGTTTCTTTCGACGACAACAACAATGTATATGTCGCATACATACAGTGCGTACCAAAGGAATAAATAAAAGCACAAGTTAATATAGATTTACACAAGCAAACAGTAGGCCATCAAAAAGGGTACATGACACCCTGTCTAGTTGACCACCTAGTTATCAGTCACTAGAGAGATTTGACAATTTGACACCAGCACAAAATGAACAACTATATATATATATATATATATATATATATATATATATATATATATATATATATATATATATATTTTTTATATATATATATATATGTATATATATCTTAGTGCACTGCCTACTGGCAGGTCCGTGGTATATAGCGCCTCCACTCTTCTCTGTCTTCCACTTTCCTCTTCATGTCCACATATGAGTGGTCCTTTAAATCATCTAACATACTTAATCTCTGCCTGTCTCTTGTCTCTTTTTCCTTCCATTTTACCTTATATGACCTCTTTAAATAGACTTCCCCCTTAGAATGTGTGCTGTTCAACTCTTCTTCCTATTTATTAATACATCTATCAACAGCCTATCTGTATCAACTCTCTCCAGAACTTCCTCATTTGTAACATTTTGAGTCCAGCTAATCCTCTCCATTCTTCTCCAATTAAAATTAGTGTTCTATCTCTCCGGTCAATTCCTATTCTTTTCAAGATATTCATCATCGTTATCCAGTCAATCTTCTCAAAGGCTTGCGACAATCATATAGTGTGTATATATATATATATATATATATATATATATATACGATGTGTATATATATATATATATATATATATATATATATATATATATATATATATATATATATATATATATATATATAATGTATAATGTTTATTTAGATTAAGATTGTATCAACTAAATATTGCGTATTGATTTTCACAGGCATGGAGGTATCAGTAGCAGTATTGCGGCCGAAGCAAGCTTTGCTACCATATGGAGAATTTCAGCTAGGCTTTTATGAAATTTTGTTAATTGAGACAAAAGTGCCGAGGATAGATAAAATTTTGGCTGTTCGTCAACTGCCAGCCACAAATATTCCACATGAAGATAATCCAAGTGATGCTCTGCGCTCTTTTCTTTTTCGATTTACTGGAGCAGAAAAGGGGGGTCTTAGAGGTACACTTAGTTAATTTGGCTTTCATATTTTTGTACACTATGTATACTTAAATGCTTTTGTATAAAGATAACATAGCTTCTATTTACTGGTCTGATAATGTCCATGAATATTTTCTAAGTTTCTTCTTTAAATCATGAAACTTAAGTCTATCTTTATTTTTAAAATTTAATTTTCCTTATTGGAAGCATTAATTAGTCAACTTGTGTAGATCTGATTATAAATATCTAATATATTGATATATAAATTTTATATATATATATATATATATATATATATATATATATATATATATATATATATATATATATATATATACATATATATATATTGGAAATTATATATTGATAATTTGACTGCTGTCAGTTATTTTTATACCTTACCTTAACCAGATTAACTTATATCGTATAATATTCATTGATTTACTTATTCATTTTTCTATGATATATATGCTTTCTATTGTACATTTACCTGAATTTACTTGATCTTTATCAGGAGGCCATGCTGTTCTTGTTCCGCCTCTAGCTTCCGAGTCCATCGAAGACGGCAACTCTTCCGCCAGAGCAACCTTGTTTTGTGTTGCTGTCTCTAGTAAAGGTTTGTGATTTACTGTAATTGCTCCATCAACTGATGAAGATCCGATAAAGGTTTGATGGCCTGTGCCTCATCCTAGGACGATGTAAAAGCTAAAAAAAGCTAAGGTTAACGTCAGTTTCCTGACTCAAAAGCGATGTCAGTGACGGGCGAGCCCAGGAATTGAACCCCGCACATACTGATCCGCGGTCAAGTATCTTACCGACTTCGCCACTGGCTCCAGCCAATGTATGACATCTCGATTCATGTTTGATTGACACGATGATTCTAAACTAATTTGTGTCCTTAATCACAAATCTTGTCGCAGTGTAGTATTTCATTCCATCATATGCATTCTATTTTTCAGAAACATACTAATTTTATTAACCAAGTTATTAAATTATTTAATTTCTAATACTCTTTATATAATGTTGTCTAATTGACTGTTGTTGTACAGATAAATTAAATAGGGAGTACATGTCAAGTCTACCCAGTCAACCTCAGTTCTATAGTCTTGATACTGTTCTCTCCTCTCTTGAAGCAAACACAGTGCCTTACATATCACAGACTAGATCTCTACTCTACCGTCTTGAGAGGTTGTCTAATTGCTATTCTTAAAGTAATTTCTTTTGTATTTGCTGTTGCTATTCAAAATATTATTTCTATTCAAGCTGTTGGTACTATTTTAACTGTTATTGCTATTCCTATTGTTATTTTTATTCTAACTTTTATTTATAATTTAACTATTATTTCTATTCTAACTGTTCTTGCTATTCTAACCGATTTGCTATTTTAACTGCTACTCCTATGCTATTGTATGCTTTGCTGAGTTTAAAGAGCTTTGGAGGAATTCACCTGAAAGCAGCTGTTGTTTCTGCGTGGCTGCCTAATCAGTATATTATACCCGCAACGAAATCCATTTTATAAGCTTTCAGTGGGCTAGTATCATTGTTAAAGAAGACTGAGAAGGAATATGTACCTTGGAACTGCCTCTTTAGTTTGTACTAAGGGAAAAGAAAGGACTAGATTTTTTCATGCACTTGTATAATATAAATTTTATTGTTTGATATGGCTACAGAAATTCTTGTGCGATTGTATATCAAAATTGCCACTCTATCATCAGAAGAAGACAAATTTGGCTGACCTTTATACTTTTACAGAGAAAAAATGCTAAAGCTGAGTTCATCAATAATTTTTACGTCGAAAATGAATGTCACAGTGTTGTTTTTAAGGCATTATAGTGACTTCGTTTTTGTATTTCAAACCTTCTTCCTGCCCCTTAATTCTTTAATCAAATGGTAAGTAGTCTTGCTGTTGTTGCCATTTAAATTAGATTGTTATAAATATATTTTTCTGCCTGGGCTAATGGACTCTTTATATGTAAGTCTTAAGCCTCTTTGGTCAGTTCTATATTTAGTAGGAGTATATTTTAGTAAGAGTATATTTTAGTAAGAGTATATTTTAGTAAGATTATATTTTAGTAAGAGTATAGTTACCATAATTTATGAACCATTTATTGACTACTCATTGTGTATATTAAATTTGCCTATTTAAATGCAAATTGTTAATTGTTTTTAGTTGGCTGGTAGAAAGACACAGCATGCCAGGAGGTGTCGAGGGTCTCTTTCCTTCAGACTCACCGCTGAGGTGTGTAGCGAGGTCTAGGACGTGTTATATTCTAGGATTAGTTGACGACTTTTGCTTCATCTTGTTATCGTAGAATATTACCATAATCAATAACAATCTTTATTGTTAATCTGCAATTTCGTAAGTCTTGATCTCTTAAAATGCTACGTCACTGTTTGTACAGTTTTTAAATTTGTATTCATTTTTTCTTATCGTTTTCTTTACGTCAGTCAATATAACTATGAAATTGAAAGTTTATTGCATCAGAAAGCTTTGGATGCCTGCTTTACTTTCTATACTGCGATCAACCTCGCTTTACTCTGATATATTATATTATTGGCTAAGATATAGCTAAGACATTTAGATATCTATATGCTGGTAGCTGAGCATCACCCTTCTTGTTTAAAGCCTCTCTACAGAGTACTTTGCTACATTCCAGTTTTTGTTTATGACTTAAGACGGTACTATATTTCTTGCCTAATTGAACCTTTTTCAGTCATGCATCTATATCTGTGATTGAACCTATCGGTATATGTAATATTTTTACTTTGCTCAAAACTTAATATTCAGACAACAAAAGTATCAAATATTTCATTTACATTAAACATAATATCTGCCTGAATATTTTGTGTGCATTAAACATAATATCTATCCCATTTAACGTTGTCTTAAAAAATGTAAGGTTTAGGTTTGACTGCTTAAACATTACTCTATTTATCCAAACAATCTACATCTTTTCCCTTCTGGGTGGATTTATTTGTGTGTGACAGGGAGAAGAGATCTTCCGCTAATCCTGCGTATAACGACACAAACAATCAGTCGTGGGGCAGGGACACAACCACCACTGTTCTCACTAGCCTCAGTGACTCTGTTTGTCAGTCATCGCTTCTTCGACCACCCGAGGGGCAGGCACCAGTGTACGGCAATGGCAATGGTACGAGGTTACAGGCTCGGAGTCGTATGCCGTCCAACGACAAGTGCGATATTACGAAAATCAATCCACTCTTTCGATCTGATTTGCCATACAAGAGCAAGGTTAGAGTTTTTCTTCAAGCATTCATCATTTAGAACTTAATGTCCGGTTTGGTCTGTAGAATTGATAATAAAGGTTTTTAGCCACTTTCTTAAATTTGCCTTGAACATTTGTCTTGTTATTTGTCTTTGTCTTTATTTGTCTTGTATGTTTTTACCAAATTCTTGAAAAAGTGGATACTTGAGAAATTTGTGTTCTGTCAAAGAATTTGAAAGTTCGAGAATTCTATTCAATTTGTATTTCAGAGCGATTAGTGTAATGAAAATATACAATTTCATTAAAATGCTTAGTGCAACGCATTATCTAGTTGTGCGTGTGGGGTTATGTACACAAAGCACAAATCAATAGACTGAAGCTCTGCTTTGAAAGGCCCAAAAATTTCAATATTGCGAGGATTATGAGCCTGATGTTCTTAGCATGTAAGAACGCTCAGAAATGAACATGTTTAATGCCATCATTGAAAACAAGAATCATATCTTACACTTCTGCCTGCATTCAAATCCTCAGTTTAAAACCTCAGACAAAGAGGATTTAACTTTATACTACCTAAAGAGATGATCTTAAAATCATACTCGGATGCCTTTTAAATTTTAAATAGCATACTCATTCAAGCTGATTCAGTTTTGAGACAGTTTAAGTAAAGGTAGCTCCGATGCTTTGCTTTTGTGTGACTAACCTGTTCCTTAAACATAACCTGCATACTCTTGTTTTTACTCGTATATTGCTGTCGATTTGCAATATATGTGTTAGTGAGTTGCGTTTGTCATATCAGGTAATAAACTACAAAAATTAATTATTAATTCTGTATATCATTGTGTTTCTATTACAATGTTTAGTACATATTTATAATGAAATGCCTGTATATCATTGTATTTCTGTTACGATGTTTAGGTTGACCGGGTGGTAATTAATAAATACTATGGGTTGGGTAAGCCAGACTACTCCAAGATTGAAAGGCCTGTTGCAGATACAGCAGATAGACTAGGATTCATTACTGACACTGCTAGGAGGTGGGTTATATTTGTGTACTTCTATATCATCCTTATGGCGATTTGTCAATCTCATTAGTTCCACTTTTTTTAATGGTACCAATTAAAATCAGTAAATCTAACCATAATCTTCTTCTATTTGTAGTTGGCTGCTGTCACCTGGTGAATAATGTCTTCCATATTGTTTCTGTTTCTAATTGCATATAACGTTCTTTCCTATTTAAAAAATTATTCTGTTTTCGTTGGGATTTTTTTATTATACTTTGGCTTCGGTAGCAATCGACTAAACACTTCTAGGTTGAACCTAAACGATGCCTATTTTCTTCTAGAGTTTTCTGACAAATAGTGCGTCCAATGTACATATTTCTACTCTCAAAAGGCAATCATCAACTCATCCACTGAACCTTTATTTTATCTTCTGAGCTAGGAGATCAAACCTCACTTAGCCTCTTGCTTTAGAAAGAATAGCTCCTAGGTGGTTTCACTTGTTTTCTGTGTTAGATGTTGCTTAAGCATCTCATATGAAAGTCGCACTACTTCAGATCTGATATATTAACTGCCCTCATCAGGGCAGCAACTAATGCAAATAATTACTAAAATTTGCGATATAAATTCTATTGCATTTCATGTATATAACAATAATAATTATTATAGTTATAATAATTATAATAGTAATAAAATTGATAGTAGTAGTAATAATAATAATATATAATTAAATAGAATATTATTATAATAGTAATAATAATAATGATAAGTACTAATGATAATAAAATACTAATACTAATAATTGTAGTATTAATAATGAACATAACAATTATAGTCATAATTAATGTAATTATTATATTATTCAATAATATTATATTATATAGTGTTCATAATCTTAATTTTATTATTAATAAGAAGGCTCTAATGTTAGTTTCGTGGTCCAGATAAAATAATAATAATAATAAATGTTTAACTTCCGTTTCCTCATACTAGGATGATGTCAGGGACGTCCCCCCATGATGTCGTAGTAGTTGCGTATCATAATTGACTTAGTTCTGTTGATTGATTTTCAGAGAAACAGCGTTGATGTGCAGTAGAGGCTTGGTTATGATGGATGATTATCCGCTCCACCGGTCCGCTGTAATCGGTGATGCAGATGGAATCAAGCAGTTGATCAAAGAGGGATGGAGTGTAACACAGCGAGATAGCACCTCCTGCACTGCATTGCATCACGCTGCCTTGTAAGTAATCAATCAATCAATCAGATGATCAATCAATCAATCAATATGATGATCAATCAATCCATCAATCAGATGATCAATCCACTGAGTAACACTGCTTTGCTAATAAATTAATTATTTCAGTTTAACGTACATGTGATCAATATTGGATGATGTGTAACACGAGGAGCTCGTTGTTGCTGCATTCCATTGCGCCATATATAATCAATTTTTCCTTTACTGGCAATCCACTGCTCCACATTGCTGACATATAATCAATGTTTCAATTGCACATAAAAACAAATTTTGATTTCACATTATTAAGTCTTAACTTTTTAAAATCAGGACATGCATGGCCTGTATATATGCCATTACAAATTTCAAAATTTGTAATGGCATATATCTGAACAATGTATTTATTATAGTAGGAAATTTATGCAATGAACTACTAATCTCTGCCAGCACAATAATATTTACATGTTTGGCAGTCAATGGTTGTTATATAGATTAAGTATCGATATCGATCATAGATATAAAAGTCAGTGGCTGCTAATTTTAATAATTTTGGAGTGATACATGATTTGATTATCCATTTTCAATTTTGTATATACTAAGCAAAACTGGACAGTTTGGCTACATTTGAGGTTCAGATTATTCAATAAAATACATGAAGAATTCTTTAAGATTAATTAAAATACACGAATCATCATCATCATCATCATCATCTTTCCTTAAATCCGAGTATAACCAGGGTTGGGATGCGAATAGATCTACTCCAATTTTCTCTGTCCCACACCATATCAATTAGTCAATTCCATATTTTTCAAGTCCTTCTTAGTCACCGCATCCCACGTCAGTCATGGTCTACCTCTCCCTAGCTTAACGTCCAGCTCTTCCCTCCAAACTCTCTTTACTACATGCTCATCTGCCTTTCTCATCATCATGAAGAATAGTTGAAGATTAATTAAATACGTGAAGTATATTTTGAAGATTAACAAAAATACATGAAGTCATTATCAATAATACGTATGAACGTAGTAACCGATAGATTTCTGCGAGTCATTTATTAATTATTGGAATAGGTAAATATATGGTAAAGAACATTTGAATAAAGACTTGACGTATAGACATTCTAGTCGAGAGTGTTCTGGATTGTTGCAGCTACGGTCACCTGAAAGCTTTAACGGTTCTGCTCACAGACAGCAACTGCTCGCCCAATGTTGTCAATGATAGCGGCTCCACACCACTACATCTCGCTGCCTCACAGGGCAAGTACTACGCCGTGGAGCTTCTGCTCAGTCATCCTGACATCGACGTGGTTAGCAGAAGTTTTACTGTAGTCTTCTCGTCTGTCTGTCTGTCTGTCTCTCTCTCTCTCTCTCCGTCTCTCTCTCTCGCTCTCTCTCTCTCCGTCTCTCTCTAGGGACAGATTGAATAATATTGGGCTTGTTTTAGTTAATTGCATCATATGTTTGTTTCAATTTTATGCACCTTATGTATGATTTACTTACAATTATTATATTCATTTTGTATTTACTTGTAGCTGATTGTACTTCTGTTGTTAATCGTTTGAAATTTAAATTAAACATACTTCTCTCTCTCTCTCTCTCTCTCTCTCTCTCTCTCTCTCTCTCTCTCTCTCTCGTTCTTTCTGTCATTCTATTTCGCTGTCTCTTGTGTTCTGTCTGACTTAACTTTAAAATTCTTCTATAGTATTTTTATTTACTGTTTAATTTTTTTAATATAATACTTTTTGTGGGTGGGCAAAGAGATTTCTATTTCAACTGTTTGTGTTCTAAAGAGACGACCCTTCTGTTGATGATATCTATAATTCATGGCAGTCGTATCCGAAGATGTGTTTTGCTCTAACTGAAAAGCTGAATTATGGTTTAATTTGAGCCTTTGTGATGAAATCCGCTCATTAATTGAGTGCTCATTAATGAATTATTAAATACCGACTGTGAGTATGAAGTTTTATCTTGGACCTAACATTTGTTAGAATTTAAGTCGGCAAGCCATGTTTTGTGATAATAGTAAGCAAATTGGTAATTTTTGCATTGCTGCTTCTGCAGCATACTGAAATTGCTTCTAAATTTCTATGGAATATTTTCTGACTGTTAAGGTGAACCTATAATACTATTATTATTACTACGACACTATTTAAACTTTCTTCAATGTTTTAATTCGTGAGATAAATTAGTTTAGCATATTTTCCTTTACTTATTGTATAAGCGGATCAGTGTGTGCGGGGTTGAAATCCTGGGCTCACCCGTCACTGACATCGCTTTCGAGCGATGAAACTGACGTTAATCCTAGGTTTACCAGCTTTATAATATTTACACAGAGTGCACTAGACAATCAAGACAGGACAGCGTTAGATCACTGTGAGTCTGTAGAGAAACCAGATTGGCAAGCGTCTGCCAGCATTCTGCGATTTGCTATGAGTCAACCGGTAAGTGCTTACATTTCGTTAATTCTATTTTATGTTATAGTTTCAGTTGTCTGCTTATGAATTAATTGCAGAAAAGTAATAATTTTGCGTACCTATATAGTTGTGGGAATTAAGGGAAGATAATGATGATGTGCGCTTATGAATTAATTGCAGAAAAGTAAGATTTTTGTGTACCTATATAGTTCTAGGATTTAAGGGAAGATAATGATGAATAGAGTTGTGTCTGTTCACTGAGAAGCATACAACGTACAGCTATGACAACTTTATTTTGTGCTGACTCTTTTTAGAACTCATATTACGATGAATGCTTCGATATCTTAAAAGTTCTTTTAAGATATCGAAGCTACTATTAGCCAGTGTGCCAGACTTTGAAATAAGTCTTATTTACCTGTAAACATCAGCACAATTAATAATTCATTACTATGAAGTTAGTTTTCCCAGTTCAACAGCATATAATTAAAATCATTTGATGGCTAAATTTTTCTGTTGTTAGAGGCTAGAACATGTTAAGCAGATCTTTATAGTCTCGTATATATATATATATATATATATATATATATATATATATATATATATACGTATATATGTGTGTGTATATATATATATATATATATATATATATATATATATATATAGAGAGAGAGAGAGAGAGAGAGAGAGAGAGAGAGAGAGAGATATATATATATATATATATATATATATATAGAGAGAGAGAGAGAGAGAGAGAGAGAGAGAGAGAGATAAGAGAGAGAGAGAAACTATGTAAGTACTATATTTTTCAACACACTTGAACGTGCAATATTACACACAACTCTGTCAAAGAGGTTACGTGTAACCTATCCATTTTATTACTAGTATAAATAAATAACTGCTTTATATTGAAAACCTTTTGACACTGAATTTTCTGGGACAGTTTTATTGCATTTTCATTGTTTTGTATGTTTACTGTAGACACCTAAGCTACAGGTCTCTCTTATGAACTTTAATTCATTGTCTTGTATGTTACTGTAGACTTCTAAGATTCAGGTATCTCTCTGATGAACGTTAATTCATTGTCTTGTATGTTACTGTAGACTCCTAAGATACAGGTCTCTATGTTGAACGTTAATTGTTTTGTATGTTTACTATAGGCTCCTAAGATTTAAGTATCTCTCTGATGGACGTTAATTCATTGTCTTGTATGATACTGTAGACTTCTAAGATACAGGTCTCTGTGTTGAACTTTAATTAATTGTTTTGTATGTTTACTATAGACGCCTAAGATTCAGGTATCTCTGGTGAACGTTAATTCATTGTTTTGTATGTTACTGTAGACTCCTAAGATTCCGGTCTCTATGATGAATGTTAATTCATTGTTTTGTATGATTAATGCAGACTCCTAAGATACAGGTCTCTCTGATGGACGGCAGTTATCGTGTTCTTAATCTCGTATCTAAAGATAACACAACCGTTAAGCAGCTTCATAGGCAAATGATTAAGGTATCATACCATCAATGTATTACATAGTTTTTCATTAAAATTCGTGGAATATATAGACTTTCTTTAAGTATCTATAAATAAGTAGTTTTCAGTAGTTTAGGTGGTTTTAAGTAATTTTAATTAGATGTAATAGATAGACGTTTTAAGTAATTTAATTAAATAGCTGACCATAAATCAAGGTTTTTTGGAAGTTTATAACTTTACCGTGATTGGTATTATTTGTTGATTTATTTTCGTTGTTAATTCAGAAATTTGTGAAATTATAAATAACAGTTACTAAATTTTGTTAAAGAGCATTATCGTAGGATTTGTAATTCTACTGATCTAATTTGTTCTTTTATAATATGAGAATGATAATGTCATTATTTTAATTATCGGTTATTAAATGTTAGCCTATCACCAAGTCTTGAACTGCTATGAAGCTTACTAGGGCTATTCCTAGGCTGAAGCCTTCTACAAAAGGACAAAAAACGGATGGTTTAGAAGGTCTATTCGTATCCCAACCTCATTAAACTGGGATTCAAGGAATGATGCTGATGGTGATAATGTGAATTAATTAATTGAAACATTGCTTGACTTGCTGCTCTTGTACTCATTCAATTTAAATCGCATTCAAATATCAAAACTTTTTGTAACCCCAAATTTTTATACAATTACGTAGAAGTGCTCGAGCGATGCAATGCAGGTAGTACAAGAAACTATATAATACTTATTACTTTGAATTGTATTTTGTTGAATAGGAGCTTCGTTTGCCAGATTCATGTAGTCAGTTATTTGCCATCTGGATCTGCTCTAGAAATCTACGTGAGTGTTGCTGTACCTACCTCTGCTTTTTGAACAGGAATGCTCTGTACTAGTTATCATTCATGTTAATTAAAAAGCTGGTAAAGCTAATGTTAACGTTAGTTTCCTCAATCGAAAGCGATGTCAGTGACGGGCGAGCCCAGGATTTGAACCACGCACATACTGATCCGCGGTCGAATAACTTACTGACATTGCCACTGGCTCCAGCCAGTATCACAAATTTTTAGCATCAGTTTTGCGTTAAAGTTAACTTTCGCACCAAAAATACGTTCCCTCCACTCTCCCAATGCAGATTTTCTCTGGTGACATATTACATGAACAGTACCGTTTATTCAATAAGTTAATGGAAGAAAAGTGTGTAAGATTATTAAAGTTGTAAAGAAGTTGGTGACATCATTTTCAGCTCTCATAAGCGACATCAATGACGGTCATCCCCTGGAACTGATCCGAGGTTCGATATATTACCGGCTTCGCTACTGGCTTCAGCCAGTGTATGTTATTAAACGTGTATATAATTATTGGTGCATTTACTGCGGATATACGGATTTAACTGTTGTTAATTTGAATATTTAGTTATTATTAATAATTAATTTGCTGTTGTTGACCCCTTAGAGCTGCAACTGAAGTTGTTGTTGTTGTTGACGACCATATACAGCTGAAGTTGTTGTTGTTGACGACCATATAGAGCTGAAGTTGTTGTTGTTGTTGTTGACGACCATATAGAGCTGAAGTTGTTGTTGTTGTTGTTGATCCTGTAGAGCTGAAGGTGTTGTTGTTGTTGTTGACCCTGTAGAGCTGAAGTTGTTGTTGTTGTTGTTGACCCTGTAGAGCTGAAGTTGTTGTTGTTGACCCTGTAGAGCTGAAGGTGTTGTTGTTGTTGTTGTTGACCCTGTAGAGCTGATGTTGTTGTTGTTGTTGTTATTGACCCTGTAGAGCTGAAGGTGTTGTTGTTGTTGTTGACCCTGAAGAGCTGAAGGTGTTGTTGTTGTTGTTGTTGACCCTGTAGAGCTGATGATGTTGTTGTTGTTGTAGAGCTACAGCTGAAGCCCGAGCACAAGCCGATGCAGCACTTGTGTGACTGGAAGCGGAAGATCGTTCAGATGTTGACTGATCAGAATCCTGACAACGAGGAGCCGCAGTTGTTCTGGAGGAGAGATGCCATACTTTCCATAGAACAAGAGAAAAAGGTTTGATGTTTTGTTCAAGAGTAATTAATTGAAATTGTTCTATAGAGTTTTTTCCCCATATTGTGTCCATATTGTTTGAAGAATTGAACAACCGATGACTGCAGTGACTGCACGTGTCGTAGAAGGCGACTAAAGCACTAATCCATACCAACGTCAGAAAGGACATTCGGTTGGCGAGAGCCTAGGCTCCAGAAATTGCTACAAAAATTTAGACAAATGGAAAAGTCTCAAATGGGGGATTGACTGATGATATGATATAGGACAGAGAGGATTCGAGACAGTCTATTCGTATCCCGACCCTAGTTAAGCTGGGATTCAAGAGAAGGTGATGATGATGGTGTTCTATACAGATTTGACTCTTGTAGTACCCCCCATTCAACGACCTTATTATGGCCAGTTCCTTCGATGGGAAAAGACTGAAATAGAACTATAAAACTGAGTTTATGAAGTTATTCAAGTTTATAAAACTACATTTCTGGAAATTTTCGTGAAGGATAAACTTATTTTATTGTGAAATGATCATCTCTGTTGATATCCATTTCTTTTAATATCACGCATTAAAGCTGCTAAAACTTAAACGAATGGATAATAAAGTTTATTCGTATCCTGACCCTGGTTAAACTGGGATTTAAGGGAAGATGATGATGATGATGATGATGATGATTAAAGCTGCTAAAGCAGTTTAGTCAATTTTGCTTGTTACCACTCCTGTCCAATGAATGTTACCACTCCTGTCCAACGAATGTTACCACTCCTGTCCAATGAATGTTACCACGCTTGTCCAATGAATGTTACCACGCCTGTCAAATTAATGTTGCCACGCCTGTCCAATGAATGTTACCACGCCTGTCCAATGAGTGTCTGAAACTTTACTCTTTGATTGGCTCACCCGAGAATGCTTTTGAACTGTGATCAAATATTATAATGGAGAGGTGATGATGCTAGAACATATAACCAATCTGTTGCTAGAATGCTTTGGATGTCATGCACATTTCTATTGATTGATTGATGCTGTAAATTTATTGATTCACTGATTGAGTAATTCACTGATAGGTGATTGATTGATCGATTGATTCAGTGGTTGAGTGACTGATTGATTGATTGAATGATTGATGCTGTAATCAGGTGAGGAACACGGTGGCGATAAATCTCCTGTACCTCGAGGCGTATCACAACTACATCAAGTCTCTCTACCCATGCTCTGAGACTGACGCTACGATACTCGCCGGCATCCTCATGTATCTCTATCACGGCGAGTTCGAGGCAACCAAGACACAGCCGTACCGAACCAAGTGCGTCAAATCATTGTGTGGAGACTTCTAATGATTCATGTTATTTGCTTGTTTGAGTATAGACTAGCCGAAGACTTCATTCGACTCATTTCTCTCTCTCTCTCTCTCTCTCTTTCAGCTAAGTGGCTAGTCCAAGGTACATATTCATTTTCAAAGTCTTTTCGCGGTTATGTGAAATGTTGTAACTTTGATCAACTTTGTAGTTTATAACATCAGGTTTTGAACTTTACTTAAGTTTACTTTCAGCAACTTGCAATTGTATAGCGTGTTGCTCTCATGTGTAATTCTGATACTATTAAGTCAAAAGAAAACATTATATGTCGCAACGCTCAATCGGCGAAGGGAAAAGCCAATATTTATATTTTAATATCATTTAATAGTTATTGTCCCTATTCTCCTATTGTCCTAACGAAAGTTGATGCTAATGATTTAATTATTATTGAGCAGTAGTGAAAGAATTGTCTAATTTGTTTTTGTAGTGAACATCTTTTGCAAGCTCTTATTCCTAGTTCAATGCTGCGATGTCGAAGCAACAATTGGTTGAAGAGCGTCATCGAGCAGTACAAACACTACAGTCGTAACATGTCTCGACGAGAAAAATCAAACGCTGTATGTATTTTCTGCACGATTTTGCTTTGTTAACATTTCACGTCTAATTGAATATTAACCGATATTCATTATATCATTGCTGCGCCGGTAGCGTGATTGATTGAGCGTTCGTCTATGGGGCTGTAGTTGCAATGATCAAATCCTGCTCTCGACCCGTTAGTGGTACACCCTCGAGATGTGAAACTACGGCTGTATTATTGAATCTCCATGGTTATGATTGTTCTGCTTCAGACAATTTGTTTCGTGTACAGTTGGTCCTAGTTTTGTACAGTTGGTCCTAGTTTTTCGTGTACAGTTGGTCCAAGTTTTGTACGGTTGGTCTTAGTTTTGGTCCTAGGACTAGTTGGTCCTAGTCCTCTCAGTAATTAAAATCTTGAATTTGTAATTTGTATCAATCCATTCTTAGATCAATGATTTGGTAACCTTTGATAGTAGTTACTACACAGTGGGTGATGGCGTTACAAGATTACGACGTTAAATGCTGTTTATTGTTCTTCTTACCCGAGAAGAATGGCTAACATACGGCGGCTGTATAAGATCGGCTGTGTTTGCGAAGTTTTACATCAGCTCTTATATCAAATGTATTTTCTGTTCTGGTGATAAAGGCAATCAATCAATAAATAAGAATTTAACGGCCGGTTCCTCGCCATAAGGCAATATCAGGGACGTCAAGCTATAATCTTCTTGCTAGTATTTAGCGTAGCCAATTGAGTCTGAATCATTTGTGCCTTTATTTCGTGCTTTTGGTAGATCAGTGCAATGCTAAATAAATTACGGTAGTATTACTGCAACAATTTAGCGTAAACAAAATAACAAGCTGTTGATTACATCAAATGATTATTTAAATTGGGTCAAAGTATTCATGTTATAAGTTTTAGTTTCTCAAAGAGTACATAACGTTGTTGATAAGATTATTTTTGCTTGAATATTAAGTAGCCTAGCTATTAGGTTGAAACCGACGCGTGAAAGATTTGTTCAGACATTGTAAAATCAATCATTAAATTCATTGTTGTGTTAAATTTATTTTCATTATTTTGCAACATAGAGGTTCCAACTGTGATGGATCGTGTCTAACTTATGTCGAATCCCAAACAATAAAAATAAGAAACCTACAAGAATAATTTTTGTGTATTAACTACTCGGTCTAGAAGACGAGCCAATTGTCAGTTTATAAAATAAATGTTGTTGTATTATTTGATGTAGGTGTTGCAACTCCATTTTCTAACTATTTGTTGGAATTTGACGGCATATGGTTCTGCATTCTTTACTGGATATGTTCGAATAAAGGTATCGTATAAACTCGAGTCTAAATTAAGTCTTCACAGAGTTTTATCTCAGCTTAGCTTTAAGTGCTCAACGATTATCTTGTTAATTGTAGTAATTTACAAAATTTGTAAGCTAGAAAGCTCAGATTTTAAAATTAATTTAATTAAATTAAAATTAAATTAAATTACGATTTAAAGTAGATTGTAAATATTTAGGTATGCTAAATTATTATTGTAGAGCTATTTGTTAGTGTTACATTACATGCAGGTGCTACCGCAAATTTTATTTTTCCTGTATATTTTAAAGGTATATTTTAATATCTCTATTTTTGTATGATCGTATGATATATTTGTGTTTGTTTTTCAGGGTAGTAGATCTCCTAAACCGGTGTACATTGGAGTCAATGATGTAGGACTTCATATCATAGCGGTAGATACCATGGTATCAAACTTTCATATATTAGCTGATAATTATAAAATTTACTTAACAATTAGAAGTTTTTGATAAAAATTGTTCGGTATCATTATGGATGATACATTTGATCAATAATATGGTAATATAATAATTAAAATTAGACTAATTCTTTGTCTAATATGTAATATCTGTTTCAAAAACCAGGCGCTGATCAGGGGGGACCCGCCCATCTTATACCCTCATATAAAATTTTTACAACTATATTTTCAATGTGCTTATGGCAATTGGTAAGTATATATGTAAGAGCAATGACGATAATAATGTAAGAGCAGGAGTTTGTATGTAAGAGCAATGCAGTGCAACTACTCGAGATAATATGGGTTATATTAGCTGGGAAAGCAGCTAATTAGCATATAGCATTGGAAGTTTAATACAGTAAAACTTCTTCATCCGAAGTAATTTTTCCATGGAAAGTCTATGCTCAGATCACGGTTACCTGAGAATTCCTAATTTTCAAGTGATGCTTTTCGTGAACTGCATCGGTGAACTGCATCGGTGAACTTCGTGAACTGCATCGGTATTCGTCACCAATGAGATATACGCATTGTTGCTTGTTGTTGTTGATAGACAATGTGGAAGAGCTTTCAGTACAAGGACATAGAGTGGCAACACGAGAAGCAGGCTAACCAGTGCGCCATACTGGAGATCAAGGTAAAGAACCAGAGTCGACAGGGCTCCTGTCTAATAACTAAACAGGTTCGTCTCTATTGTGCTCCACTAGGTACTGAATGCTATATAACAAATACTTGTTCATGTATATATGCAGTATGAATATATACATATATATATATATATATATATATATATATATATATATATATACTGAATGCTATATAACATATAGCATTCATATATATATATATATATATATACACATAAACAACAACACTTTAAAAGGTCGTTCCGGAGATCGCGAGATTAGCTCTTGGTCGAGCTGATCTGAGAGTAAAAATTTGAATTATTATCAGACAAATAGGCAAGTTTTTGAGAAAATATTTTATCACGGAAGAATGGTGGCCGATATGAAAATTTGATGTGAGTATATATTTTATTGATATTTGTATTTTAGGCCGGCTTGATAGAGCATCTCATGAACAAGCTTGTTCAACTCAGTGTCTCGAGTGTTGCTTCCAACGAAGGGGACAATTGTTGATATTAGTCTGTGTCATACGTGTAGCTGAGCGCTGCTACACTCACTAGCAGGTTTTTATTGTTAAATGTGTACATGAATACATGTACATGAATATGTATAGGGGATTGACATACATTTATGCATATATATATATATATATATATATATATATATATATATATATATATTATTGTGTATATATATATATATATATATATATATGTATATAAGACCTGTATACATGTGTATATATATATAAAAGTGTGTTTTATTTGTAGATATAGATATATATGTATATATATCTATAATGTGTGTGTGTGTATATATATATATATATATATATATATATATATATATATATATATATATATATATATATATATGTTTTGTAAACTGCAAAAAATGAATTTCTGCTGCAAATGGAATCGTGTTATGCTGTTTAACGAATGGTGGTTTTTGTACGACGTTATTTCTAAAGTTTTGTTTTGTTTTTAAGTTGAAAAAGCTGAATCATTCTGCAATAGTAAGACTATAATATAAAAGGATGACAAATGGTGGAGGCTAATGCTGGAAGGATAGATGTCGTGTTGTGTAATGTGCAATGATTAAATCTTAACCATTTTAAAGCGAACGTATAACTATTAAAGGTTATTTGCTTTTTTATAATAAAATTTCTAATGCTTTTTAAATTATCTGCCTTTAACTGTGATTTCTGCAAATCTGGTTGTTTCTGCAAATGCCTTGCACATTTTTTAAATTTCTATTTTTTGCGCTTGTGAAGTTCTATCGTAATAGTAACTTTGCTATTGAAATTACAGCGTTCAAGTCTTCTGAGCTTGTCGTTCTTAAGTCATCACATTTTTCACTCGTTCTAACTGGTGACAGAATTGTTTACTGAATTTCGTTGTCTCGCAATAATATGTTGCAAATACTGCATTTAAAGTTATGATTGGAATTGCTCATTAAAATTTTCAGCTTGTTGTTCTATAAACCTGGCTATGTGAAGTCGGTTATTTTTGTAAAATGAAATTGTTTATGATAATTATGTACTGTATTTAGTTTCGTATGAAATAAATTTGTGTAATTTTGAATTCGTATTTATTTGTAGTTGCTGCGATGGTTGCCCGGTTTGTCAGATTTTGTTTTGAATATCATAGTCGAATCCATTTTAGTAATTGAATGTAATCGTTGCTGATGTTTTGTAACGTGTTTTGGTTGTAATCATGCTGAATTACTTCTGATATGGAGATTCTGTTCATATCATGAATCTGCCATTTTGAATTTGATACATTAGTTGTGGATTTTTATACTTTTTTACTCAAACAATTCCTAAATGATGCACGATAAATGCTTGCATCATGATAATTCAATACTTTTGTGATGCGGTACTTTATAACGAATAAATTAGCTAATACTGCTAGTAATGAATAATAATAATAATGAATTAGCTAATGCTGCTTGTTGATGATTTCAAAGATTTTAAATTTTAATTGAAATGTTAAATTTGTTAAATATTTATTGATGGATTTTATGCGGTATTCTTGTTGAATGCTACAGTCATCAACACTGTGACTGATTGAGTTGATCTTTTACGTAATTTCTGTTATAATAAAAATGTTTTGTTATATGACTGTAGGCTGTATTTAGACAATGTCTCGAGTATATATTGTTTGGTATCACGCACGAACTGTTGCTATGGAAATTTTTATTACTGCAAAACATACTATACTCATTGCGCACAAGTATATTTCTATCATTTTGTATGTACTTTTATGAATTTCTATTGGAAGCATAACTGTGTGGTATTATTGTAAATCGTGTGATATATGTAGTTTCTTCAATGCATATGTATAAGGCATAAATGAGTGAAAGGGTGTAAGGATTTAATTAGATTGCATATGCTACAATTTCTACGACTATTATTACAAGTAATCTACTGTAATTTATGTACTAAAAAGCCGCATATTTTCATATTTCATTGCTGACTATGTAGTCCAGATGCATCATTGTGGCGTATTGCCTAAGGTAATCTTTTCAATTCAAAAATCAACTTTCTTACTCGTCCAAGAATCTTTCATTAGATTTCACAGCTTTACTGATCTATCACAAAGTTGTAGTGCGTCGAGTAACGATTTCGTGTTACTTATGGTATTGTTGAAGGCTACATTTTTTCTAATATTTGTATAATAGATAAAGTACTGGTAACTGGTATAATCGAGTTTATCTGTGGAGTAATTTTTAAGTGCAAAGTTAAATTATTATAGCAAAACAATGAAATTCGCAATAATAATATAAATAAATAATAATAATCTTTAATTTAAACATCTCTTATCAATTTTGACCCCGGGTATTAAATAATAAAATGTAAGAATAAATAGTAATAACAATAACACAAAATGTTAATTATATACTGTATGTGTAATAGAAGTCACAATAATACTAATAATAATAAAAACAACATAATTACTAAAATTAAAATATAAATAAAAAAAATAACACTAATAATAATAAGTTTTCAATTTTCCTGTATCCGTCGCTGTTCGTTCGTTTTGCAAACGGTAGCTGGTTCAAGGTTCGGACGTCAAACATAATATAGCTAGAACTGCCCTTCATAGTGAAGTCAGGCTAAAGCTACTAATAAAAAAATTAATTAGAGGAGTCTAGTAATATAATATAGAACTCCTCAGACGGTATCAGTTATTCTTTTAATTATTTTTAATACCAATGTAGAGTTAAATTATGTATAGGACACAGCCGCAGATACAGACACTAATCTAGGTTGCTCTCCAATTAACACGAAGTTATCACAACACTCTCTCAGCGAGATAATCGAGCAAACCACGTAAATAACCAATAACCTTATGTTCAAACATCTCACATAAGTTCTACAAACAATTATTATTTATACTTAAAAACAGTGTGGCCTATAATTCATACAGATGTTTAACATTTTCAATATATTGTTAGTACTTTATTAATTATTTTCATTTAGTTCATAAAATCGACTACGTCAACATAACTTGCTAAAGTTATCTCTGAGTTTAAAAGGTTCTACTGATGTATTTGTCCTAAACAACATTTCTGCAAAAACTGCTTCTCCAAGTATAGTGTCTCTACAACGACACAGAAAAACTGTCGTCAAAGATTATTGACATCCTTCTCGTTAGGACAATACTTACATACAACTTCAATATATATCTTTGCAGAAAATTTCTATTCCATGGGTTGACAAGTCATGACAGCTTAAAAGTTGATAAAATCAGAATGAAGTAGCACGACAGCAAATAGACAGCAAGGGACATGCACAAATGTACACTTAAAATGTAGATAAATTGATATACTGTAATATCAACAATATTAATATAGTTTAATTATAAAATTATCTTGGTATCGATAAAGATTTAACATAGTATCCTCATAAAAATATTGTATGAGAAACAATAAATGCTGCTGAAAGTATTCGATATAGAAATTTAACGGTCACTAGGCCTACTTAGAGAATATTAATATTAGAGGATATTAAATGTTGATCTCATTGCTCGTCCACTATACAATATATTATTAGAGACTAACTATTCAATATCACGAAAGAGGTCATTTGTAATCAATCCACATGAACATATTGATAAAAGAAGAATATACTAGAACAACAATCGAATATTACATCAGTAGACATTAGCAAGTCAACCAAGACGTGTTGACGTCAAGTATATAGGCATAAAATAAATGTGCCTAAATATGCACAAAAAGTCGCATGTCGACAGTAAACACGTACAACACATTAACACATATCGTGATCAACAAACATTAACACATACTATACATTAGCACATATCACGCGTTAACACATACTGTACATTAGCACATATCACGCGTTAACATATACTGTAAATTAGCATATATCACGCTTTAACGCTTAGCACATAGCTTACAGCCCGTGCAATAACGCATAGCGCAAGTTAACACTGAACCTTAAATAGTAATTACATGCATAATTGTAAAGCTTCCCCTCAATAAAGTGCAAAGGAGAGCCAACAATGAGGAGCCAAGTAACAAACCACAGATCGCTATGGCAGTCTGGTTTAGATCAATCACTCTGTACGTCAGGTGTTAAATCTAGGACTGTAACAAATAGATCTGTGACTTCATCATTCCATAGGATTCTAATAATGATTAAAAGAGGTAAAATGTCAATATAGTAGAGTAAGCTAGGGAGTTTGACTGCGGTAATTTTACTACAAGTATGAAAAGTAATAAAATAAAGAACACTACTTTAATATCCGTATCATCAAACGATATTAGGCTCGCCGCACCAAAGAGCAACTAATATCAGGCATCTTCTTTTAGATAGCAAACCTAACGAATTCTGATCTTTGAAATTTTTTAAAATTTTCAATTACAGGTGTGTATGATTTCAGAAAAGGGATAGGCTAATAGGCCACAAATACACATTTAAATTTATATAGCTACAAAACAAACAGCCTGCATTCAATATACATGTATAGTTGTAAACAGGAGTCTAGCGCAGTACACTTGCATTGCAGCATTCGAGCGAGGAACCGGACGTATATCCGGAAAAATTTATCGACTTGTACATATAAAGGGATGTTTATAGATCATTAATCCGATTCGTTCTGGCCATATAATTGCGATTTAGAACACATTAAATACTAAAGCGTATACTATTCAAATATTTGATACTTCCTTAAAATATGCAAGAACAATACTTAGTCTATGCCATATAGATTACAAGTTTCGAAAAAAATGCAGAATCTGCATTAGCCAGGGTTAGCGAACTGTGACAAGTTTATATTTATATATAGATGCACAAAAAACAAATGAAAGACACAAACAAAAACACACAATATCCGAGAAAATTCATTCAAAACCATAATTTAAGATTAATCATCCACTGAACACATATTCATGCACGAAGTGCAACTACGTAAACGTAAAAGCTAGAACACACTGGTAAGCGCATGTCGTATGCTGACGTTCACGTTTACACATCAAAATATTAGCTCTGGTATATAACACGATCCATAATAAAGCTAGTTCCAACGCCACATGCTAAATACATTAGCCTGTAAATAAATAGTAGCAGTCAACATCTAATTTCCAATACAATTATCACCTAAAGACTATATGCTGTGACAAATCAAGGAGGCATAATATTTAAATGTTCGAAATGAAAAATCTTAGCACTACAAAATATAAAAAGGTAACAAAAGAAGCAATAAAGCAAAACAGAAAAAACCAACTGAACTCCCGATGCAGTAACTCAAATGTTAACAAAGCATCTATGCGAAGCATCTATACAAACAAAAAGTTTTTCAATACAGTATTTTTTTGCACATTTAGCATTTTCATAACATACACTTACTAAGATACAATGTAAGTTAAATGGTATACGTAAATTAAATAGCTACAAATACAAAATATACACTGCATGCAGTAGGTAGACCTATAAGATATAATTTAGTACAAATATCTATAATTATAATTGTACATCAATCAGATAAAATGTGAATGATAGAATCAGTGTATCAGAATGAGTTTAGTATGTACTGCTAATATTTAAAATTTTCCGATACATACGTAAACGCTTGTGATCGCCATGCATAATCATAATTTTAAATTTCGAGTGAAACACGACAAAATTCACACGTTTAAATACATATTATCAAGTACGACCACCAGATTCCCTGGTACATGCTGTATATTCTATGACTAAAAGCCAGAAATTCCCCTAGTATATGCTGTATATTCTATGACTAAACGTCCGAAATTCCCTGGTATATGCCTTATATTCTATGCCTGGTATATGCTGTATATTCTATGCCTAAACGCCAGACATATATGGGTAAACATCAGATGGTTTAATAAGTATGAGAAACGGACTGGCAGCAGATTATTATTTGAAAGACAAACAACGATCATACAAAATACGTTACGACATCCCAATTGTCAAACATTTCTCATTTTCACAACAGGTTTCCTAATTTATCAGTAAAGCTTAGTTTATCTGACACAGTTTGTAAGTTATCTTAGCAACAAGGAATTTATATAATAAATACAATATGTCCATAACGAATAAAGTGTTAATTTTAAGGGCAATAAAATAACATTTTATTTTAAACTTTAAAAACAAATTTAAAACAAAATAAATTGTAAATCAACCAAGGCTTTGTAAAATATCGCTTTCAAAATATCATAAAAAATATTTCAAAATATATAGATTAACATGGCCACATTCTAGCAAAAATTATTATTTAACAAAAGATTTTAGAGCAAACAACAAAATATACATGTATTATTAAATATAAATATTTAATAGTAAATATAACAAAAATTTAATAAGTTAAAATAATCGACTGTTGAAATATAATTTTTATTTGCAATTAATCAATGAAATAAGATCAATGATAAATGGCATGAAAATGATGAAACCCATCCTAAAATCTATAATACCTATAAACAAGATTGATGCAACAGAATTTTAAAAAACCATTTAAACAACTATTGAAAATAATTAATATAACAAAAATAAAACAAATCTGGCACACTGAACAATTCAAAGCTTTAGCGACTCGGACATATATATAATATTATATATATATATATATATATATATATATATATATATAAATTATATATATATATATATATATATATATATATATATATATATATATATAAAACACATCATAGCTAAACTGAAGGAAGGAGTACCCTTGACCACTGATCAGTGGAAATATATATATATATATACAATATTACATATATATATATATATATATTATATATATAAATAACTAGATTTATAGGAAATAAATTCAGTCCAACGTGTTTCTCTTAAACATTCACAAGCCGAACTAATGCAATTGTTCTACGAACGGGATAAGCAACTGCAATCTACTCTAAATAACACATCATAGCTAAGTACCACAATACCAAATAAAATAATAATAAAAATATCTTTCCATAATTTGTAGGAAATAAAACTGAATTAAAAATCATATGATACATCAGTAAGAAAACTGATAATATTATATTTACAATTGGTTGTATATTTCATATTTAGAAAAACTAATTGAGTGTTAGAAATCATAGAAATGTTTACATTTAACGAAGAAACAGTGAGAGAGAGAGAGAGAGAGCAGGAAGTCAGGCTCTTCTTCAAAGTATTTGTTATTCATTTGTAGCCTAATTGCTACTGTATTACCTCGCAGAGCTTAGGCTCTTTTGCGGTAACCCTTTTACTAATGATTTGTTTAGTTTCTAATTAAGTATGCTGTATTTGTTGTTTATTATGATATGGACAATAAATAATGAAGTATTATTATTATTATTATTATTATTATTATTAAAGAATGAAGTATTATTATTATTAATACATAAAAGATATTTCAATAACTTCTTGAAAACTGAAGGAAGGAGTATCCTTGCCCACTGATCAGTGGAAACCCACAACCGATGCCGCAAGATTTCAGCAGAATATTATCGGCAGTTTGAGCAAACCCAATGTCAATATACGAACGTCAATAGTATTAGCGAAATCAAATTTTCACAAATCTGCTAAATCCAACTGCATCTAAGCTAAGGTGAGCAGAAATTCCACTTACATATGAAAACTAAAACAAATCCAAATGACTCATAAATACTGACAATGACTACGATCAAGGAAGAAATGTGCATGACTAGTTGATTCAAACCTATGAAAGAATCTAGACAGAAGCAGCAGGAATTAAAGCCACGCAACACATTGCCTAAATACACAGCATTTACAATAACATCTGGCTACTTTAATATCAATTAGAACAAAGGCAAATTTATATGGTTTTTGAAAGAAGAATAAGGAATCCAATGTCAAGCGTGCGATGTGACAGAACGAGTTGTTATGAACCTGACAACCTACATGCGTGTTCATTAAGGAGAGCTCAATTGTACAACGTATTGATCCACTTCAAAAACTGCTCTTTGACCTTCTTACCTTCCTAATTTTCATCTCTCATGAGGTATTTAGTAGCAGCACTGATGTAAATGTTTATTAAAGGAGACGTGTAAAGAGTTCAGAGCACACTACACTCATATTAGTTTAAAGCAATCACACCGTCAGTTTTGAAGTCGGAAAGCCTCATTTCTGACAGCAACACTAACATTTGAACAGAACACAGATGATATAAAAGTTGGAAGTTAAACCAAAACACCACTACAGGCATATTAGAGTGCTATTACCTACACAGCCATGATCAGAACTCCAATGATTAATTTATATCAAGACACAAGGAGAACAAAGAATAAGATTTAACAACTCCCAGTAAAAAAGAAAAATCACTGTAAAACTGCCAATAATAGCAGTAGGACTTAGCAAATTCTCTAAATTACTTAGCTAATTAATAAATATATCAATGCAAAAAACTAGTCACTTTAACTATTAAATATATTTATGCATTTAAATCATTACCATTGACTTCCAACTAACTCTTCTCGTCTAAGAGCAAGAATAATTATCGTCAGACATATCATAGAACAAATGCAACGAAACAGAGACTGTACAATTAGTAAAATACTGCCTGATTCTGTATCAACATAGGAGATTTTAATCCTCGCTTTCTCATCCAGTCATGATGTTAGGAAGAACTTGCATTCATTTGAAGAAAATAGAAACAGCACACAACAGCTGATCAAATTCTCAATCGTATTAATGAGGTCACCAATTTAATTGAGTAGAAAACACAACGCAATACTGATATAATATATTACAACTCTAATTTCATCAGATTCATGGTAACAAAATCGAAAAGAAGCCAAATGAGTTCAACAGGTAAATAAATTCGAGACCCGAAGACATCAACAACAATAGTCACACACCAGATACACACAAAAAGGAGTTCATCAAATGTGCTACTAGCACAGATATTGACAAGCGAGTATATATGTATGCCTGTGCGTTAAAATCACACCAAGAAGTCCACACAAAAACATTCATGAACGTACATAGGAGCAGACTCCACAGTATGTATACAACAAGTATATGCAACGCATAACACACGTGCATTGAAAACGCTACCGCATACAAGCAGGTACACACTGCCTCTACAAATCAGCAGCAATGGGTGGCTAACAGCATAGCGCTATGAGGAAGGTAATGCCAATACAGACACTGAATTATCAGTAGATTGGACAATTGGAGATTCAGCAGTTGTATCAAATGTCTGCTGCTGATCTGTACCTATCTGATTTTGCTCAATTAGCTGCTGCTGCTGCAATACATCAGCACACAGCTGCTGCTGCTGCAATACATCAGCACACAGCTGCTGCTGCTGCTGCAATACATCACCGCACAGCTGATGCTGCTGCTGTGAAGTTTGTCGCAAAAGAAACTGTTGCTTGGCTAACATTTGTCGTTTAATTAACAACTGTGCCCTAAGCTGAGGAGACAACGGTGAAGAAACGATAAATCCACTGGGTTGACCCTTAATCACAAACCCATCACAGAATGACTTCCCATATGACGTCGTAACAGCAATGTTACTCGTTCCCGTTTCATTTCCCGAAAGTGACGAAAAGTCGAGTAACGAATCACTCGACTGTGATCGTCTAAAGCATTTTCGCGTTGCATCATCGACAGGCAATTCACGAACCTCATCAGTTGATTCACACCAATATGATGTGTACTGTTCAACTACAAAGCTCTCACTTTTTTCTTCACCCCGATCTGCACTCGGACACGACTGAACACCATTAAACTCTTCATCTTGTTTCTCTTCCCTGCTCAAATCATCTGCACTGCTACCCACTCTCCCAAACACCCCACGTGTACCTCGCATTACCTTTCCCATAGTCGTAGTTGTTGTTGTTGTCGTCGAGGTACCCTTGTAGCGTATCTTTCGATTAGCCGCACTGATAATAGTTGAGACTAGCTCGCGGGTATAACGGACCGGTTCATTACGAGCTGTGCTGTTTGAGGAAGTTGTGATTGAGCCAGCAGTGCTGCTACTAAAAAATCCAAATCCGCCGCTTGTACCAAATGAGCTAAAACCAGGAGACGAGAGAGGCGATCTACGTACAGCTGTGCAGACAAAACAGCAATTAGAACACGTTAAACAATCATCATATTGTCATATGATAATTATCATATTGTCATATGATAATCATCATATTGTCATATGATAATTATCATATTGATATAGACAAGTATCACAGCTGAATTTTAACATCAATAAAGTGACATTAGATACATGTATTTAGTATTACATAAACTTTGGCATCATGCTATCCATGGTACACAGGATGGTATGGGTAGACAGGATAGTTTTCTCAGGAATGACACCTCTGCCCAGTAAATGTTAGTCGAAGCTGAGGAAAACATAGGGGGCCCACCTCGTCGTAAGCAGAATCCTCCACAAGAAAATGGCATATAACATCAAGAAAGAGTATTGATAGATGATTTAAAGTTCCACTCATATGTAGACAAGAAAAGGAAAACTGAAGACAGAGATGAGTGGAGGCGTTATATACCATGGACCTGTCAGTAGAGAGAGACAGAGAGAAGTAATAAATTAGTAATGAAAAAAATTTATATTTAAATAAACCGTTAGACCCAGCTCATGGTCACTTCCCTTATCTAGCCTCTAGCGTATTGCCAAGTAAAGAGTAAAAATTAAAATTTGAACAATGGCAACAGAACATAAAATAGAAATTATCATCGTTTATTTAATGACACCTTGAACAGCTTAGTTGAGGCCTGTATTGGTATTTGAGATGTCATGTACAAGCTCCTGGTAAAAACCTGTTCTTTCCAGCATTACACATAGGCCTACCCTTTCCATAGTGTCAAATGGCAGCTGGCTTAGACATAATATTATGAATAACCTTGTAGGTGTCATTGGGCTATCAACATTCACTTTTAGATTAACCGACCTGGGCTTAGAACCAAGTCACCTGCTTCAGAGGCTAAACTGGTTTCGTTTTCCCTCCCAAACTTACTCGATTCAACATGCAAATCAATATCATGCATACATACGATTCAGAATTCCATAGAAAGAAATAATCAACCTTACTAACAAATAATCAAATAGAAGATACAGAATCCGCAGAAACTTTTTAGCTACTAAGAAGAAGTATTCAATACTCAATAGTTTCATTAGATTTAGAAAATGTAGTTATCTATTATCTGTAATACTATATGAAAAATAAAATCGTAATTGCAATGTCAGTTTTTATCAATATTGTGAATGCCTAAAAACTGAAATTATAACCCACAATCATACAATTTCATGATGATCCAGGAACATCGGATGGTTTTCGAATAAACCGAAAGGCATTCATCATTGGAATTGCTAATGATGACTCACAGGAAAGCAAAATCCCATTTTCGCAAGTGGATGGCTACGTTGTAGTGCTTAAGATCATGCCTGAATGGCATAGTTATAAATCAGCAATTTAAATACTACCAAAGAGAATTATAAACATAAAATACAAGGAATTCAGCGTAAGAAACTTAAATAAAAGCACTACTTGACGGATCTAGACAAACTTAAAATGCACTGACAAGTAAATGAATAACGTTTACCGATTGTTGATGTTGTTGATTGTTGAAATTATATAAATGCTGAACAGTACTGAATCAATAAGGTTATGCTATTGTGCAATGCCATAATACATATACCCTGCCAAAGTACTTAAGCCTCAAATAATATTTACTATTATAAACCAGCAAGCATTGTATGACAGGGTCGGCGCCGTTGAATAGGCTGAAATAAATCATTTCAACAACAGTACAATTTATTTAAGATTCAATATATATATATATATATATATATATATATATATATATATATATATATATATATACAATTCCTCAAAAGGTTACAAATGAGGAAGTCCTGGAGAGAGTTGGCACAGATAGACAGTTGATAAATGTATTAAGAAATAGGAAGAAGAGATGGATAGGACACATTCTAAGGTGGGAAGGTCTAATTAAAGTGGTCATAAAAGATAGAATGGAAGAAAAAAGAGGCAGGGGCAGGCCGAGATTAGGTATGTTAGATGATTTAAAGACCCACTCATATGTGGAAATGAAGAGGAAGGCGGAAGACAGAGAAGAGTGGAGGCGTTATGTACCATGGACCAGCCAGTAGGCAGTACACTAAGAGAGAGAGAGATACAATTCCATTATAAAATATAAAAATGAGTCCTAATTTGAATAAGTATTCTTCGTTAGTTCGCATCTCTACGAGTATGATTCATTTCTAAATTTTTAATCAGATTTCATTCATCCACTAATCAACATATTTCATATATAAAAATAAGTGGAATTATTTATTTAACAACTCTAAAGTCTACCAAAAATAAATTACAATAAGGATATTGATCGGTTATTTATTAGCCGATAAATTAGACACTATTGCAATAAATAATAATTAGGTAATAAATCAGATATTATTCCACCTATCACATGTTAATCAGCCGTGAAATCGGCCATTAATTAATTGAGAATTTGGTTCTTAATTAATCTTAAACATCTGATGTTAATAAACTGACAAATCTGATAATTACAGATGCACTGTAGGATACCATGCGAGAATGAAATTAAGTACCAAACTGAATCCAATGCCATGCACACTGCAAACCATTAACTCAAAGTAAATACTTCATCACTGAGAGTTAAATGGCCAAGTCAATTACTTAATAAGAATAAACAGAAGTGCTTAACAACTGAATCCGATATTAGACAATAAAGTTGAGGCTATTCTGCTGGTTTTAGCAAAATTAATACTCAAACTAGACAGAGTGTGAAAAGAGGAAAAGCAAAATATTTAAAATTAATGATAAAGCAGCTGATAAACAGTTCAGAAATTAAATCTAAGGCACTTTGTAATATAAAAAAATTAAATGAAGCCAGAAACTCAGACATGTTACGACATTTACTGAACTATTTGCATATGTCACAAATCAGACAATGCAGCTAGCTAGAAAGAAGCGAACCTATTCTTGTCTGTACAAGAAGTGAAATGTAGAACTCGAGATCCTAAAACGTTAGGCTAGCTCGCTTGCCTATCAAAATGAAAGCATCAATAGCATAACACATCCTGTCGAATATTCATGACTACACTGTATTCCCAAAAAGAACACAAACATTATGCCTTTAAATTAAAGTTCAGGAGCATAAAGAATTACATTTGAACAGCTAATTGCAAGCCATTGTTTCAGATTTGTCCTGAAAAATATAACAGAAGATTATAATTTTCGTCTTTGCCTTGGAGAGATCCTGAAGAAGTGAAATATATTAAAATTCTGTGTAACTTTCAATAGAACCTCTTTTGATTTCATATTGCGTTATGGATAGGTGGAAGAATAAACTTTTATTGCGCTAGAAAGGTATGCCCATCAGTTTATAAAATAATTGCAAAAGCTATAATGTCCAGGGTTTATATGATCAAGTTAAAATGCTATCTAAAATTTTTAACAGATTTAATTTAAAAGCATAAATCTCTTTAGCAAATACACACCGTACTGATCTTACTTATCAGAAAAGGAGGATCGCCTTCTTAAAAATATAGAGAAAGCTCACGAAATTTGGAGGCTTGAGAAATCCTGACAAAAACAGACGTTAAATCTTCACTGTACAGTATTCACTTGTTCAAAGAACAACAGCTGAGCCTAAACTTTCTCATCATTTGCTAGTGTGAATTCTGCTAACAAGTGCAGATCTCATTAGAAAGTGATATAAATATGTAAAAACAAGTTGAGAAACTCTTTACCGACTGATACAAATCAATTCACTAGAGTAGCCGTGGCAAGTAAAATAGTGGCGTAGAAGTATACCATTGAAAGCATGAATGATCATTTTAAAATACACACCAAGCGACTAAAAGGGATACTACTGAAGCTCCTACTTAACAATATAAATACATGCATTAGGCTATGTATAAAGAACTATAAACATCAGGCAGATATAGATAAGCAAATGATATAGTAATAAAGATTCGACGCAAATAGAAACACTCCGTTGAACAGTTATAATTTACAGAAACATCGTTGTCACACACTTCCCGTATTCAATAAAACATTAAAGAATTGAGATGAAGAAAGTAAATGATGAATACATTTAAAGCATATCTTATAGATACCATAAATCACAATACACCTCATTTAAAGTGAACCTCATTAAAAAGAAACATAAATAACATCGTGCGGCATCATAGACTTAATTATCTCAATTATCTAAAACAGTCAAATTTCCCTTTACCTTAAAATAACTATAAAATCTTTTGCAAGTCATTTTCTTTTCAGCTTTGCAGATAATTTTAGATTATTTTTTTATAAAATTGGCTGATGAACAAGAACAACCAGATTTAGGGATAAATTAAATAATTAGTTTTAATATAATTAACATAGTTTGGTTTTGTAATTTTGAATCTATATCATTCTAAATCATCATCATCAACGTTATCTTCCCTTGAATTTCAGTTTAAGTAGGATAAATAACTCAATATCAAATACCCACTTTAATTTTTAAATATTGCCTTATGTCCCAATCTATGCACTATTCACATTTTTATTTGACCAAATAGTAATAACAGAATTAACAGAACTGATCTACAGTGAAGAAGAAATGCAGCACAGCGAGTATATAGCAGAAAATTTATATAGATAAGAGAACGACAGATAGATGAAAGAAAGCCATCTCTAGAGAGAGCACATCTCTCCAGAGAGAGCACATCTCTCTAGAGAGAGCACATCTCTCTAGAGAGAGCACAGCACACTGAAGCGTTACAAACCGAGACTCTCAGCCTTAGCGAGCAGCTCTTCGTTTATCGTTGAGATTGGATTCGACTCTTCAGAATCTTCACCCACCGGTACATTAACGTCTTCATCCCAAGAACTGAAGAACCAATCACACTGCACGACAAGAAAAAACAATCGTAGATTGAGATCACACAGCTCGATGCAATTAGCCATACAGAATAATGGATATATTTTCACAGGTGTACAAATAATAATAAATAAATAAATTCTAACGAAATATCTAATTATTTATAAACAGATGTATTATATTTGTATATCAAAATGAGCAAAACTGGTGCTCAAACGCTATAAATCAGCATGCCGTTTTTAAAAGTTAATAAAAATTCAAAATCTCTAAAATTAGTCCAGTTGAGTTGCCACAAGTACCAAATTAAATTAATGAAATTAATCAGTCGCTAATAACTAAAGCCAGCCCTAGACTCACATGTATGATAATGCTCTCGACCACCCGGCATTGAGCGGCCATATCACGAACCATGACTATCATGTTGTCGTCCTGGGGCCTCACTAGTGTAGGTCCAAACATTATAGCCAGGTTACGAGCATCCATCTATAATTATATAACATTACACATTATAATACTGTGCATCTCTACATATATGACTTTACACATATTATAATACTATGCATCTATAAAAATATAACACACACTAGATTAATCCATTAATCTAGTAAAATAGTCATTTGTTTAGAAAGTTCATTCGTAAAATTAAATTTGATTTAATAGAGTTAGGCTATTTACAATCTTGGTATCGCTTGTGTATGATTGATCACAAATTTCTTATTTCTCTATTAATTACACTGTGCAAAAAGCATTCATTTTTACACATTTCTCTCTCTTAGTTCACTGCCTACTGGCAGGTCCATGGTATATAACGCCTCAATGGACCTGCCAGTAAGTAGTGCACTAAGAAAGAGAGAGAAAAATGTGTAAAAGTAGACACATTTAAGTTGACACATTTAATACCTTTAAAATTTCTGATATATAAAGAATGCACGTTAAATGATACTGTGCTTCACAACAAACTTTAGAATTAAATAAAGAATTTAAATTATAATTTAAATTGGTCCAAATTCTAGCTAAAAAATTTAGCTAAAAAAATTCTATTAAAAAATTTATCTTTTCAATATTCAAAGAAGTAATCTCTCAATCTCTCTCTCTCTTTTTCTCTCTCCTGCCAAGTGGCAGGTTCTAGGTACATACCTAGGTACAGATTCTTACTCAGTTTGCTGTTGCGCTCCATAAAAGGCACTCTAATTAAGAATTATATCTTAATAATTCTAACAATTTTGTTTATTGCCAGAAATTTAAAGCAGGTTTAAGATGTAAAAGAAGCAATAACAGACCTTATTGACATCATCATGCATCGTAACGCGATTGAGATGTTGTGCAATGAAATGGAACGTCTCAAAGTTATGTTCCGGCAGCTCATGAAGAAGCTTCTTCAGCTTCAACATACGTCGTTCTGGATTCTCAGTCCTATTGGCCGCCATCACAGGCTCATATAAATCTACACATCAATCGATTTGATTTCAGTTGTATGTTCATCACAGGCTCATATACGTCTACACATTAATCGATTTATTTCATTTATATGTTCATCACAGGCTCATATAAATCTACACATCCATTAATTTGATTTCAGTTGTATGTTCATCACAGGCTCATATAAATCTACACATTAATCAATTTGATTTCAGATGTATGTTCATCACAGTCTAATATAAATCTACACATTAACAGAAATGACCTCAATTTTAGTTTCATCGAAGGCTCATATCAACTGAAATAAATAAGGTTGGAATTTCTTAAAAGGGTTATATCTACCTACATATCAACCGAAAAGACTTTTGCATAAAATTAGTTATCAGTCAGTTTTTTAAAGAATATCAAAGTTACAGATATAAAGTAAACTAACAAGTATAACTATAAGCTCTAATATCAGCTCTAAGTTATGCATGATTTTATAAAAATTAACAAAATCTATAACACTTTATTCGTACAACACACAAGCTCACCATAGGGAGTGTATTATTAGTCCCTAAACCCAAATAAGTAGAGGTGGCAGTTCGGCTTGGATTCGCAAGAGTGACATCTAGCTTTCTATTGAGTGTGTCATCAATTACTATCACTGCAGTGTGACTATCACAGCACTACACCGACAGATGTATATCAATACAACCAAGGGAGTCTACAATGACTTCCAGTAATTAATATAATAAAAATAACACACCAGTATATTACACCGATAATATAATATAATATAATATAATATAGTATAATATAATGTAATATAATATAATTTCCCCGTGTTGTGCTCGGGTGTGATTGGACCACTGCAGATTAGGGCAACTGCAACAATCTGTCGCGTGTACGTAAGAGGCAACTAAAGGTAGGAGCTGAGGATGGCAAGAGGGGACCCACCTCACCATGCAATATTTTCCCCCAGGATTAAATGATAATTAATCCACCTAACTGAGGAAGGCAATGGGAAACCACCTCAGACGCCATATTTTTCCCAAGCTATGGGCTACATAAGATATGGATAAGGCATAGACTTTGTGAAGGGATTAAAGTATTGATCTAAGGTGTGCTCTTATGGAGCGAGAAAGCAGACTTTGAGTATGAATATGTACCTTAACCTGCCACTTGGCAGTGCACTGAAGAAGAATATAATATAATATAACATAAGATAAAGTATCATAATATAACATAACATAATATAATACAATACAATTCAATACAATACAATATATACAGTCACGATATAGAGCAGAAATCTTACAGTCAGTAATGAGAGGATCAGGCAGTTTTCTAAAGAACAGCTTGAGAAGACTGGAGGCCACGTTGATATCATTCCACTTATCACTCTCCGGGCACAACCCCACTGGGTCCTGCACGAATATACAATACAGAGATACATAATACACCCATACCAAATACACCAGTACAAAATACAGTTATACAAAATACAATTATACAATTGAATTTTAAGCTAACCATAACTCAAACATCGCCTATTGGTTCGTAAAAATTAATACTTAAACGACATTTCTTATTAAATTTTACATTTCACCCTAAAATCTTTACCAAGCAATTTGTCTACTACCACCAAAAAACGTAACTTTCAAAGGCTTAACAACAGAGTTTCATGCTATCAACTAAACTGTCTCATTAAGTGGTACATAAGTACTATAAAACTGGCCAAAACAAAAGATTACAAATTATTTCAAACTCTTCGTGACACAAATTTATATTGAATTATTCCATATTCTCAAGAACCTAAAGCTTTCTGCATAAAGCCACATGTCATTAAAATTATATGAAATACAAATTTGTGCATTTTAAAATATTGCAATATACAGTAAATTAAGATCAGCAAGACTGCAAATATTACAGGTCAAGTCAGTAGAACGATGTAAAGTAATTTTTACTTCCTTTCTGCCGCTATCACCACATCATAGCAACTACATATAAGAAAATGACCTAAACTCAAATTTACACACTGTTAGGATATCTATTTTACAAAAAACATGAATAACTACTGATGCAAGATGCACATACTTACAGGCAATAGATAATAGAAATTTAGTTTGAACCTTATTGATTTCTTCAATGAGCTGATTCAGCAGACCAGTGTTACCGGGCACTCTGTAAATACCTTGATTCAGCAACCCTCTCTCCTCCACCACTCTCACACATGTTTCTACGACTGAAGGCACAAACTGCACACACACACACAAAAACAACCATCAACAGTGCAGCACCTACACACACAGTACACACACTGTACACACACTGGCAATCGTTATATACAATCATATATAGCATTACATACTTGCACTGTACACACACTGACAATCGTAACATACAATCATATATAGCATTACACACTTGTACCGTACACACACTGGCAATCATTTTGTACAGTCATATACAGCATTATATTCTTGTGTTTACTTAGGTAAACAGTATAGTGCTTTCAGGGAATGACGCCCATGCCCAGTAAATGTTAGTCTAAGCTGAGCAAAGCATAGGGGCCCACTTCAAGCAGAATCCCCTCAAGAATTAAGGTATATCAAAAGGAATTATAGATGATTTAAAGATCCACTAGTATATGGAAATGAAGAGGAAAATGGAAGAGAGAGGTGAGTGGAGACGTTATACACCATGGACCTGCCAGTAGACAGTGCACTGAGAGAGAGAGAGAGAGATACTTATACAGTAAAATTGTATATAACCTGGCAATAATCTTGTACAGTCACATACAGCATTGCATATTTGTACTATATACACACTGGCTATCATTATGTGCAGTCATATATAGCATTACATACTTGTACAATACATACACCAATACATTGTATTCAACACATTACTCAGCATTTAAACTTCATATACAAAAATTTGTTTACGAAAGAAATATACATGTATATATAAATCAAGCACATTCTACACACCACAATAAACAAAATACTACAAGATTAGAAAATCATCAGCACAGAGACAAATAAACAAATACCACGGTACACAGAATGCCAAACTCTAGCCATAACATAATTGCACTCACTGTCTAATTACTATTATGTCGATTGAGAGACTTTACTTTTAGTCATGGCAACATCAGATATGACGTCCCTGACATCGTCCTTATATGAGGAAACGGACGTTAAACCTTCATTATTATTATTATTATTATATAATTACTAGCACATGTAGTTGAACAAAAAATACCTCAGAAACAACAGATGGCTGGCACATCTCTAATGGCACACCTATGGCACCAATGACGTCATCAGCACGAGGCGATGAGTCAGACGATGCACTAAGCACTGAACCAGAACCGTAGCGCTTGAATGTACGCGCAACTTTACCCTTCCATGTCTCCTTCTGCTTGGGAGAAGAATTCGTGGGTTCTGTTCACAATGCATCGCAAATTATTATCCATATTTGTCTTAAAACATTTTTAAGCTAATGCCAATTTAGCATTGTGTGAACAATGCTAATATTTGATAAGTTAGTGGTAGTAATAAATAATAATACTAAAGTTTGATGTAGGTTTTCTCATCTTAGGATGGATATCCCATGAAATGTCAATTTGAAGTAATGATTTATTATCCATTTTTATTTAAGATCAATTTTAGAATTAATATCAAATTAGCCCTGTGTGCAATAATATCATACGAGTGAGACAATAATAACAAGTATTAGCAATCGCTTAATGTATATTTTTTCATCTGATGATGATGCTAGGGACATCTTAGCATCACAGGTCACTACATAAATCAATTCACCAAAGGGATTTGAAAAAAGGAGATCTAAAACAGTGCCAGTCTGATGATCAAGGGAATGATAATTTGAACATATGATAGAAAAATGAAATCAAAACAAGACTTTTTAAATTATATTAAAACTCCAGAATAAAATAGTTTCTCATACAGTTTAAAATAATTGCTATATTTCATCCACTATCACTCACTCTAAACTAATGATTTGTGTTAAAATGTATTATACTATAATAATTTACAATTTATTTTAACTAATTACTATATTTTACGCAATTTCATTCATTTTCGGAAGCAATCAATGAATTATCATATCATACAATAAAATGTAAACATACCAGTAAAATCATTGCAGTCCAACAGCGACACTGAATTATTAATTATTATTAAAGCATATTTATTCTTTAATTGTATAAATCTGGAAAATTTCTGAAGCATCTAGGCTCCAGAAATTGCTACAAAAATTTAAAAGAATGGAAAAGTCTCAAATAGGGGATTGGCTGGTGGTGTGGTGTAGGACAGAGAGGATTTGAGACAGTCTATTTGTATCCTGACTCTGGTTAAACTGGGATTTAAGGGAAGATGATGATAATTCTTTAATTGTATAAATGCTCAAAATTCTCAAACTGCTCACACAATAACCAGTAAGATGTCCCATTCTATGAATGAGTTACCAGCAGATTTAAATCAGTGAAATACAACAGTAAAGAACCAGTAACCTCTCTGCTCATTGGATGACTTCCTGGGACGCGACCCGGGCGAATGTGAACCTTGCATCCTATTGGTCAATGTCCACTGCTTTACTTGACGTCCCTTTCCACTGACGGTAGTGCCAGTGGAGCCACTGCTTGGTGCTGCACCGGAGCCACAATTTGAGGTGGCGCAGCCATGAGCCATGGCTGAACCGCACGAGCTAGCACTACCACTGCTCGATGTTGTCACGGATGGATTTCTAGCCGCTGTTTCAGAGGCAGATGATCTTGAGGCTGATACACCAGCATCACCTCGATGATCTCTCTTCTGTAATCAATCAATCAGTTAGTTAACACTTGATAATCAATCAACCAAAATATGATAATCAATCAATAAATCAAACAACACTTGATAATCAATCAATCAATCAACACTTGTTAAATAAATAAATCATTCATTCAACACTTGATAATCAACTATCAATCAATTAGCTCTAAAATTTGGTACATTTCGTGTAGAGCAACTCCTAATCATAGCCGTCACTTTAATTAAATCTCAGTCTTCTGCACACATGTAATTAATCAGCAAATCCAAGGGCAATCAAAAATCTCAGAGCTTACTGGATCAATGAAACAAAGCCAGAGTAGCTTGTCACCTTTCTAGTCTACAATAGAATCATATTCCTACACAGAGTAGACATACAAAGAGGTACATGATTTTATTATCCAAATCAACAAAGAGAAAAAAACAATAGCAGTAAATTATCTGAAATAAATTTTAAGCATCAAGTTTAAAATTAATTTCAATAAGCAAAGGCAACATAAGTGAGCTCTAAGAAAGCATATGTCGGGTCATATCAATACCCATATACAATAATATATCTAAGATTTGTGAAAGTCTCATTTTAAATATCGGTACGATTATACCATAACAGTATTAAATTTTTATATAAAAAATAAAAAAAGCAAAAGCGGCCTTTGGTAGTAGAAAAGAACTATTAACAAAAAGTCTAAAGACAGACACAAAGATAAAGATAGTGAAAACTTTGGTTTGGACCACGCTAGTATATGGGTGTGAAACATGGACCTTAAGAAAGGAAGATATTAGGAAACTGGAGGCATTTGAAATGTGGTTTTGGAGAAGAATGGAGAGGATTAGCTAGACTCAAAAGGTTACAAATGAGGAAGTCCTGGAGAGAGTTGGCACAGATAGACAGTTGATAAATGTATTAAGAAATAGGAAGAAGAGATGGATAGGACACATTCTAAGGGGGGAAGGTATATTAAAAGAGGTCATAGAAGGTAGAATGGAAGGAAAAAGAGGCAGGGGCAGGCCGAGATTAGGTATGTTAGATGATTTAATGACCCACTCATATGTGGAAATGAAGAGGAAGGCAGAAGACAGAGAAGAGTGGAGGCGTTATGTACCATGGACCTGCCAGTAGGCATTGCACTAAGAGAGAGAGAGAGAGAGAGATAAAAAATAAGTCATAGTCCAAATTTAAGAATGTGAAGATAACTCTGCTTATTTTTCAGTAACAGTTTTCATGAATGGAACAAAATTGAAAACTGCCTCAGGTTTTAAAACTGCTACATAAACACTTGTTTGTGTTTGTGTTGATTTCTCTTAAATGAGTAATACTTCCTGAGCCGTATAACTATCAGACCCATACTATGCAATACATACCCATACATACATACATACCCATACATACATACCCATACCCATACACACATACCCATACCCATGCATACATACATACCCATACATACATACCCATACCCATACACACATACCCATACCCATGCATACATACATACCCATACATACATACCCATACATACATACATACCCATACCCATACATACATACATACCCATACCCATGCCATACCCATACTATGCTACATGATGCAAAAAATGACTACTAAAGGTGAAACCAGAAAACATCTATATCTATTACAGCCAACCCAAAAATAAAAGCAATAGCATCATAGAGACATACACAGAAATATCAATCAATATAAATACATCAATCATTTAAATCACATCAATTATTTAAATCAAATAAGTAAGTTTATCCTGCAGCCATCAGAAAGAACACTAAGTATCCTATCAAGCTAACCAGCATGCACTGGACACACAAAAAAGATACTTGACTTACATCTCCCAATCCATCAGCCATGCACGGATCAGTGAAGACATCGTTAGGTGACTCAGCGCTTTTAGACTGGACAAACTTTAGCAGCTGCAAGTAAACAGAACAGTAATTTGTATATACTTATTACAACATAGATCTCAGTGGTCTTAGGTAAACTGAGCATATTTCAAATTAGTCATGACAATTAATTCCTCATTGAAAGCTGTGTCAATCCCTCAAACCATACATTCAAGGATAAGAGTCAATTTTACTCGGGGATCCAGATAAAACTATTCACATTTTTTTATGATGTCCGAATAAATCCATGTGTCTATGACTCATGAGTAAGTGCCACATTTTAATAAATATTAATTGTTATGCAGCTTATACTGCAGGAGGAGTATGTACTAAAATAAATCGTTGATGTACCAAAATAAATCACACTGATCTCAGGTGAAAAAAAGGAAAGAATTCAGTACAAATCACAACACATTACATTATAAAACACACCATAAAGATTACAGGGAATTTTTAATACAGTGTGTACTGAGAAATTTTAAATATTGTTAAAGAAATTCAATTAAGTTTTTCATAATTATAAATGTAAATTTAACGATTTACAAATTTGTTACTAACGTATAAAATATCTGAATTAAATAATTTACTGACTCTTACCAACTTAATAATTCATAATCCAATGTTTCTTAAAAGACAATTGTCAATAATAAACACTGCATACACATTGATACTCTAGAAGTAAAGATGATTATTGACAAGCCCATAAGATATTGGTGTTAATGATACTGATGTTAATGGCCATTATAAGACATTATCACAAAAATAGCACAAGCAAAAATTGTCAGACAATTTTTTCTAATTACTTGGCAATAGTTTCTTTTTGTAATAGTTTCATTTGCACAAGAATTATAATTCTTATGCAAACGTTGTATTCTATTATATTATATTATTATTTTTAATTCTATTATTTTCTATTTTTGTATAATAATTATACAAAAGTAGAAAATAATAGCATAGATGATTTAGTAATCTACAAGAAAGTAGCTACATTTACACAAGAAATTTTGGAAAAGATATATATATTTTGTATTTTAAAATTTCTAACGTATGCATGTAGAAATTCTTGCTATAAATATGGCCTACAATCTCTATATATAACTAGGAACATTTCAACCAACAAATTTGATAATAACAAAGACTTGATAAAAATGTAAAATTCAGTATGTTTATGCAGAGTATTTAATATATTTAAACTTATACTATTTATTTTTGTTGCTGTTATTTCTGCAGGACTGTTTGTATAATGGTTTGTGTGTGTGGGTATGCGTGCTGTATGGTATGTCAAGCCAAAATTAAAGTAATAAATAAATAGCAACAAAGAGAAACACAGATTACAAAATAACATAGAGAGAAAAAGGACATTATATAAGATAAAGTATATTTTCATACATGGCCACCAAAGAAATGTTTTCTATTGTCATCCGATTTGAGTGGAGATCGAGCCATATTCGTGGAAGCTGCAGTCGTTCTACAAAACGTATCACAGTCTTTAATATAGGTCTAAATCTTAAATGATAATTGTTGCTTAAGCATAAAAAATACATGCTATCTAGAATGAAGAGTCATCACTCTTCATCACACGTCACTGATGGTGTATATTTCAGTGGGGTTAAGATTAAAGCTGAAATTTTCAGCTGACGTTTGTGGCAAAAAACAGCAAATACTACACTTAGACAAATTAATAAACACACACATTGGACATGTGCAGTGGAACACTTAATAAAGCACTAATTGCAACATCACACAAAACTTTATTGAAAGTCAGATTTCATTGCAGTTTATTGTAGTCAAATACAATGAACTTGGCTGAGCCTGTAGATTGATGGCAAGTTATTCAACAGTGAATCAGTAGGTGCAGGGTTCAAATCCAGTGCTGCTACCATCACTGAACTGCTATTGAGCAGGAAACAGCTGTTAAATTGTCTTTATTGTAATTTTAAATATCTCAAGAGCCCTAGAAATATGCTATGTAATTTATGAATCTTCATTGCTAAATTTTATTATCTGAAATAAAATCCAAAAAAATACTAAATTCAATTTACTTTCATCTATTAATAAGCACACCATGTTGTGTCCGGAATAATAATGAAGAATAGACCAAACGGTGACTGCACGTAGCGTAGAAGTGACTAGGGCACTAAGACCCAAGGCAACGTCAGAACGGGCAATTGGTTGCTGAGTGTCTATGCCGTCTAAGCTCCAGAAATTGCTACACAATTTTCTAAAATGAATGGAAGAGATTATAGGAGATTGAGACGGTATGGGAAAGAGAGAAGAGAAGAAGGTCTATTCGTATCCTGACCCTAGTTAAACTGCAAACTGTTAAACTGTAGAGAAGATGATGATAATGATGATGGTGATGTTATTAATCATATGGAACAGTAGAAGACAACCACATATCATATGTATAATTAAATATAAATTTATTATAAATTATATTAATAAATAAGAAACAATAATAATTTAACAAATATACCTCAACAATGGAGCAGAGTTTGGAGCTAGTGGTTCATCTATATAATCAAATACAATGTCAGCAATAAAACAATTATGTATACACACTGCACATACAAAACCCACAAGTGGGTATGTATGTATATATATATGCACATTGCACAATATATGCAAGCATTTATGTCTGTATCTCTGTCTGTATGTATGTATTTATGTATGTATGTATGTATGTACATGTATGTATGTATGTATGTGTGTACGTATGTATTATAATATATACTGTATATATAAGTATAAATGTGTATATATATATATATATATATATATATATATATATATATATATATATATATATATATATATATATGTGCGTGTATGCAAGTACTTATACACATACATGCATTCATGTATATTCAATTATTCATGAATATATAAGATATATTCATGAACATATATATCTAAATATATATAAATATATAAAAATCTAAAAATACACATACATACATTATATATATTATATATATAATATATATATATATATATATATATATATATATATATATATAATATATATATATATATATATATATATATACATATATATATATATATATACATGTATACATATATATATATATATAATATATATATATATATATATATATATATATATATATATATATATAAATATATACGCATGTACATATCTACAATGTAGAGTAAAAATTAAAGTGCAGGCGCAAATATAACTAATCTCAGAGAACTTTACAAAATTTATTAATAGTAAAAGCAAACAATTATTCATAGAAATACTGATATTGCACAAATCTTTTGAGATATGCATCTCTTTAGATATGACAAAAAACATTTAAGATATGACAATTGGTTAAACAATCCGAGTTAGTCTGTTTTATTTTTCAATTGCATTAAGCACTATTACTAAGTGAGTGTAAAAATTTTACTTTGGACCAACTATCTAAATGTATGATACACATGGATAATATTGACCTACATTATATAATTTAAATTTACTTTGTTCCCCCTTTGACCTCCTTAAGAAAACATAAATCAGTGCTTACAATTTAACAAAACAAGCATGACACATCCTGCATCATATTACTTACATAAGGAGTTCTGTTCTGTCAATTAACTTAGAATATTCAGCATTGACAATATGTAAAACTATTTCTTCATATTCACTAGGACATTCTAACACAAAGTTTACTGCACTGTCCTGACGTTAAAGCAACAATTTATCACTCTGGAGTTATTGGTCTTAATAATAATTAAGAAATTTGCATATATTTGTTTTAAATTATCAATAATGAAATCTTGATTAAATCCAGAAGAAGATAGAGGAAGCAAGAATTAAGCACCTGAGCAGCAGTTCATATCCTCCTTTGCTGCATTCATAACTTAAATGAATTCAGAAGCAGACAAACTCACTCTAACTCTAACTTTAGACAGCAATGTAAGAGTATAAATATTAGGGGTGTACCAGATTCTGGTTCCGGTTTGACCAGATTCCGGAACTTTTTACAAATCCGGTTCCGCAGATTTTGCCAAATCCAGCCGGATTTGTTACCAAATTTGGCAAACATTTTTAATATAAAAAGGAGTAATTGAGATTTCGATATTAGCTGAAAATTTACCTCAAATAAGAAGCAAATAAGACTTAATGTTGATTATTTGATTAAGCACACATTAATAACCTAGTTGCTGTGGTAATGATGATGCTTTGATAGAGTATAGATGGGTAACTTAGTTAATGATTCAATGATTATTTGATTGAGGCAGTTAATGACTTCATGACGATGACTTGATGGAGCATATACTGATATTCAAATTAATTAAATAACTTAGTAGTGATGACTGATTGAGCATAAATTGATAATGTTGTTAATGATTAATGTAGATGAATAGATTGAGCATATATTGATAACATAGTTAATTATTCAATGATGATGATTTTATTGAGCCTGTTAATGACTACATGGCATTTGAATAACTTGTTTGAACATACACATATAACCTAGTGAATGTTTCAATCATGATGATTGATTTAGCAAACACTGATGACCTAGTTAATATTTTAATGAGGTTGATAACCTCCAACCGCAAATCAGTACAAGCGGGATTCAAATCCTGGGCTCACATGTCACTGATATCGCTTTCGAGAGATGAAACAGAAGATATCATTAGCTTTATACAGATTTTTAATAAATTACAATTATAACAAGGTCAAGTGCAAATCCGGTTTCGGTTCAGGTCGGATTTGAGTTTAAAATCCGGATCCGGCGGATTTGTAAAATCAAATCCCGTGCATCCCCAATAAATAACCATTTAGCAATAAATAGAAAATTCTTACTTGAACCAGAAGCACTGCAGGCAGATTCATCTATTTTCGATTGGTTGACACGCTCGTCCAAGTTACCCGTGCTATTGGCAGCTCGTATTGGAGTTACACTCTTATCTAAAGTTCCACTTAACTCCTGCCCTCTGCTGTACACAATACCTTCCTTGATTGTCCTAGACCTTGGTGAGCCAGGAAACTTCGAAGCTGCACTAGCTTTATTCGGCGGTTCATCACACGGCATTGATTCATGATATTTATCAGTGCCTCCATCTTGGACCAACTTTGTATGAGCTGTGTTGGTTCTCTTACCTTCGAATGCAGCAGCTTGTCGATTTACGCCGCTATAGCCATACAATGGTATGGTAACACCAGCGTTTAGAATACTGCGAGATATTATAGATGATGGTGGAGTTGTGCTTGGAACAGAGGTAAATAAACTCGGGTTGCTGCTATCAGTCGCATCTGATCGTTCAAACCGTCGCGAGCGTTCCAGAACGAGAGGCTGAGAAGAGCGAGGGACACTGTACTGCGACGCTGACCTCGGAGGAATAGCAGCTGATGAAACGGGTGAACGTGTTATTTCATTAAAGAAACTACTTCGCCGATCAGCATTCGATGCCTTAATATCTCTATAACTGTGTACATATCCACCTTCACTGCCAGGAGTTTTGCGGGGACTCGAGGACTCAGATGATTCGACAACTGGATGCTTCGTCAGAATTTCTTGAGTAGACGGCATCATATTTTGTGTAGATTGGCTAACCTTACCGAGAGAATCAGACATTTTCAATTCAGTAGAAGTTACGGGTAAAATGTTTGTATCAGATTTAGACGTAAGAGACGTTTCACTCCCCTGTGATCTGTTTTTTGGCAGAGGGGATCTAGAATGAGGTTGGGGAGAACGAGAGGCTGCGCGTGAGGCAGCTCCGTTTGTGGCAGAAAGAGCAGCCAGAGCTGAGCAAAGCCCGCTAGCAACGCTCATTGCTCCGCTAGATATACCAACCGCTATATTATTAGGAAATACTACCCCTCGCAATGGGCCACCAAGTGGTACTCCGCTTTCTCCAATACTGTTGTGCTTTCCTTGATCATCCGAGCTCTTGGCAGGCGAACTAGCTGAGCCTGGCTTAGCATCAGTCTTTATATCGATTGGGTGTGAAGCTGAAGATGACATCAGACAGGCTCGTAAATTACAATGAAATATTTATATAGTTATGGTACACAGTCAGTGTGAAACATGCTCTTTGTTCAACTTCTTCACACATCTAAATATACCATTTTATTGAGAGGTCTGCGAAGTAGTTTTGTACAGAAATGATTCGAGAGAAATTTGTTCAGGAATAGAATCATACTGTAGGTGTACTGGATAATATCTAAGTTGAAATCAAACCATTTTATAAGCACATATATATGACAATGATTTATCATCATTTCACAATAATATTTTGAATCATTATGCAATAAAATGACAATAATGAGCAATATATAAGGGAGGACAGAACAAAACTGTATATGAAGAGAAAACATACAGACCTAGATCATCCACAGGCTATATTTAAAATTCATTATCTAACCTTAAACAGTACAACACGGTTCTGCACTACAATATTTATTGTTCACTAGCAGTGCAATGTCTATCTCAAACCTTCTAACTGATACAAATCAGAATATTCTTTTATTTAATCAGAATTATTTAGACTTGAGGTCAGAACAAAGAATCTGCTCAAATCTGCAACTAAAGACTTCAAAATATGCTACATTTATACGCATTACACTTAAAAATCATTATGGCTACTTATACCTATATACGAAGTTACGATGAAACTTGATTGCTAGAAAATACAGCAGCATTACATAGATGTGAATAAAAGAGTTTTCAGCCTAGGCACTAAGTTATGATTATTAAATACATAATAAATTTACAGCACTGACTCTAATTTCGGTGGGTTTGTTGATTGTAAATAAATACTACATTTTACAGAAAAATCATTAGCCCATAGGGTATACTATCAATATTTGTTAATCAGTCTAAAGTTGCCAAATAATAGCTACTCGTGCAGCCTACATTACTCAAATAAATAATTGAAATAATGTCCTAATTAGCGACAATGATAATTTCAAAACCGATATAACCAACTAATTATTATTATAGGGCATAAAATAATAGTCTATAGTATTTTAATTTAGTTTATAGTATTTTAAGTGAGGATATAACTATCGTCATTGACCATCAAATTTCTAAAATAATTTACTTGCAATAATTGAGATTTGAGTACAGAATTGCAAGAAATTAAATCGATAGTATGTACTACATTTTATTCTAATCACTGATACTAGTCCGACTAAATGAATCGATTTCAAATGATTTTAACACGGGACATAATTAATAAATGAAATTACTACTTGAATTTTACAATATTTATTATTGAGCATCCCTATTGTCCGCCATCTTGTCTTCAACCGGATTCCTTGATTCTCTTCGTAATCTCAGCTTCAGCAGCTGGATTATCAGCAATTATGTAGCGACACTTTCTTGCTTAAATATAATTCAAAACTTGTCAAAACCTTCTCCAATTTAACGATCTCATAGACATAGTACTAGAATTTCATATTAAATTCCTATAAGTTATCAATTTGTTGATTAATACAAAATATGAATTAACATATTAAAGATTAACGTCAAGATGAGAGAGTTGTAATTTAATTGAATTCCAAATTAAAATTTTGTCGCTCACTATCCATGCATTATGCATATAGGGTACATGGTAGGCCTATATAAATTATGGCTATTGTCTGTCAGTAAAGATAACTATGGATGCTGTCTGTTAGTAAATTATGGATATTGTCTGTTAATAAAGATAATTAGGGTGTTGGAGGTTATTCCCTGATTAAGGGTGTTGGAGGTTATTCTTAAATCCGCGCCGGCTGCTATTGGAGCGCCAACAAAAGGCAACGATTACTAATAACCATGGAAAGGAATGGAGGAAATAACGAAAACTACAAAAACAGAAACTTAAGGAAGGAAACATTGTAAACACATGCGGTATGTCATGTGTGTAACTATACGGAATAATTAAAAATTAATTATTGATATTGCCTGTTATGTAGCCCAAGCTATGGGCTACATAAGGTATGGATAAGGCATAGCCTTTGTAAAGGGATTAACTGTTGGTCTAAGGAGTGCTCTTATGGAGCAAGAAAGCAGACTTGAGTATGAATATGAACCTTGAACCTGCCACTTGGCAGTGCATTGAAGAGAGAGAGAGAGAGAGAGAGAGAGAGAGAGAGAGAGAGAGAGAGAGAAAGAGAGAGAGAGAGAGAGAGAGAGCAAGAGAGAAGAGAGAAAGAGAGAAAGAGATTACCTTTTAGTAGAATAGTTTCCCAAAGAAGGTTAATTAAAGTTCTTTTAATTGTCACTTATAATTATAACATAACGGCGGCACACTGGGTCAGGAACCTCAGATGCTTGTTTTAGCCCAATTCCTCCTTCCTCTACATGATTATTAGTAATCGTTGCCTTTTGATGGGGAATCATTTACAGTAGGCGCGGATTTTAGAATTACCTTCCATCACCCTGAGATTTTTCCATAAAAGCTGTAAACACTCGGTCTTTCAAGGTGGTCACCCACAAAGTACTAATCGCGGCTTATGTTGCTTAACTTCGATTAGTCACGCGCAACTAAACCAAGTGCTCTAAATCCCGCCGTGAAATTGCATGAGAATGACTGAGGATGGCTATATAGATATGCGAAAACTGCCATTAATTTACTGGAAACCAAATCAAGGAAAAAGGAAAATTGGAAAACCTAGGAATTAATACTTGACTCAGCATAATCAACAAACATTTTAAAAACTGAGCATTTCATGACGAAGAGACTGTGTTCGATGGTTGCATATAAGCCCTACTGGCAGGTCCATGGTATAAATGTATTCACGTCTCCACTCTATCTTTCGTTTTCCTCTTCATCTCCATATACGAGTGAATCTTTAAATCATCTACATGCATACATTCCTTTTGATATGCCATATTATTCTTGGGGTTATGCTTAAAACGAGGTGGGCCACCAATGCCTTCCTCAGCTTAGTCTAACATTTACTGCCATGGGCAGGGGCGTTATTCCCTAAGAAAACAATATCCTGTTTACCCAATTTAATTTAATAAATACTTTTTGGATTTGTAAAAGTAAAGCAAACACGCATTATAGTGAAATCACTGAATGATCAGTTATGTTGATATCTATCACTTTTAATTCCATTATATCACATGTTTAAACTGTTAGGGAATTTAGACAATTTCCCGTGTAACCAGTCCAGTGAATGTCCCAGATATTACTCTCAGATAAGCGCGGTTGGGATTCGAACCCACGAGGGTTAAATTCAACTCAGGATCTGTCGTTTAAACTTCATGATGATACCACTATGCTATTATGACATTGTACTACAACTATCCTACTACTATTGTGCCAATAGTATTCGATTCATCATGGACGACAGTAGCACCCGAATTGTTACCATTGAAAGGTTATTAAAGTTATGTTATAGTACTCAAAACGTATGGCTTCTGAGGTGGTTTGCTATTGCCCTCCTCAGCTAATGCCTAATCGTCTCTAATGATTCATGACAAGTTCAGAAGGCCTACATTCTTTTTGCTTATTGCTTAATCAGGAATAAGGCCTGGGACAACAACAACAACAACAATAATACGATTAGAGTGCTACTGTTGTCCATGACAACATTGAGCACTGTGATACCAAATCAAAGCCGATGAGCAGAGTGAGGGGTCCATAAACGGTGCGAGCCAAAATCCGGGTGGTCAGTCCAAGGAAGGGTACTAGCGGAATGGAGGTTTACGTGCTGGTCTCAGTTCGTGGACGTTTGGGACATGTAACACAAGTAATAAGCCGAGCTGTATTCGAATGCACAATTCTAATAAAACAAGCAATACTGTGGTAATAATAAATTCTGTATGAAAATAAGTATCGTAGTGCTTGGTAAAATGCTAAACCTGTTAGAGTAGCTGTAGCTATGGCTGGAGTCAGTGGCGATGTCGGTAAGATATTCGACCGCGGATCAGTAATTGCGGGCCTGCGAGGTTCAAATCCTGGGCTCGCTCGTCACTGACATCGTTTCGAGTGAAGAAACTGACGTTAACATTAGCTTTACCAGCTTTTTTAAAAAGAAGTTCATTAGACGGCGGGATTAGCGCAGTTGGTTTAGTTGCGCGTCAATTATCGAAGTTAAGCTGCATCGACCTCGGTTAGTACTTTGTGGCTGACCACCTTGGAAGACCGAGTGTTGGTAAAAGCTTAGAAAGGAAAAATTCCAGGGTGATGGAAGGTTATTCTTAAATCCGCGCCGGCTGCAATTGATGCGCCATCAAAAGGCAACGATTACTAATAACCATGGAGAGGAAGGAGGAAATGGGTCTTAAACAAGCATCTGTGCTTCCTGACCCAGTGTGCCGTTATGTATAAGTACATTAAGAACGTAGTCAAATTCCATGATCAATGCAGCATCGTGCATTGTCTCATGCTATAGACTTGCATTTGAGCGACAACACAACTATTATGCAGAATTCGTTACCACGTTGATGCAGGTCTGTATTCCAATATCGAATCTTGGTTAATCGCTTTATATAAACACATGCAGTTGTCGATATTTTGCTCAATTTTTCAATCTCTGACAAGCTCAGTAATTGAATATTTGCAAAAAATCGATATCGCGACTAGTGTGAAGTCGATTTACGTCGCTAGCTATTGGAGGCACTTTGAGAGAGTAGTCAAATGCGGTAGTATAATTAGTCTTCCCTCAGAATAGCAACTTCTCTCCTAAAAAGCTTTCTATTGGAGTGATATCTCTAGCTTATATAGCTTATCTATCTTGCTCTGATGTAATTTAATTGCTTCTCCAACTGATGTAAAATGCATTATAAAAAGGACAGTTCACGTTTAGTAACTTAAAGAGCATAGTGGCTAGCGCATACGGTAGGCCTAACCTATTATTTTATTTTAGTTTTAAACTATAACATTTGCTCGGTGTAGGTTGATTATGAATACTATGCGTAGAAGCTCAAAGTAGACCAGTGTGGTACTACATGTCATCATGGATAGATCACATCTAGAATCCGGCAAGTTCTGCGAATGTGACGTCCAACTCATTATTGATCGTCTTGTATTTGTCCCTCTCTGCCGCCAGTTCATCTGAAAAAGTTAAATAGTAACACAGCATATAACATTATAGCGACTTATCATCCATTTTGAAAGCCACCACATTTAATGTTACATTTCTATATTGTTAGGCAACTTAATTTCATTATGCAATCCTGTGAATATTCGAGATTTTACTCTCTGTGATCCGGTTGGCCTGTAAAAGGATTCATAAGGGTTCAATTCATGGATAATTCTTCATGGCGCTATCAAGAAAACAAATTGTAAAAGCAATCACTCAAATTAAATACTATTATACCACTATGACTTGTTCTTTTGCAGCATTAAATACAACTATGATTTGTTCTCTTGCAGCATGGAACGCCTAGTGGCGCAGTGGTAGAGAGCTCGACTCTTCACTGATAGGTCCGTTCTTCTCTTCCGAGGGGCGAATAAAAACCTAGTCTTGTACACTTCATTGTGTCAGGCCGATGGAAGACGACCTTAATGTTACATTTGATATCTAGTCCCCTCCGTGTCGACCCCGAATAGGGATTGACGGCACTCTAAAAGGACGTTTATTAATCACGCAGTCATGTTACTATTCAATCAGCTAATCATATATTATATCATTATGTCAGCTTATAATAGACATCATAACTATATCTTGTGTGAACAAATAATCTTCAGTTAAACCTTTATTATTACTATTATTCGTATTTTATTATATTTTATTATTATTATTATAATATTATTATTAGTAGTAGTAGAATTATTATTATTATTATTATTATTATTGTCATTATTACTATTCTTACTATTATTATTATTATTATTATTATTATTATTATTATTATTATTATTATTATTATTATTAGCATCATTAAATTACAGCAGTTTACTTGTAGCTCCTCAAAAGAGCTCGTCTACAAGAGTCAGGAGAGCAGCAACAATCAATCAATCAATCAGTCAATCAATCAATCAAACTATCAATCAAAATAAATTTTGAGATTAATATAATTAATATTATTTTTACGTAGTGATTGCACGTCTTGAAATGGTATATTTTTACGTATACCAGGTCGTCAAAGGCTGCAATTAATTGATATTCATGGCTACTAAGTATTGACTATTATTTGTAGTATTATTATAATTAAACAAAGTTTTTCGAGCTTCTTGAAATTTAACATCTACGTTATATCAAGTACCGAATATAACGCTAAACATTACACTAAATTACACTAAATATAAATTACACTAAATATAACGCTAAACATTACACTAAATTACACTAAATATAAATTACACTAAATATAACGCTAAACATTACACGTATTCAGGGGCGAGATTAGGAGAGCTAGAGGGGTTACGCATCTTAACTGCGTTCTCAGTCCCCAACTTACAACCCCCTGTCTGTATAACCTATAGGAGGGGGTCTTGATTCTCTAAAACCCCCTATTGCAGGACCATTGTCTCGACTCTGAATGTATTTGAAATTCCGATTTCAATTGAATTAATCTATGCTCATCAGATGCTTGTAATCTAGTCAATATAGACGCATGTTTTACAAACCCTCCAGTTTATCGACTTCCTTCTGCAGAGTAATGACCAACTTATCGGCGTCCGAGCAGCGGTTCTCCGCCTGAAATCAATCAATCAAACATTACGACTAGAAAACTATCAATCAAACACTACGATAAGAAATCAATCAATCAAACACTACGACTAGAAATCAATCAATCAAACACTACGACTAGAAATCTATCAATCAAACACTACGACAAGAAATCAATCAATCAAACACTACAACTAGCAATCAATCAAACACTACAACTAGAAATCAATCAATCAAACATTAAATCAATCAATCAAACACTACGAATAGTCTATGATCATCCTGAGAAGATTATACGAGAGTTTCAGAGGGTGCTAAGTGAATTACAATCTCAGTTCTCCAACAAATTACCGCAGCTAAAATCTTTTGAAAGCTTTTGGACAAAATCTTTACATCTAAACCAGAGAGAAAACCCTAAGGTTGGAATACGCAACCCTTTCTAAGGTCCAGAAAAATTATAAATCTCACTTAAATTTAGTTTAACACGCTGGCAATATTATCATTAATTAGGAAATGTGACTCCTGGCTAGATGCTACACACCGTTTCAGTGGCTTTTTTGGATGTTCGTTTTTTAATTTACCCACACGAAAACCGTACGTGTTTACAAAGTTTCCTTTCTTGTTTTCTAATTTTGTTGTTTTCGCTATTTCCTCATTTCTCTCCATGGTTATTTGGTTGTTGTAATCATTGACTTTTGTTGGCGCATCGATTGCAGCTGGCGCGCATTGAAGAATAACCTTCCTACACACTCGGGATTTTTTCAATCAAAGCTGTCAACACTGGGTCTTCCAAGGTGGTCATCCACAAAACACTAACCGGGCGCGACGTTAGTTAACTTCGTTCAATTGACGCACAGGTAAACCGTGTACGCTAAATCCTGCCCTCTTTAATATTTAGCATCCTCTTTACTGAAACTGCCGTGTACGGTTGATTAACTCTGAATCTGCCTGAACCAGCTCTATATTTTATAATGTAGAAAAATTAAAAGCAAAGCTACAGTTTAATAACTGTGTAATTACCTCTTTAAGTTTGTCTGTGAGATCCTCTATCTTCTCCTCATACTCCTCAGCTCTTTGAGCCGCCTGTTAAATATGTTACACTATATAATCTCACTCTCTAATGTTCGATCAAGTTGCTGATCCAGGTACTTGGTAGTACTCCTCAGAGTCAGCTTTCATGCTTCATAAAGGGCAACACATAGATCAACAAGTTATTTCCTGAACAAAGGCCTTGTCTTAGTATTAATAATAATAATATTAATAATAACAACAATTAGAGTGCTACAGTCATCAATGACAACATCGAGCACTATTGAGACAAAATCAAAAAAAAAAAAAAAAAGAAATTCTCTGTGAGATTATTCATACATATGTAACGTCAAGTATGAGAAATATAGTTTCTGGGGTGGTTTCCAGTTGCCTTCCTCAGTTTTACGCAATATAATGTGATAATATTTATCATATTTTACCGTTATGAGTTATGACACTGAAAATGTTATCTGATTGGAATTTGAAATTAGATTTCTATCAGGCTTACGAATACTAGTAATTCTAGTGCCAGCAGATTCAAGATACATATTCATACTCAAAGTCTGCTTTCTCGCTCCATGAGAGCACTCCTTAGGTCAACAAGTAATCCCTTCACAAAGTCTATGCCTTATCCATACCTTATGTAGCCTATAGCTTGGAAAGATATGGCTTCTGAGGAGGTTTCCCGTTGCCTTCCTCAGTTAAGTGGATTAATTAGCATTTAATCCTGGGGGAAAATATTTCATGGTGAGGTGGGTCCCCTCTTGCGATCCTCAGATCCTGCCTTTAGTCGCCTCTTACGTACACGCGGCAGATTGTTTGCGGTTGCCCTATTCTGCAGTGGTCTAACCACACCCGAGCACAACACTAGTAATTAATAGCCCAATAATAGTATTTCTGTCTCTGTAATTCTATAAAATTAAAGTCTGTTGTTTGAGTTAAGTTCTGGCAGAAATTTATTTTAATTGAACATACGAAAGTGATGTAGTTGTTGAACATGTATTCACATAGTTTTTAACGTTGAGTACAAAAGTGAAACCTCAGGCATTGATAAAATAACGCGAACTATTTGAAAGTAAGATGAAAACCTCCTCCTCAAATATTTCAAGAGATTTCATGTTGTTGCCCACAACTTTCAGTTCTTCTTCCAGTTCAACGATTTTCCTGCATTAGTGAATAATCCAAAATCGCATTCATTTGTCAGATATTTAATAGCAATAATATAAAATTTAACGTCAATTTTCTAACATAAGAATCCAATGCTGATATCTGCAAATGTGCTGATAAAATTTAAGAGTTTAGGCTGGTAAATAAATCTGAGTGTTCAATTTCGAGACTGTTTAAGAATTCAGAGCTCGAGTCAGAGCTCTAGGCTCAAATTCCTACTATCAGCGGCATGTCGGCTGTATGAACACACATTTTCTAAAAACAGAATCTGACATATTTGAGGTAAAAGAGTTTCAAAATGAAAATTATAAAATCATTTGTTTTAACGAAGACCTTTGGCCCAAATTAGCAAATACAGATATAATCGTTACGTTGCATGTATATAATAGTAATAATAATAGTAATAATAACAATAATAATAATAATAATAATAATAATACAGATATAATCGTTACGTTGCATGTATATAATGGTAATAATAATAGTAATAATAACAATAATATTAATAATAATAATAATAATAATAATAACAATAATAATAAAATGCAGTCTGCTAAATTTCAATGCAGTCTGCTTCAGTGGCACTTTGGCTAAAGCGGCTTCCCAGAGTGCAAAGGAATTATTTTAATCGCTTTTTTCAAACTTTTAATTAAATAAAGTCTCTTTTATCTTATTTTTTAGCCCAGGGCCCTTTACAGCCCAGGGCATTAAAAAAAATAAAAAATAAAAAATAATAATAATAATAATAAAGGTTTAACGGCCGTTTCCTCATAAAAGGATTTTGTCAGGAACGTTATCCTTGTAATATATAAGAATATTAGGCTATATGTTAAGGCCGATTATGGAAATAAAACTTTCGGCAAACAAATAGTAAAAAGTAAACTAATTTTAATTCTTTAACTTCCTTCTACTTAAATTAAAGAATGATTGAATAGTATGAATACTAGCTCATATAGATCTCTAATTATTGTTACGAATGTAGTTGAAGATACTTTAGACCTTAATTTAGATGCGCTTTACTATTTTTAACAGTTTTAACACGAACAGAAAAGTTAAGTAGGGGTCAAACACCCCAACCCCCAGAATTTCTAAACTCAGTACAAGAGAGTACTTACGCCTCGGCAGCTTCCAGACCTGCCTCTGCTCGGGATAAATCCACTTCCGTTGTAGCCAGCTTTCTGGACGCCTATAACATGTAGAACTATAATGTATATTTAACTTTTAACTCATCGATGATTTCATGCTGTTTTCTTTATCCCATGCAGAATTTGATATCATGGATATCTCAAGCTTATTAAGTTACTAAAAGCAACAAATTTAAGTACTGATCCGGTTTAAATTATTTAAAAATACGAGTATTGACGTCATATCCGTAGCAAGGGATTAGGTAACAAATTTGGCTTTTGGCCTGTAGATACTGATTTGCTTAAAATCCCAATAGGAATGTCGCTACTCCTTTCAGATAATAGAGGCCAATGCCCTTAGTTCCGTTTCTTATTTTTTATTCGCGTGTCTTCTAATTTCTGTTATTTTATTCAAGATATTTCTTTACAAAAATAAAACAAATTACGCCGAATAAATGAGTAGGCCTATATTATATATATATATATATATATATATATATATATATATATATATATATATATATATATTTCAATTAAGAAATAAAAAATTTAAAATAATTCTATTTCATGTATCTTTACAGTTTAATCTATATGGAAGACCCTACCAAGTCTCTTCTAGGAGTATAAATGAATGTTGCGGAAACGGATAAAATGTTAAAATTAGTAAAATAATCTTTGCACTATAAACAGTTGTTAGAACATATCAATTGTCAGAACAGTTTCTTCAATCAAATCTTCAAACAGTTTAAGGCAGCTAAAGATACGATTATAAGCGAAGCATTTACCTCTTCAAATTTTCTATCTGCCTCTTCTCCTTGCATTATTGTTTCTTCCAACTCTTTCTCCAGCTGAACAATTCGCTCCTCTTCAGTAACATTTCTATTTTCCAAAACTTTTCGACCTCTGTAGAAGTAAAAAGTAAAGAAAACACACATTATAGTGAAATTATTAACCATGTTGACATCTAGCACCTTTGATACTACATGTTAAATCCATTAAGCAATTTAGTCCATTTCCCGTATAACCAGTCCAGTGAATGTCCGAGACTTTACTCTTAGAACAGCGCGGCCGGCATTCGAATCCACGAGAGTTCAATTCATCCCAGGATCTGTCATTTCAAACTTCATGACGTTCCCCCTACGCTATTAAGACAAGCACTGTAGAAATCACATGCATAGTCGATAAACGAATTTCAAAAAGACTTTTAGGGTCTATTTGATGTCATAGCAAAGTCGTTGCACCGTGATTTTTAAAAAGATATCAAATACTTCAATTCACAATGAGGTAACTTTCCGTTCCTTTCCCCATCACTGCAGCAGTTTACTATATGTGGACATCGATTGTAATATTATAAGGCAATATACCAATCAACTGTCAAAGAGATATTTTTATCAATGCACATAAAACTTTAGGCCTATATTTAAAAAATTAGCCTACTCAGTAATTGAGGGCTAAATGCCTTTAAATTGTACATTTTTCATCGAATTATTCTATTATTCGCCGGCTTGACTTTGTCTAAATGGTGCTCGATGTTGTCATTGATGACTGTAGCGCTCTAATTGTTGCTATTATTATTGCTATTATTCTATTATAATTTATTATTATTATTATTATAGATTTCGAGTAAGTCAAGAACTTGAATTATCTTCAGTGACTGCAGACTGAACTAGAGTTGTACAACAATGCTTACATGAAATCGAGAGTTCATTGTTTTTCAGTTTGATCAGAATTTTGATTGTTTACCTCTCACTATCGTCTGCAGCTTTGGTAGCCTGCTCGAGCTTTTCGCTGCAGGCTTGAAGCTTGTTCTCAGTTCCTTCAAAGTTCTCCTCAAGTTCGCGAACTTTCTTCGATACCGTCTGCACCTCATTCTGCGCCTATTTCATTTACATAATATATTACTTTGCTCAATATTATTACCCTCTTATAAAGCTGCGTTCGTAAGATCAGTCTCTATATTTATACAACAGCGCTACTGTCTGAGATTCAAACTCGTGGAAACAAACATACTTATTAGGAAAGTACTGAGGTTAAAAGTGGAAATTGAGAGCTAGTGGAACGGTCAGTAAATGTCGGCCTCTTCCCCTGTAATGTTGTTTCAGATCTCCTGGTAAGTAATATGGACTCCTAGGCTCTAGCAAGAGAATGCGGCTCAGAAAAAATAAACTGAATTTACATAAGCCCCCTCCCCCACTTTAGCCACTAGGAACGTATTCTAAGCCTAATATTACTTCAAAATACCCCTACACATTAACAGGAAAAAGTATCTTAATACACTAAAACCTATTCACGAATAAAATTTAAAACACCAGCATATACAAAATCATAAAATATTACGTACGTTTGTTTTAGTTATATAACTAATTAGTAATCAACTTAAAATGAACATGCATTGCAGTCCATACCAAGAAATTCAAAAATACATATATACATGTGTGTGTGTGTGTGTGTGTGTGTGTGTGTATATATATATATATATATATATATATATATATATGTATGTATGTATGTATACTTTAGACATTTTTGCTTCTATCAGAATAGCTTACCGGTTCTTGAATAAAAAAGATTTATATAGGATACTAAAATTATATACATTTTTAGCCGATTTTATGGAATCGGGTACACTATTCCATATTTGAACACTAGAAAAAGTAATCGAGTTAAAAATTTTAATATTGTAATGAAAATACAAATAGTTAGTTTGTGATAGTCTAGTCTCATACTCATGATTGGCAGTTCTGTTGACAAAATATTCTTTATTAATATTGGAAGCAGGCCTATTGCTATCAGATTGAATATATTTGTATATTAGTTTACCAATTGCCAATTTAAATAATAGATTAACAGGAGTACATTAAAATTTTGATGTAATTCTTTAACATTGCAAAATTTATTTTGCTCTTGAAGATTTCTTAGTACCTCATTCATTGCAACTTGCAATGGATGCAACATCGATCGACCAGTATTGCCGTGTATTTCAATATCATAACTAATACGTGAATAAATAAGTGCGTGAAATAACATTAAGCGACAATTGATGGGTAAGAATTTTTACGATTGAATAGCATTGAATTCAAAGAATTAATTTTTTTAGCTAATTGATTTATATGTTCGAGAAATGATAATTTATCATCAATCCAAACACCTAGAAACTTTACACTATTAGATCTATTAAGATTATATATATATATATATATATATATATATATATATATATATATATATATATATATATATGTGTGTGTGTGTGTGTGTGTGTGTGTGTGTGTGTGTGTATTTCTGAATTTCTTGGTATGGACTGCAATGCATGTTCATTTTAAGTTGATTACTGATTAGCTATATAACTAAAACAAACGTACGTAATATTTTATGATTTTGTATATGCTGGTGTTTTAAATTTTATTCATGAATAGGTTTTAGTGTAGACCTATTAAGATACTTTTTCCTGCTAATGTGTAGTGGTATTTTGAAGTAAGTAATATTAGGCTTAGATTGAATGTCTTGATTGCTATAAACTTTTAACTGCTTTATATGATTTTAATTTGCTCTATGTGTTAAGGGCACATGTTGGTGCCTTCGTGGCCTTTGTGTCCTTTTTCACTTTGTCTCCATGTATTTCTGGTGTGCGGTTTTACCGGAGTGGGATGGACGTGATTCAATTCAATTCAAAGAACTTTCCCTTACCATATCGGCGACTAGCTAGATATAGCAATGCTCTCACTAGGGACCGATTGAATGGTATTGGGATTGTTTTAATTTTGCATCATTTATTTTGCTGTAATCTTGCATTTTTATTTCTCTTTTTATACACTTTGTATGTATGTGACTTCACACTGATGTTTGTTGTCGAAATAAACATATGTCTTTCTCTCTATTCTAACATAGTCTAAAGTCGACCATTCAATATCAAAACGGCCTAGAACAAGTATGCCACGAAATGAACATGTAATAATATGTTGTTATAATTTCACAAGACTGATCTACCTAGGCCTATCTTTATCATAGGCCTATATGAGTGGCGTAGAATTCTATATTCTGTACACTTTTCTTAGAAACAAAACATATCATCAATTTTCATTTTAGAAATACCCCAACCTTCCACTGTCGATTCTCGCTTCGTTTTTTTAATTTAGCTATTAAATTGTTGTATCAGTATTTATACGCCTTTTTACTAGTAATATATTATATTCACGAGTAAAGATTCTTTCAGTAATTAATTAATTAATTATAGTAATAAGTATTGCTGGTAGACCTGTGGTGTTACATTGTCGCGCGTATAAACGCTAGATTGAATCATTGATGTCAGTTTCAACAGCTTAAAGCTAAGTAGAATTCAACTCACAGTGGCGTGTATTGCCTACCGGAAGTGTTAGTTTATAAGAGTTTTAGCACTGTGTGTGAGAGAGTAAACACGTCATAGACCTCTAGGCCTACTGTCGTTAACGCTTTTCAACAGAGCTACACTTCCAACAGAAACGGTTTTCAATCATTCCTTCATGACGTGAGAATTTAACGCAATATTTATCACGGAAGCGATGCCAGGGACGTCTCGATTAGACAAGTAACGAAATATGCATTATCATATTATGCATTAGACATTATCACAGTATTATACAAGGAAACAAAATATGAAGTATCATATTATGCATTAGACATATCATATTAATCATTAAACAATATCATATTATGAAATATTATGCATTAGTCATTATCATATACACTACCTTATGACAACACTGAATATATTGGCACAGACGGCGCCAATAGAAAGGCGCCATAGAAACAAGATGTCCGTTTCGCGAGACTTGATTAGAAAGAAATAAAATATAATTTATGCCAATCTGAGTTCGTATTTACTAGTTCATCCTCTAAACTGAGCTTCGATCGTTTTTCCAAATGAAATAGATTCAATCAATCAAGTTTAGCCTATGAAAATATATTATGAAATATGAACACTTTGTAATTAGAAATGTTACTTCTATATAAGACTGTTTTCTTAGGAATTTCGCTTCTGCATTCGGTCTGTTGTGAACCCGTGCAGTTTCTTGATAATCTATTCTCAATATTTCTCGTTTTAGAAAGCAAGATTCAAGAAATTGGAATAAAATAATAATTATCAAAGCCATTTAAATCCATACAATAGATAAAGTACATATAAGATCGTTTATAGAAGATTCATGACAGTATCGATAGTATTCAAATTAAACAGACTAGTCATTAAAATGTCTCAATCACAAATTAAACAAAAAAGATAATATTTTGAATCCATATTGTATAACAATTTAGGATAATACTTAACGATAATACTAAAAATGTTTCTTTAGTTGAGTAAATTTACTTTTCTTATACGCTATTCGACTTCTTTGTGATTTCCCGCACGCGCATATTGTGCAGAAAATGGGTTGGGCGGTTTAAACCGGCTGAGCGCTAAACTGTCGATAAGTTATTTATGTCTGATCGAGATTAGCGGCTGTACGGCTAAATTCTCGGCTCGCTCGGAATAGCTATTTGTGCAGACTTTCTCAATCCTTGTTCCTGTAGCTATGGCGAAAATCAGGGAATAAGAGTTATGAGACATAATTTTTTCTAACTTTTCCTTATGAAAACTAATTATTTTACTAAATTCATTCTCCTTCAGGCATTTCAATTTTAATTGTTAATATACAAGCGGGATAGTTTTATAATAAAATTTTTATCCATGGTGCTTTTAGATAAAAAGAAGTGGTAAAATACAAAAATTAGGTCGCATAAATAAAATAAGGCCTCAGAGATAAAAATGGGTTGTACGATAAACGCTGATTGCAGGATAATGCGAGTATGCTGAGACCAATGAGGATAGTGAAATAAACGTGGGTCACAAGATAAACGTGGGTCATAAGATAAACGTGGGTCATAAGATAAACGTGGGTCACTGGATAAACGTTATATCTCTAACCGATATATCACTATACAAACTACTCGATATTGATCTATGTGTCAACATATTTGTATTTATTATTTTAATCTTAGAAAACAGAGAATTTGATTAAAGTTTAGCCTAAACTGCAATGTCGTAACTCGAGAAAATATAAATTAAAAGTATTTAAGTATTCTTGCATTCAAGGAAAGAACTTGACAAATTCTGGATATTATAAATGATATTCTGTTAATGTTTCTTCATTTTGTCCAATTCATTAAGAATAGAGGAGCTGCTGAGCAATGAGAATGTCGGAAAGCCATCGCTTTTATCATAGGTTCAATTTTTTGACAAAAATGATCCTTTCAAGAAAAAAATGAAGGAAAAACGCCCAGGGAAATATATTCACCGTAAATTTAAAGTAGCCTATAACATATTAATGTTCAGAGGGGGAGAGCGTGGGTGGGAGGCAGAGAGGGGGACAGGGAAAGAGTGGAATAAAATATATCAGTACAGTCAATTTGTGGTGACTCTAATGAGAGAATTGTTTTATCATAGCTGTTGTTTGTTGTTTGCTTATGAACAGATAAGTCATATAAGGTACGTGACATTAAAGAAAATCCAAAAGTTCTAACGTTGGAGAGGTTTTTCTCCGTTGTTTCCAATTTAGTCGTTGTTTCCCCAAGCTGAGACTTTGCTAATTCCACTTCCGCTTCCAGCTGCTGTATGCGCTTCTGCAGCGCCTGGATCTCCTCCGAGTGCTGTGCACAACAGGCGTACAAAATGAGTACAAAATGCGTACAAAATTAGTACAAAATTAGTACAAAATGGACTTAGCGTAAGTGCAACATTCGCACACAATGCATTCAAATTTGCATACAAACAACTTATTTATACTATTTGCTCGACTTCCGCACAGAATGCTGCCTACAATCATGCTCCATCTGTGCAACTTGTATGCATTCAGCGTAGTAACTGTGTACGATAGTCAGAGTACAACATTTAATATGCATGTATCATGTGCACAATGTGCATAAAAGCGTGCGCAAAAGTGAATACTAGCAAGCGTACTAATTGTATTTGGAAAATAGTTACTATCATGAACAATGAACACAAAATACTGTCGACTTCGTTTTGAGTAGTGGGCTCAACGAAGTATTAGAGAGAGTTTTCTTCTCATACACCTATGAATGTACTATTTACTATAATAGACTACTTAAAATGTAAATACGATTAGCTTATTGCGTAAGACAGTATGCTTGTGTCGTTCGTGAAATGGAAAGAAACTTCAAAAACCGTTTTTTTTATTTCAGTTAATAACTATACGTGAAGAATTATACTTATGAATAGAAATAAGTATTCAAGAAACGTAACCTTGCTGAAAAATTTGTCTTAAACTCTAAACTAATGATTCAACTTGGCTTATTACACGCTAATTTTCAAATAAGACAAAGGTTTGCACATTTTTCTGTTTTCCCCTTCCTGAGTCCGCCATCCACGAATCGTATCATTTGAGTTAGGAAGATGTAAGTTTTGCTGGAAGCTTTGTCTAAAATTCTAAACTAATGCATCAGTGGCTCAAGTCCTGACACTGACCTAAAACATTCTACAACATTTCGTCGTAATTTAATTCAGATCAAGTGTTGCATTTCAATCACGCGCAATTAATAGAATAATAAAATTTCAATCAATTAAAGTGAATGCAGACCTTCTCAAATACGTTTTTCTGTTCTGTCAGTTTCTGCTCGAGCTGATCCGCCTTATCAAAGGCGTTCTCCTTCTCAAGCTTCATGGCCTGCATCTTCTTCTTTATGGCGTCCATAGTATTTCCAGCCGCCATTTTGAAGATAAGTGTTACGTACGTTACAAATACGAGAGAAAACAGGTTAGTAAATATTATAGAATAAAGTGTAATCCGTCCTTGACTGACCTGAAAATATGTAAAAGCACTATTGATAAACATTTTTATGGACGTATTTTTAGGCCTAATTTAATTTAAAATTGGAAGTTTCCATGTGAATGCCGTATTTCAATTCGGGGAGAGGACTGGATTTGAACCCTGCAGCAACTGATCCGCTGTCGAACAACTTGCCAACAAGCCACCGGCTCAGCCTATAAGCTTAGGCTATACACTGTAGAAAAAAGAGAGCATGAATTGTCGCAGATTATTAAATTTCTCTATAAGTTTAAATATGATGTGCGATTATACTTATTTTGAATTAAACCACACACTTACTGGAAGATGAATAAAAATATGATTAAAACCTCCTTACAAATATTTAATATATCTTAAAACTCCATTTGTTGCTATACAAGACATGTCTGGAGCCGGTGACGAAGTCGGTAAGATACTCGACCGCGGATCAGTAGGTAACGGGTTCAAATCCTGGGCTTGCCCGTCACTGACATCGCTTTCGAATGAGGAAACTGACGTTAACCTTAGCTTTACCAGCTTTTACAGGATGTATATTTCTCCACTATTCAGATTAAAGACAAATTTGAAGTAGGTCCTAATTCGAAGTTCTTTACATGTACATCGCACTGGTCAAATAACGTGACGATAATTCACAATTATACTGTATTGTACTGTATTGTGTCGTATTGTTTTGCATTGATTTTGCATTGCATTGCATCGCATTGCATCGCGTTGCATCGCATCGAATCTAACAGAATCGAAGCGCATCGTATCGTATAATATCGTCTCGTGTCATATTGTATTGTATTGTATTGTTTTGTATTCCGGTTCATAGTCTGCACTCCTTCACATACACTACATAGCACTTCATCGATTGCCTTTGAGAAAACATGGCTTCTGAAATTGTTTTCTAGACCTTTTGCTGTTACCTCTAAACTTTAGACGCACTTAAACTTTTTAGTCTTTTCTACAGTCTCGGACAAACTATGAGCATCATTAACGTTCAACTAAATAAACTACATATAATATGTAATAATTTATCAGGATATTAAATTTCAGTTTATGCATTCAATAACTTATGAACAATTTCTAATAAATAATTTTGCTTTAATATTCTACTTGTATGTATCAACTACAATAGCCCGCTCCTCGATCGTACCTCCTGGCACTTCCAAAATATCCTAAACCGGAAAGTGTTTGTATTTTTATCGCTATCAAAAATACTCTCTCCGACGCTATGATTAGAGAAGCAGTACTTTCCAGTCTTAAAGCTAATCTCTCCACCACGCCTACAGTCGAGTACCTGATGCACGCAGCCCGAGACAATCAACTCTACCAGAGAACATAAACAAGCGAGTCCGGGGCTGATCGCCGCATTGCATTACACTGCATGTCCGTATAGGATACTATAGCGCTGCGGCACGCCATAGACATGAAAAGTCAAAAAATCAGTGTTACTCTGTCCGTTCTCACGTAGGGAGTTCCGTGTAAGTTCTAAAGCGAAATACGGTGAGTTGACAAGCTTGCATACCTGATCAATGCGTCTAGTGGATTGAGCTTGTAAAAAAGATCTGGTAAAGTGCATGACAGTGCGTCTGTGTCTGATTCAGTCCAAGCGCCAGCTAATAATCAAAGAAGTGCAACTAAGAGATGTTTTAAAAAAAACTTTTCCGATCTAGCGATCTCAATTAACAGATCATTCATTTCTAGAAAGTTCTTAAACTTGGGTGAATAAAAATGAAAATATAGCCTATTAGACAATTAAATTAATAATGTAGACACAAATAAAATATCTTAAAAGTTCGATAGGCCTATTAGTTGTATTTAAATCACAAGTTATATAGAAGTTGTTGAAATTCAAATGAATTTTACAAGAAGGACTGAAATGCCAGGTTAGCCAATCTATAATAAATTCCAGTTTGATGGAAGATTAGTGCTTAATCTTTCATAGTTGCAGAAGTTTGTGTATTATTATGAATAATGCATTTAATAGCTAACAAAAGTTTATATCTTCGCGTAATAAAATAAATATTTATTTATTTTCTAATTATAATTCGAAAATATGAGCAAAGTAGGTATTATTAGGTATTATAAGCCGCAGACAGCAGCAGAATAGCAGAACAGCAGCAGAGCAGCAGTAGAGCAGCAGCAGCAGAACAGCAGCAGAACAGCAGCAGAGCAGCAGCAGAGCAGCAGCAGAGCAGCAGCAGAGCAGCAGCAGAGCAGCAGCAGAGCAGTAGTAGCAGGCAGGACTTCAGAACTTCTCTGATAGCAGAGGATCGAGCGCAACGACTACGTCAGTCAGCATGTAACGGTAGGTGCCCACATACAAGACTTATTTCAACCTGAGAAAAAGACCGTGTAAACTTCGTAATTGCCATATCATATGATGTGGAGGGGGTGGGTGAGAGGTGAGCAGTTGCATTTAATGCCGTCGTACGCAACCCCACCTGAATTTATTACAGTGCTATAGTACTTCCCCGTGTTTTGTCCGGATTGTTTGAAGAATAGACCAACCGGTGACTACACGTGTCATAAATGGCACTAAAGCACTAAAATCCAAACCAACTTCAGAATTGGCATTCGGTTGGTGAGCGCCTTGGCTCAGAAATTGCTAACAAAATTTTCTAAAACGAATGGAAGAGACTTTGATATGGTATGGGACAAAGAAGAGTGCAGAAGGTCCATTATAATCCTGGCCCTAGTTAAACAGGGATTAAAGGGTGGAAGATAAAGAATTTCTAGTACTATCCTGATTTATATTATCACGTGACACATACATTGTACACGTTGCATAATCTGACATTTTAAAAATTAATCCAAGGAAGGAATAATTTTAAAATAATTTTACGCATATATCTGGGAAAATCTGGATCTCACAGTTCGCACCCTTTTACATTTTATGAATCGTTAAATTAAATCAACTTTCTACATGTGTATGTTCCATCATCTTGGATCCCACACTGGCTTACCAATATCGTCCTTACCTTAATTTCTTTGGTAAGAGAGAAGCTAATGTTAACGTCAGTTTCCTCACTCGAAAGCGATGTCAGTGACGAGCGAGCCCAGGTTTTAAACCCCGCACATAATGATCCACGGTCGAATATCTTACTGATATTGCCACTGGCTCCAGCCAGCTTTATTCTACATGTATATCAATATCCTGAATATCAGCGACAGTCGACTCTTAAGTAACATGCTTAACTGTCGTTGGTCTATATCAAGTTAAAAATCACATGCTGCCATCGTTACCTAATAAATGAAGACGGTGTGAACTGCAAAGAGGTTTAGTCATATTTTTAAAAATTGCCATAAATTTACTAAATATTCTTAAATCTATAATAAATTAGGCTTTTAATATCTCTATTCAGAGCTTATAACTAGTATTGATTTAAGTCAAATGGCATTGTTTTAGGTTAAACAGTCTTAGATTGGGCAAAACAGAATTTTTTTAAGGGAATGAAGCCCCTGCCCAGTAAATTTTAATTGAACTAAAATTTAGAAATGTAAAATTTAATTTAAAATTTATTTTAAATTTTAAATTTAGAGGAAGCCTAGGCATATAGGAGGCCCGCTTCGAGTCATAAGCAGAATCACTTATTAAAGAATTACTATAAAAATAAAATCAAAATTAAAATTTGAAGATATTATTTACTATTTTTTACTTTTGACAGAATTCACTATTTCAGTCTCTCTCTCTGTCTTTCTCTCTCTCTCTCCTTCTCTCCCTCTCTCTCGCTCTCCCTTAGCACTGCCTACTAGCAGGTCCATGGTATATAACGCCTCCACAATTCTCTATCTTCCGTTTTCCTCTTCACTTCCCCATATGAGTGGATCTTTAAATTATCTATAACATTCCTCTTGATATACCATTATTCTTGGAGGATTATGTTCATGGCGAGGTGGGTCCCCTATGACTTCCTCAGCTCCGACTAACATTTACTGGGCAGGGGCTTCATTCCGTGAGAAAACAATCCTGTTTACCAACTCACTCAGTCTCTCCCAGTGAATAAAGAATTATATTCCATAAAAAGAAGAATGAAATAAGTTTTGTTTACCATCAAAACTTACCTGGCTGAAGTCAGTTGATTGCACGTAATTGCTTTCTTTCTGTTTTTATTTAATTGTTTTATTTTTAATTCCCAACAATATTTTTTATTCCCAGTAATATGTCTAACTTAATTTGATCGGACGCTGTTGTACTGTTCGATATTTGACATGTTGAGTTGAGAACTAAAAGATTGGAGATTTATTCTGTTGCTGTCGGTACCTCTTGATACAGTGGGCGATGCCGCATCAAGAGGAAGTTGAATGATCAATTTGTATGAAATGTCGACTTCATAACGCAATGGATTAGTTCCAACATTTCTGAGAAATGTAAAATAGACGAATTTGCAGGTTTATGAACGGCATTGTTCATTTTATTTATAAACCTACGATTTATTTGAAATTTAAAGTTATGTCACTATTATGGTCTCATTATCATAATCATTAGTATTATCTTGTTATTAGTATTAGTTTCTAACATTAAAGTAGTCTCACTTGACTGAATCATTTTCTATATACTACATTATGTAAACATTTATAATATATAACATTACTATATCATTATCTTCCCTTGAATCTCATTATAGCCAGGGTTTGGATACGAATAGACCTTCTTCACTGCTCTCTTTCCCATTCCATATAATAATATTATCATAAACTAGTAAAATAAATTTGACTGACTGATTTATATATTAGATTGATATCCAATCATGTCAACGGCCGCGGTGCAGAATGGTGCAGAACCAAATCACTCGGAAGGTTCGATAGATGGGACTGCAGGTTCACGAGAAAATGACAGTGATTCTCGCGACGAAAGAATTTCAGATGATCTCGATGACAACGATGTTGCCAATACATTTCATGAAGTGAAACTGGAGGAAGCAACTGCGGAGAAAGAAGAATCTAATGTTTCTTCTCATCAACCTGACACCTCTACCCCACCTGTTCTCCCGACATCTCCTCCAATAGTTAACACTGTCCAACTGCGGAAGAGTTCTCTGAATTCTGGTAAGTACCTGTATAATATGTGTCTAAGAATTTATTTGGGTATTATGCTTAAGTTGTAAATAAATCTGAATGTCACAGCATATGGCATGAAGATTAATATAAAGAAGACAGAAGTTACGAGAGTGTGTAAGGAATCACAGAGATGTAAATAGTACATTGTATATTATGCAACTGGAACAGGTAAGAAGTTTCAAGTATTTGGGTCTCTCCATCACGGATGATAGAAAGTGTGAAATGGAAATAAAATGTAGAATTGCACAGGCAAAAGAAGCTTTTGGAAAGAGAAAAGAGCTAAGAGCTACTAACAAAAGGCATTGAGAAAGCACAAAGATAACGATTGTGAAAACATTGGTTTGGTTGACACTATTATATTGGTGTGAAACGTGGACATTAAAGAAAGAAGTTAGCGGGAAACTCTAGAGGTATTGGAAATGAGGTTATGGAAAAGGATGGAAAGATTTTTTGGACTGACTAATGAAGAAGTTCTTGAAAAGTCAGTACAGATAGACAGTTAATAAATGTGAAAAGAAATAAAAAGAAAAGCTGGGTAGAACATATTATAAGGAGGGATGGTTTGCTAAAGGATATAATAGATAGAAAATGCAAGGGGAAAAAGAGTAAAGGAAGACCGAGACGTGGGATGCTGGATGATCTGATAACAAATTCATATCTAGAGATGAAAAGGTAGGCTGAAGATAGAATTGGTTGGAAGAGTTATATGCCATGGGCCTGCTGTTAGGCAGTGCACTAGAAAAAGAAGGTGCTTAAATTATTTATATCGTTAGCAACATTTTATTTAAGTAATTATTATTATGAGTTTGATTATGCCTTCTAATTAAATTTGTGGGAATTTTGTGATCATTAATCTTTTTATAACTTGTAAGTATTTTATGATCAGGTTTGATGTCCTTTGAAATACATATACATGTAGAAAATAGCCAGAATGACAGTGTAATCAATTATTTTAATCATTTAAGTTCTTAATCTAATGATGTTAAATTGCAATTCCAAAATCCTTATAAATCTAATATCTTAAATAATAATATTGTTTTTTTCTTAGTTATACACAACTTCATTGTATATCCAAATAGCTCACTTGTACAGATTATCATGAATATTCAACAATTTATGACCTTAGATGTGACATTCAAAGTGTTAACTGTGGATTTGAATATTTCTCTATCATTTTCATTTTAACTTACATATAAGCATTTTCATTGTAGCATTTTACTCAGATTGAATAGATTACTGAGACTGTCAAAGATAATTATAATATCACATTAAGCTAAGGCTCATTTCTGGTAATCCTCTTGGTGATTAGAATGCTGTATTCTGATTGGTTGTATTTGTTGTCTATTATGACATGGAGACAAATAAAAAGGTTGAATGGAAAAAAAACTCTTATGTCTATTTGTCTATTGTTAAGAATGTGCTTGATGGCATTGTTTGTTCATGTAGACGACAGGAACTATAGAATCAGCAAAAGACTAAGCGAAGTAGTGTCTCCTCCCATCGTGACCACGCCTCCATCATCTACCGTGTCTACGCTGGAACTGCTGCGATCTTGGTCGGTTAACAAGATTGTCTGCACCAAACAACTGCTGTCTGAGAAACTTGGTATGTCCCATGACTTTTTCTGAAATAGGCAATCAAAATTTAGAATTTTGCTACTTGTACTGAAATACATATATATTGGCAAGATTTTAAGCAACCAACAACTGCTGTCTGAGTAACAAGAAAAATATTCTTAGGACTTTGTTTAAAATTCTTTGTAATACTATTTAACTGATCTATGCATCAGTGTCTAGTTAATGTGTCTGTATTGTAATAGTAGTAGCAAATACTAGCAATGTGTATTCACCTGCCTTTGTACCATATATGATAATAATTAACATTTGATACGTCCATCCCTTACTAGAAATTCAGCCACTATCCTTTGCTAATTCTATAGTTCATTCGAAGCTCGACTACTGTAATTCATTATTACACGAGTTGCCTACTTCTTCTCTCAATCATTTGCAGCACGTCCAAAATTCTCTTGCACGTGTAGTTTGTAAGTCCTCTCGACTTCAATTTCGCTCTCTTTCTCTACTTCGCAGTCTTCACTGGCTCCCTGTTAATCAACGCATAAAATATAAAATAGCTCTATTAACTTTCAAAACTCTGCAATTTGGCAAGCCTTCATACTTATCTGAAATTCTTCTTCCCTATCGTCCCTCACGTGCACTTCGTTCCACCGATGCCAATCTTCTCTCAGTTCCAAATATTCTCACGTCATTGGGCAGACGTTCATTTTCTTATGCAGCACCCACAATCTGGAACTCTTTACCTGCAAATCTTTGCTCTTGTTTTTCTCTTTCAACATTCTCTAGCAAGCTTAAAACTTACCTTTTCCCACCATAGACACAATCAATCTACCTTGACCATTTTTTGATCACTGGACTGGCTTTCCTTTAGGACCTTACTTCTCCTCAGCACATTTCTTTCGCAGATTGGTCTGGGTGAATTGATCTGTATTGATATGTGCTGTTGGGGACGTCCCTGAGATCATCCCTGGATGAGGAAACGGACGTTAAACCTTTATTATTTATTATTATTATTATTGATGTACACGTATGAATCTATATGACATTGTCCTGATTGATGATTGATGGTGAAGAATATATTTGTGTTTGTATGTTTCAGTATGTGTTCTATACTATTAGAAATGAAATAAACATAGTTTCCCTCTATATCTCTCTTCCACATCCAGCAGTACTAATGCTTTTATGAATGCTTTATGTCATGTCATGTGATCATCCTAGAGGTCCTAGCGAAAGATTTGTCTACAATGTTCTTCCGCAAAGTCCTATGCTTTTCCATTTCCTTTTTGTTCATTCTTTCTCTTAATTCTGTACACTTATGCATGCTAATTCGCGCAGCCATAAAAAAGCTTTACAATAACTCTATGTATTAATATAAATTTGATAACCAACAGTACAGTACTAATGTTTTTAGCTTCAATAGTTCTTGCACCTTCATAGCCATCAGTTTTCACGCAGGAAATGCTATTGTGTAGGTCGAGCTTCGGTCACGGTAGACACTGACGTGCAGCTGCAGATTGAGATGACGCGTGAGACTCAGCTGAAGTTGGACCAGATGTATCAGGAGGCAAGGTCCCTGACTGAGGCTGTGGGACAGATGGTTAGATGCCAGGAGGCGCTGCACGGAACATTCAGAGAGTTGTCTCAGAAGCTTCCGGATCTGAACTCAGAGTTTGAGTTCAATGCCGACTCGATGAAGATGATTTTCAGAAAAGGGGAGGTTTTGGTTGGTTAGTGTTGGTTTCATATCAATAGTGAATTGAGTTAATAAATTTGGATTATTTCAATTGTATTTTGTAATTGTATTCAATTGTATTTCAATTGCATTTCAATTGTATTTTGGATTTGTATTTTGGATTCTTTTGAATTCCTAAATGAATATTTAGAGTTTCTGCACTGTTGGATTAAAATAATTGCGCCTAACATGAAAAGTAAACTGTGAGAGAATGAGAAGTGACTATTCAATTGAATAGAGCTATTTGTAAACAAATATTTTACTAAATAACTTTGATAAAAATACTTGTGTTGTGTTATATATATATATATATATATATATATATAGATATATATATATATAATTATATATATATATCTATATATATATACATATATATATATATATAATTATATATATATATAATTTTATATATATATATATATATATATATATATATATATATTATCTATATATATCATATCATATATATATACTGTATATATATATTATCTATATATATATCATATCATTTATATACATGTATATATATATATATATTATATATATATCAAATATATATATATAATATATATATATCATATATATATATCAAGTATATATATATATAATATATACATGTATATATATATATATATATATTTATATACATATTCTCTTCCTAATTAGCTTTTTTATGATCCTGTCTTATTTCCGCAGGTGATTTGAACTTCTTCACTTCTAATGTAGCAACACTGTGTGGAAAGACTATTGAAGACACACTGCTTACAACAAAGCAGTATGAAACGGCCAGGTTAACAGGTTTTATATGTATTCTATGTATTTTTACATAGCATATACCCAACTTATGTTTTCTCATACTTTACTTTGATATATATAGTGGGTAGCCAATGGGGTTCAAGCTGAATGGCTATAGATTTTCTGCACCGGCAGTTGAGGAGAAGCGTTTATTTCAAACGCCAGATCGATTGGTAAAAACCAACGCCAACGTCATTTACTCAACCTTCATGACTCCGACGTGTAGTTGGTACTAATCAATATTGCATAATATTATGATGAAATTGCAATAAAATTGTTGAAGGTACGATTAATTATAGAGAAGGAAAACTTCCATAAATATAGAAATTTGCACCCTGGTTCCCATGGCTCAATATAGTTTATTAGATTCCTAACTCAGGAATGAATTGTCATAGTAATACGCAAATTCTTACATTATTATATAGGCCTATTATGGAAGACCTATGAAATCGAAAAAGAGGCCAATAGAATTCAGAACAATATTCGCTAGAACCCACTAAAGCAGAATAAAAATATATAAGAAAAACTGCCTAATAGATCATTGTTTATGCCAACCTTTACATTGATGTATGGTTAAAGGCAAGGACTTCTTGGCTTAGCTTATTGTTTATGGAGTGCATATTTTTGAGCAAGGCAGCTGAGTAGGTATACTTTCCGTGAACCTGTAATATGGTCCTAGGAATATATTCCTACTCACTAAGCAGCCTCACGCAATAATGAGCCTACCATGAACCCATAAACTGATCCCATGAAAGTCCTTGGCTTTTATTTATGTAATCCCTATCATGAATAGGCATCTATTAGGTGTTTGTTGAGCATTAGAGATATACCAGTTTGCTGACTATGTATAAGTTAGGCGGTCGAATGTTGTGACTTCACATGTCTGTAGTACCTACATGTATGTAGTAGCTACATGTATGTAGTAGCTACACGTATGTAGTAGCTATATGTATGTATTAGCTACATATATGTAGTAGCTACACGTATGTAGTAGTTACACGTATGTAGTAGCTACATATATGTAGTAGCTACATGTATATGGTAGCTACACGTATGTAGTAGCTACACGTATGTAGTAGCTACACGTATGTAGTAGCTACATATATGTAGTAGCTACATGTATATGGTAGCTACACGTATGTAGTAGCTACACGTATGTAGTAGCTACACGTATGTAGTAGCTACATATATGTAGTAACTACACGTATGTAGTAGCTACATATATGTAGTAGCTGCATATATGTAGTAACTACATATATGTAGTAGCTACACGTATGTAGTAGCTACATGTATGTAGTAGCTACACGTATGTAGTAGCTACACGTATGTAGTAGCTACATGTATGTAGTAGCTACTTGTATGCTTACAGGCTGGAGTATGACGCCCATAGGACGAGTCTGGAAACTGATCTAAAGAACCCTGCCAAAGCTGAGGAGGCTCAGAAACAGTTTGATGCTCACAGGGAAAAGTTTGAGAGACTTCGAGCTGACGTTCTTATCAAAATCAGATTGTTGAATGAAAACAAGGTAGTTGCAAATATGACTTGATTCCTATTTGATGTCCATTTTCTTGCGTTAGAGATGGCCTTGTGCTTGGAATTCTTTTCTGCACAATTCAGGCTAATAATTTTCTTTCTTTATCATCATCATCATCTTCCCTTAATCCCAAATTAACCAGGTTCGGGATACGAATAGACTAATAATACGAATAATATTACGAATAGACTAGAATAATTTTCCTTCTTAAATAGGCAAATCTACGGAAAGATCGCAAATTCAATTCGCTTCTTAATTTGTCAGTAGATACTGTATTTGAGCGTAAAGTTTCAATAATTTACGATATCTCTTACTGGTAGTTTTAGAAAAGCTCATAATATTATGTTGAACCAAGGAAGTTCGAAGTTCATTAAATTTCAGACTTTGTTGTTGCTTCGTGACAGAAATTTCCGTATTTCTGTGCACAATGAATTGGTCCTTTCTGTTATTTATTTTTCCTTCAGCCTTGGCACTTTTCGTGTTGATAGCTGATATTTTGCATTTTCATGCTTTTGTCCTTATAAACAGAAAATTTAAAGTTTCTAATTTTAAGAAGACATTCCAATAGATTGACATCATGATACTTCAGATATACTGTTTATAAATGTGTAATTTACTAGAAAAATTCTTCAAACAACAAGATAAGTTCAACGTTAAATTACTGTATGTTGTGCATTATAAGTCTTCAATTAAAATTCTATCAGACTATTAATCCATTTTTACATTAATTTGGATTGCCTGACTAATAATTTTTTTGTAGTATTATTTAATGTCTTACTTGTAGTCTATGTTATTTAATATCTTTCATGTAATTTACATTATTTAAAGTATTTCATGTAATTGTGATATCTAATGTATTTCAAGTAATTTATGTTATTTAATGTCTTTCATGTCGAGTAACAAAGATTCTTCAGTGCAGTGACAGACTGATGTTAGTGTGGATCAAAGCAGATCCAGTAGATTTGGTGTTTATCCAAATCTACATGTCTACATCAGCATCAGAGGATGAGGAAATAGAAGCGATGTACGAAAAAATAGAAGGAATGATTAAAGGAGAAAAAGCCACAGATCAAGTGATAGTTATGGGGGATTGGAACGCGGTGGTGGGTGAAGGGAGAGATGGAAATGAAGTTGGGGAATATGGTCTAGGAAAAAGAAATGAGAGAGGACAGAAACTGGTAGACTTTTGCAATAGAATGAGATTAGTGGTGTCCAACACTTGGTTCAAACATGAGAAGAGAAGGCGTTACACATGGAAGAAACCAGGAAGCACTGGAAACGAGGGAAGATACCAGATAGATTATATTCTGATAAAGCAACGGTACAGGAATAGTGTGAAGAATTCAAGGGCTTATCCAGGAGCCGATATTAATTCAGACCACAATCTAGTAATGGCAAAAGTAGGGCTTCAGCTGAAGAAAATACTTTAGAAGAAAAGCAGTAAGAGATGGAATTTGAACGGATTGAACGAGAAAAGATGTCAGTTTCAGGAAGCAGTGGAAAGAAAAGTTAAGGAAATGAAGGACTACGGAAGAACAGGGGTAAATGAAAGATGGTGTCAGCTAAAGGAAGCTATTAAAATAGGTGAAAAAGAAGTTTATGGATTTCTTAAAGCAAATACAGCTAAAAAACCTTGGATGGAAAAGTATTGACACCAGTCATGGCCGAAGGAAATATAGTAGCTTAAACATTGAACTTAGAAGAATTACAGACAAAGCAAAAGATCATTGGTGGAGTGAAAAGTGTGATGATTTAGCAGAATATGATAGAAGAGGGAGGTCGGATCTATTGTACCAGGAAGTCAAGATATTAACAATAACCGATAAGAAAAGAAAGGAGATGCAAAGAACATTAGTATAATGGGTAAAGATGGGGAATTGAAGACAGAGCTGGAAGAAGTAAAAGAAAGATGGAGAGAATATGTATGATAAGGCTGGGAAACCAGTTCAAGAGGATTTTAAAATAGAAGAAGAGAATATCATAGAAGACGATAAAAGGGGCCCCGATTTAATGAAGGAGGAAATTTATTCTGCAATTAACAGTATGAAGAAGGGAAAGGCAGCCGGAATAGATGAAATCCCAGCAGAATTCTTGAAAATGTTGGAAGGAGAAACACTCAAAAAGTTAATGGAGGTATGTATGGAAGTGTACAGTACAGGTATTTGGCCAGACGACTTTACCAAGTCAGTGATGATTCCAATTCCCAAAAAAGCCAATGCTGTGGAGTGTTCAGATTACAGAACAATCAGCTTAATACCTCATGCATCGAAGATCTTATTAAAGATAGTCAGTAATCGCATTCAGTCGAAAGCAGAGATGATACTAAGCAAGACACAATTTGGTTTTAGGAAAGGATGTGTCACAAGAGAAGCAATAGGAGTAATGCGGGTTCTTTGCGAAAGAAGCTTAGAATATGGTAATGACGTTTTTGTATGCTTTGTAGACTTCGAGAAGGCCTTTGACAGGATTGATTGAATGACGATGATGAATATCATAAAAAGAATAGGAATTGACTGGAGAGATAGAAGACTAATTTTGAACTTGTACATGAATCAAAGAGCAGTAATCAAAATCCAACAAAATTGGAACAGGTAAGGAGTTTCAAATATTTGGGTCATACTCAGAAGAAGGTGAAATAGGATGTGGAGTAAGACAAGGTTGTAGCATTTCGCCGCTGCTGTTTAACATTTACGCTGAGGCAATGATGGAGGAAGCCATGGAAGACTTGAAAGAAGGAATAAAAGTAGGAGGGAATTTGTTACAAGATGTACGATTTGCAGATGACCAAGGAATGGTAGCGGGCTGCGAGATTGGATAGCAGAAGATAATGGATAGGCTAAATGATATGGCCCTAAGATATAGCATGAAGATTAATATAAAAAAGACCAAGGTTATGAGAGTGTCCAATAATAAAGGTGAAGTTAATATCACAATAAATGGTACGAAATTGGAACAGGTAAGGAGTTTCAAATATTTGGGTCATACTATAACTGATGATGGGAAATGTGAGACAGAAATATGCAGTAGGATTGCACAAGCAAAAGCGGCCTTTGGCAGTAGAAAAGAACTATTAACAAAAGTCTAAAGAAAGACACCAAGATAAAGATAGTGAAGACTTTGGTGTGGACCATGCTATTGTATGGATGTGAAACATGGACCTTAAGGAAGGAAGATATTAGGAAACTGGAGGCATTAGAAATGTGGATTTGGAGAAGAATGGACAGGATTAGCTGGACTCAAAAGGTTACAAATGAGGAAGTCCTGGAGAGAGTTGGCACAGATAGACAGTTGATAAATGTATTAAGAAATAGGAAGAAGAGATGGATAGGACACATTCTAAGGAGGGAAGGTCTATTAAAGGAGGTCATAGAAGGTAGAATGGAAGGAAAAAGAGGCCGGGGCAGGCCGAGATTAGGTATGTTAGATGATTTAGAGACCCACTCATATGTGGAAATGAAGAGGAAGGCGGAAGACAGAGAAGAGTGGAGGCGTTATGTACCATGGACCTGCCAGTAGGCAGTGCACTAAGAGAGAATGTCTTTCATATAGTTTGTTATATTGAATGTCTTTCATGCAATTTGTGTTACTTAATGTCTTTCATGTAGTTTGTGATATTTAATGTCTTTCATGTAGTTTGTCATATTTAATGCCTTACATGTAGTTTGTGATATTTAATGTCTTTCCTGCAGTTTGTCCTATTTAATGTCTTGTGTTATTTAATGTCTTTCATGTAGTTTGTAATATTTAATGCCTTTCATGTAGTTTGTGATATTTAATGTCTTTCATGTAGTTTGTGATATTTAATGCCTTTCATGTAGTTTGTGATATTTAATGTCTTTCATGTAGTTTGTGATATTTAATGTCTTTCATGTAGTTTGTGATATTTAATGTCTTTCATGCAGTTTGTGTTATTTAATGTCTTTCATGTAGTTTATAATATTTAATGTCTTTCATGTAGTTTGTGATATTTAATGTCTTTCATGCAGTTTGTATTATTTAATGTCTTTCATGTAGTTTGTGATATTTAATGTCTTTCATGTAGTTTGTGATATTTAATGTCTTTCACGTAATCTGTGTTGCAGTTGAAGGTGATGAGAAAGCAACTGTTTCTTCTGCACTGTTCCGTTACTTCCTATTTCACTGAACTCAATTCTGCAATGGTCGATCAACAGAAGCGGTTCAAGACTGTGCGAGCCAACACAGTGGAGACCAACTTCCTCAGTGATGAAATTTAATTCTCTGAAGTTCGGAGGGAATTGCTTCATAAAGTAGGATTATATGAGACAATTTTTAGTCTTAGTATTGGGACGCTATTTGATCGAATTGAACCTTTTATTTTTAAATCGTCGCAACTTTAATACTCTTATAATTTTTGTAGAAAAGTTACTTTGAAATCATGTATTTCAAGGTAACATTTAAACATTTCACAGCAGAATTTATTACATAAGAATCGAAATACCGTAATGATGGATCGTGTGTAGCAACGAGAGCATTGGTAATTGATTATAATAGTGACGTGCAAGTGTTTTTGCGAGATATATTGTTTTGGTAAGTTTAGTTTATTATTTATTTGATTGCAATCAATAAAATTATTGTTTGGTAGTTTTAATTTATTATTTATTTTATTGCAATTATAAAAATAAACTTGGTGAACCTTGCAATTGTTTCATTTTACTGTTATTTAAGAAAAGCCGTAATTGTATAATTAAACAAATGCTATACTGTAGTAATAATTATTGAATAGTGTTACTTGTGCGACATTGTAAAAATTTATGTACTTCTTGCTGTTGCTGTGCATGAAATTGAACAATATATTGCACAAATACAAATTATTTTTTATGAAATTTAATGTGGATTTGTCATATCTTCAACTGCTGTGAGATGGCATAACTGATCTATGTATTGAATAGATGTTATAGAATGCTTTCGGTTATCAGATTGAAAGGGTATGAGTAAGCATGCCTGTACGTTTACTGACTGACCACAGAATTTAATTTCTTATTTTAGAGATGTGTAAGTATAATGTATATCTTCGGAGTATGCTGAACTTCAGTTACTCTTTTGCGTTCTGTTGTAGTGACGCTGTTGTTGACATCTCTGGTTTACATTGTTTTGTTACATTATAGAAAGTTTCGTGATTTTTATATCAACCTTGAATGACTTGAGGCCTAAAGTTATTATTTTAATGATTGATTTATAGATTGACCTCTTATGAGATTTCGTAGCTAGGTGTATGTCGCGGAGATATTCATGTGCATATATATATATATATATATATATATATATATATATATATATGTATATATTTATTTTGATTAATATTATTTATAATGTGAAATTTTTAATTGTTAGTATTTATAACATTATTTAATTTTGCATTGGACCTACTTTAATTCGTTAGATCGTTATCTTCATTATATTACCATATTTAATTGTTAGTATATTGTATATTATAGTTAGACACTTGAATAAGGAATCTACAGTGTTTGTTAATGAATAATTTATAATTTAATATAAATTATTTGGTGAATTAGTTAGTTTTAGTTTGCTATTAAAAGCCATAACAAAAATGGCATGAGAACAAATACATATCACCCACATCATCATCCCTTCCCTTGAATCGCAGTTTAGATAGGATACAGAACAAATACATGTAAGCAAACAATATGCATTAATGGATAGTTAAGTAATTTAATTTTGAGCTATGCATTAATGCATAAGAATTCGTAAAGGTTTGATTGATTCTGTTGTATCTGGTAGTTAACACTAGACAACAAAAAGTTTTAATTTTAATAAAGCCTAATTTATTTTCAAGGTATATTAATTTTCAATAAATTATTTGGTCTACTCGTATATTGAATTAGTTGAGTAAAAATATGTATATTATAATCATATACGTTACAGATATATTTTGAAATAGGAAGTAGAATAAGTAGACCCATGTGATTGCTAATTTTTGCTACTCAGAACGTTACGTTCAGTTCGTCTATAAACGCCCATCTACGAATTTCCTAATAAACTTTCTTTAAGTACATTCTTGATTTCTAAACATATTTTATTAAAACATCTGATATCCGCCATTCCATCTTCAATTATTCGATTGTTGTAGCCCTTCAAGCACTATGAACTAAGTATTGTTCATTTAATGTTGCATGCATATCTTATTGAAGGAGTTTCTGTTTATTTATATACTACCTGTATACACCGAGTAGACGTATGTATTGATGTTTAGATCTATATTATAGTAACGCCACTCTGTAACGCCCGGGCTAAGCCAGTAGCATGATCGGTTAGGTGTCCGTCTGCGGATGTGTAGGCGCAAGTTAAAATTCATACTGGTCCAGGAGCTGACATGATTTCAAGATAAGATGCTGACTTTAACATCCCAGCATTGAGCCTTTTAGAGTAAAATTTCAGATGGCGTCTGAGAATGAATATTCAGACTCACATGTAGAGGTGCTGGATGTCATTGTGAACGACTTACTAGTGATTATTGCACTACACTATGTTTTTTATAACTGATACCCCACGTTATTTTTACAATAAAGTCGTAAGGAGTTGACCGAGGTTCTTAAAATTTACGGTACTTGACCAGCAGCCAATTCTACCAAACATAAAGAAATTTAGTTTGAATATTTAAAATACGTGAAAGTTATAGTTTTTGCGAATAGAAGTGGGGTCGGATAAGAAATTTCCTGTACAGGATTACAGGCATGTTACACTCAGCGTAAATTTATCTCTATAAAATAATAACGAACACGTTTATTAAAATTTCTGCTAATGCTATTTTGAAGAGCAATCATTTCTTTTCAAAATGACGTAAAATACGTGCTGATATGTTCTTAATTGACAAAGTTATTGAACTTTTAATGCATAGCTGTATCTGCAAGCTGTGACCAGATATACATGTATAACAAGCCTGATTTTCCAACAGTTGAAATCGTTTCCCTTCAAGCTATGCATTAATTGAAATCATATCAGCTCTTTTAATATTATGTTTTTTACTACGTTGTTACATTATAACAAACTTACAAAGCTACGGAATTTGAGTATTGAGCTACATAATTATTGTACCGATTGGATGGCTAATTAGATGGAACTAATTCTTGTCTGTTTGGCTTGCAATCCACTGGTTCAATCAGGGTCGTAGCTGACTGTATCTTTATCATAAGTAAAGATGTGCAAATGTCTTATCCTGTAAATATTTAGGTTTGCCTCATTTACTTTATTTATTTTGTTATTTATAAAGTTATTGAGTAGAGGTGTTGCTCATCAATACTTAAGCTAGGTAAGGATTAGCGTATTGTTTTAGTCAGAATAGCAAATTGATCGGACGAGGTAAAAAATTAATTCTGCAGGAATTTGTGTCTGGACGAATTGCAGTTGTTAGTTATGAGGAACATTGAACAGTATGACTAAATTGGCAAACTATTTTTTAGAAATTTGTGTTCTAAGAATTGCAATGTATGCTATTATTTCTGTGATTCCAGGCATTGTTCAGTAAATGGAAACTGCATTTGTTTTTTTATTCATCATTTCTGCTTCTTTGTACATATATTGCTAATTTTTATTATTAGAGTCTTGACTGATGTAGTGCTTGCCTTCAACGTTAATTTAAATGAAATATTTTGTAGATGTTAGCGTTTTGAATATATTTGTTATATTGATTCTTACATCTCGTTCTTTTTTAAATTTTTTGGCCATAGACAATATCGATTATTATTATTATTATTAAATATTAATTATTAATCAATTTAATAAACAATATTTATTTGGCTGCTGCGGCGCAAATATTGCATTTGGAATACTCAACATGGCAGAACACTGGGTCAGAAAGAAGAAACGCTGCGTCATAATCATAGGAGTCTTGTGTTTAATATGTAGTGGTTTTGACGTCTATCCGCTAATTCTATATCGATGTCAGGAATCAAATATCATATTAAATAGGTTGACCTCTGGGAAAGTCTATCATTCCCATCCTCCCTCTCATTCTCTTCTTCATTCTCTAACTAACGGACTGCTCTCAACCATATCGCCTTCTCTTGATCTCGGCATTTGCTAATGCATTCTGGTGAAATAGAATTTGCTTGTAGTTGTATTTTCCGCTTGAGACGTCCCTGACGTCGTCTACGGGTAAGGAACCGGACGTTAAATCTTCAAGGTATTGTATTGTATAAACATGTACCTCGCTTGGTACCGTTATTAGTAACTTGAAAACTATTAGTAGATGAATACAACTGTAAAAAGACAAGCTACAGGTGTGTCATACACCTACAATGCAAAACGCTTTGTAGTTGAAACTTTGCAACAACAACAATTAGAGTGTTACTGTTATCCGTGACAACATCGAACACTATTAAGACTAATTCAAACCGTTGAGGCTAGAGAATTATTATTATTGTTATTATTATTAATATTATTATTATTAGTATTATTATTATTATTGTGTCGGAGTTGCTGAAGAGTAGACCAACCGCGGACTGCACGTGTCGTAAAAGTCGACAGGTAACTATAGATCCAAACCAGCGTCAGAAAGGGACTTAGGTTGATGAGCGCCTATGCTCTAAGAATTGCTACAAAATTATCTATTCGTATCCCGAAAGTAAGTTAAACTGGAATTCAAGGGTTAGTATTAGTCATCTAATAAAGTCAAATAATAATATTGCAATATTATTTCTCAGCAAGCAATCTCTGCCTATCTCTTGCTGCTTCTGGTACTGCTGCAGAGGCGGCTGCTAATAGGAAAACTCTGAAGTATGCCGAAATCTCTAGCAGCTATATCTTCATGCCTATTGCCTTTGAGACCCTGGGCCCCGTCAACTCTGTCGCAACAAACTTTACTAACGAAATAGGCAGGAAGACCAGCGCCATTACTGGTGATCAACGCGAAAAAGGGCTTCTTTGGCAGCGACTGTCTATTGCTCTCCAGCTATTCAATGCAGTCTGTTTCCGAGGCACTTTGGCTAATACGGCTTTCCAGAGTGTAGAGAATTTATTTTAATCGCCTCATTTTTTTTAATTTTAATTAAATAAAGTCTCTTTTTTCTTATTTTTTAGCCCACGGCCCTTTACAGCCCAGGCCAATAATAATAATAATAATAATAATAATAATAATAATAATAATTATAATTATAATTATAATTATAATTATAATTATAATTATAATAATAATAATAATAATAATAATAATAATTATAATTATAATAATAACAGTAATAACAAGAACAGTCAAATGTCATGTAGTAGTACACGATGACCTGTTTTGTTTACTAAACGAGGAACTATACATTCACCATTGTTGTCACTTGTGGCACATGACTCGAGAGATAAAAGAGATAAAGTACTAGATACTGGCATCGGACCAGCTTAATTTTCATATTTTGCCACTGTACAAACAGTGCTTCTAATCATATATTCGATGATTATTGTTACGTAATTATATTACCAGGAACAAATTATATTTTGCAGTAAATTATAATTATATAATTGATATTCCCTATTGTAAATATGTTGATTGATGGATCTGACTGCAGAACGGAGGCTCTTGAAACCAGAAAAAACACGTAAAGTGTGATTCGATTGTAATGAAGAAAATATTAAATGTTTTATTAAATGTACCATTGCATTTTATTTTTTCAATAAACACGCTTCAATCTAAGGAATATGCTTAGGTCTCTCATCACCACCTTGCTGCTGGAAATTTTAAGTTCTGTTATTATTATTTTTATTGCTATTTTATTATTTAGTTTTTATTTTACCCCGGTGTAAAGAACCTGGGTTTTGATAAAAACGATTCAAGCAATACGTGCTGAATCGCCGCCCGGCTACTCGAGGTCATCAATATAGGTTACTACTATTTTTTATTTTAACACTAGCTGTGATTTATAATGATATACTAATGACCAGTATTATGAAATCATTAAAAATAAGGAATAACTTAAATTCAAAAATGAGGCCAAGCAATAACTACGTCGATTTTACATACTACTATTAAACATTTTGGGATATTCTAGAATTCAATTGAATTTCACATTTTCAAGGATTTAGAGCAAGATAGCTAGACTATTGTTTGTCATCTATATCAGTAAGAAACCAAATGATAGACCTGATAAACCCTTAACAGGAAGTACTGACCGTATTGACGTGCAAAGTGAAACAATTCAGGCGCGAGCATTTCCGCTTTTCTCAGAACACTAAATTAATAAATACACGAAGTGCTCTGATGACACAAACAAGACAAATAGCTAGCTACCCATTAGCAGTGTTGCCAAAATGTGGGATTTTTCCTATTTGTGGGGAAATTTGATTCCTTATGGAATCAAAAGGAAATTTGAGTTTTTGAAGGAAGTTGTGGGTATTTACTATTTTAGGTTGTTGGGAGACATTGATAATACAAATATATTCGAAACGTAGTCATTTTATACTGGCTCCAATCACAAAGGTGAATCCTTAGAATTTAAAGGTTTCCATTTGTGAAACTCATTTTGCCGGTAATTAAACTGGATCTATATGATATTAAGCTGTAAGTATACTGTAGATGTTAAAATAGTATTATATTATATATTATGTTATTATTTCATATTCATTAAAATTATATATATATATATATTAATATTATATATATTAATTATATATATATATATATATATATATATATATATATATATATATATTCATAAATTTATAACAATTCTAGTATACTATTATATTATGTTATAATGATAATATAATAATGATCCATTAGTCACATTACATCATATTATTAAAAGAAATATAATGCAAGGAAGCGGGTTATAATATTTTAATGCAAACTGTTTCATATTTATTTAACTTCAAACTTATTATTCACCTCGTCAAATAAATGCTTAACTGGCAAATAAAAGTAACCAGAAAGAAGTAGATTATCACAAAATAATTGTTTATCTCGGCTCAAATAAAAGTAAATACCAGCAAATGAAAAATAATAAACAACATGAATTGAAAAGATGTTACTACAAGAGAGTCTAAGCTCTGTGAGATAACAATCATTAGCAGCTGGTAAAGAGTAGACCTCTATGATGAAATCAATGACACTTCTAATAGTAATTAACAACGAAGAATTTGTACTTCTTTTGCAAATTAGGAATATTCTTCGTCTTTCTTTAAGGCGTCTTCTAGGCGCCTTAAAGAAAGACGACAAGGCGTTTTCTGGTATAACGTAAGAAAAAAATCACTTCTAGGTGATGTTAAGATTTGACTTATTTTGCTTTAATCTCCTTGTGTTAGTTATGCTGCTACTACCGAATGTAGTTTGCTTATTTAGAAGTACACAAAATCCACATTAAATTAATTATGTTTTGGCCATATTAAATTATATTTCGAAGTACGCATGATCCATATTAAAATTCTCAGATGTGTTACATGCAAAAAATCTGTGCAAGTCATTTTAATAAAGTAAAAAACTACCATAATCATAGGGTTCAACTTCAGTGCTCTCCCGTCACTGGTATGCTATCGAGCGGGAAAGTTGAATTTATATTAAACTTGGCTTTATAAAGTAGTACTACAGCAATAAAAGAATAGGCCTACTGTAGGCTATTTATATAATTTCACTGTAGGCTATGTAGGTCTATCTATGCTATGCGAAATAATAATGCTCTCTTTCTAAATAAAATTTTTTGCAGGGCTATCTAAAGTATGCAAAATAATTAGGCCCCTATGCCGTTTTTCATAAGAAAAAATGTTTCTCTGTCGGCTGTTTATCGGGCAATAGTGTATTACAATTTGTATTATTTTTTAATGTTTTCATCTTTAAATAATTGTCCTTGTAAATTTCCTTTTTTTCTTTTTCTTCCTTTCCCTTTCTTCTCTTACTCTCTCATTCTTTCCCTTTCCCCCTTTCCCCTCCTTTTCTCTCATTTTCCCTTCTCTATATTCTCTCTCCCTCACTCTGTATTCTTTATATAAAGTTACAAATTCTTTGACAAATCATTTAAACTTGAAAGGGATATTTTAGCGAAGAAATAACTTTTTCATTGGCCTATCGTGAAAGTTCAACGACGAATACACTACAGGCCTATTTAGAGACGGCGTGTTTTTGACAATAGCGGGAAGAGCCAAGCGCGTAGGTAGACTTGTGATTGTTGTGATTAGTTTTCTATTTAGACGGAAATTCCTACACCGATTTTAGTCAGGTCAGGCAAGCAGTAATAACAGAGGCGGCCAATGATACATGATTAAAATTAATCATCGTACTGTTTGTGGTGTCTACTGCAACTACAGTACGTCCTGTTAAATGTTCATTTGGACAAGGCTGTCGATTGCATGAGTAATTGAAAGTGGTAGTTGCAGTTGGTTAGTGATGGTAGTGGTGTTGCTTACATAGAGATAGATGTAACATTATTTTATAATTTTCTGTTGATTTTAACTAATAATGGTCTAATTTATATATACAATTTATTGAAAACATAACGAATATGTAAGTATGTCTAATATGTAAGTGCCTAAATATTTAGATAGATATAAATAGTATAAAGTATGCACTCTTACTACTCTAGGATGAATTAGTAGAAGTATGCGCAAACTCTCAGCTAAATGAAACAATTGTAATCTGCACATGAAATGCTTGTTTGAAATTAAAACTCAAGGAGACGCGTTAGTAGCAGAATTCATCATCATCATCATCATCATCATCATCATTATAATCATCATCATCATCACCATCATCATCATCATCATCATCATCATCGTCGTCGTAATGAAACAAAGAATGATCACGTGAACCTGAAAACCATATAGAATGATCACATGAATCTGGGAACTACAGCATGATCACATGAACCTGTGAACTACAGCATGATCACATGAACCTGGGAACTACAGCATGATCACATTAAATTGTGAACTGCAGAATGATCACATGAACCTGTGAACTGCAGAATGATCACATGAACCTGTGAACTACAGCATGATCACTTGAACCTGGGAACTACAGCATGATCACTTGAACCTGGGAACTACAGCATGATCACATGAACCTGGGAACTACAGAATGATCACTTGAACCTGTGAACTACAGAATGATTCATCTGCATTACTGCTCTCTTAAGTAGCACCAGGAGTTCTCAGTTCTCTATTTTCAAATTTATGGGCAAAAGATCTGCAGTGATAAACCTTTTCTAGCAACTTCGTATGTGATGTAACGTCATAAGTATTTCGAATTCTATCCCCGATGTCGTGGGATCTCATCTCAGACGAGCTAAACGAGTTGAACGAGCTGGACGAGCTGAAACTGTAAAATCTCAGGCATTTACAAGAGCAGTAGCATCGAAAATGAACTAATATACCTATAAAGGTTTCAACACGAGCAATTATAAGTGAAAACTCTCACCATCTACTTGATTTATCGTTACACTCTTCTTCTTCATCTTCTTCTTCCTCTTCTTCTTCATCTTCTTCTTCATCATCATCATCATCTTCTTCTTCTTCTTCTTCTTCAAATGCCATGCCTGTCCTAAGCCTGGTCTGTCATGGTCATGTTTCTCTAGAAGTCTCTGACCATTGTTTCTCTAATCGTTTCAGTTTCCGTTATCTGCAACCGTTATTCTTAGCCTCTTAATGAACGTCATCCGCTGCCGCCCCTTACTTCGTTTGTCGTCTATTTCCCGGATCATTGTGGTTTTTCAACGATTTTGTATCTCATAATGTATCTGAAAAACTTCATCTGGTGACGCTAAATGTATTACATTATTAAATGTCTTTATATTAATTTTATGGGATTATTTTACAACTTCAGAGATAATAGATAAAGATCTTTAAGCGCAATATGCAGCCCCAATATTTTTGAAAAACTTTTGCTTATTGAAATCTTGACATAAGCTAAAATTAGCACCGTTAAAACAAATCTTGACGTACTCTATCGTACAACTGTTAAATGGAATACTTCAGCAATCGGAATATCGACGAAATAGAGGATAAACAGGAAGCAACTGGGTTCAAGAAAGCTATCATGTATCGATACGGTTAGTTCACTGTTTGCTTTGCATTAAGTTCAAACACTTAAAAATGTACGCCAGACAATCCTATATATTGTTATTAATATGTATTGAAAGCTAAGTCGGTAGCATATCGGTAAGTGAATCGACTGCTGATCAGGAGATTCATGGTTCAAATGCAATGCTTACCCCCGTCATTGACAAGTATACTAGACTGTAACTAGAAAGTGTCTTCTAGTTTTTCTGGTTTTTCTAGTAGTCTTCTTCATAGACAGTAAGCAGACATTAAGCGAAATATAGTTGAGTTGAGAAATGTTATGTGCATGTACATATACATACATATACACAGTGATGGGCACTAAAGTATTTCAAAATAGAAAAGTATTTGCAAATTAGAAAATACTATTTTATTTTTTCAAAATATATTTAAAGAGTATTTTCAAAAGTATTTTAAAAATAATTTTAAAAGGTTTTTGAAGTATTTTCAAAATACTTTTCAAAATGCTTTTCTTTAATTTTTGTTTTAAATTTAGTTGACTAAAACTCTCTTCACCCAATCTGAAAAGCTGAAACGAACGAAAGCTTTGATTTATGTCTAAGAACTTGTTCTTTTTCTTGATTGTTCGGCATCCTGTGCATAGTTTATGTCAGTATTTCTAATATATTTTAATTAAATAATATTCATTTTAATTAATTTTACATAATGTTACTCTATTTTTAATCTCTTATTATCTTAATTTAAAAAAATTTTAAGGAAACGTCTCGCATCTACGTTAGTTTGATCTTAAGGTATAATCTGTTGGTCAAACTATTAATAATGAAATTTTTAGTTTTCTTTCGATAAAAGCAATGACATTAAAAAATAAATGAAGTTTCTATTACAATTAATTGTAAAGGAAGCCTTATATGTTAATCTGTTTTAATTGTAACAATATTTAAATGGTACTTTAACTTTGTAAAACTATTTTATGCTAACATTTTAATATTGTAGCCAACTCTGTGCATATTATAATCTCTTTCGTGCACGCGACATTGCCTTGAAAATCTTTTAAAAAGTATTTTAGAAATATATTTTAAAAAGTATTTGTAAAATACTATTTTATTTTTAATGACGTTACCATTAGCTTTGCTAGCTTTTTATATATGATATATTGTATATAATATATATATATATATATATATATATATATATATATATATAATATATAATAATATATATACATATATATATATATATATATATATATATATATATATACATATATATATATATATATATACACTGTGAGTCAAAAAAAACATGTGCGCAGTCTTTCGCCCATAACTTTGGTATTAATGATATTAATGAACCGATTTTTTACATTTTTGCATAGGTATAATCAGGAACACATTTGCTATAAAATAACGTTAAGTGACTCAGTTAATTTTTATTTTTGCGTTGAAGCAGTGCTTGAAAATATGCGCGACTGAAAATATTCAGTTTAAGTAAATCAATCGCTACAGAATGTTTACAAATCCGTGGCTTAACAAAAAACGAAACAAGCAGTATTATAGGCCTACTACTACTGTCAACTGTCAAAGCTTAATTATGCTCAAAGTGCCCTCCTTTAGCTGGAATACAAGCTCGGAGACGCTTGCGCCACTCATCTATTGCTTTATCAATGACAGATTGCTTCATGTCTTGCCAAACGTCCACCAGGCGTTGCTTCAACTCGTCCACGTTATTTATTTTCTTCTTTTCGGTGTAATTTCTTTAATAAGCAATTTGGCCCTCCCAGAATCCAGTTTTTTGTTGGAAATTCGGCAATGAACCAATGTGAGCCACAACCCTTTAAGAGGTACAAGTCTTTGTGAACTCTTAATCTGCTTTAGTAAACACAATTTTAAAATTTAAACAAAGACAGACTATGTTTGTAAAAATCGTCTGTTATTGTTTAAAATATACCGGAATTGTCACAAAAACTAGATTTAAGATTGATACTTTTCTTATACTTTATAATTTTGAAACAATTTTCAAAATCGGTTCACAAATGTCAAAGTTATGGATGACATACTGCGCACATGTTTTTTTTATGACTCACAGTGTATATTTATTAGTAGATGGATATGTCTGCATATACGTGCATGTATATGCAAACTGGGTCAAAAATTGAACCCTTAACGTGTACTTTCCACAAGTTTCGTATTTTCGTTAGGACGGGGAGGGTAGGGGAATTAAAACAAGAATGCTGTATTTAACCACTACTGTTCAACCTCTATGCCGAGGGGGTAATGATTGCTGCAGTGGAAGGTACTGAAGAGAACTAATTATTGTTATTGTTAATTGCTGAAAAATGTGAGGTTTGCAGATGATTAAGTTATGCGAGACAGCAGTGAAGTAAGGTTGCCAAGGGTTATGGATAGTCTGAATAACACGGTATTGAGGTATGGCATGAAGATTAATATAAAATGACAAGAGTGATAAGAGTGAATAGGAATTACAGAGAAGTAAATATATCACTGAATAAAACACGGTTAGAGCAGATAAGATTTTTTAGTTATTTGGGCCACACCATTATGGACAATGGAAAGTGTGAAACGGAAATAAAATGTAGGATTTCACCGGCGAAAGAAGCTTTGGGAAAGAGAAAAGAACTAATAACAAAAGGTATTGAAAAAACACAAAGATGAATATTGTGAAAACATTGGTGTGTAGACTTTTCTATACGGATATGAAACATGGAGGATATCAAGAAATTATAGGCATTGGAAACCTGAATATGGCGAAAAATAGCAAAGATTAGTTGTAAAATACATATGATGTTCTTGAGAGTCGGTACAGATAGAGGATTATTAAATGTGATAGAAATAAAGTAGAAAAATAGAAAAGTATAAAAAATGGAAATAAAAGTTGGTGATCATCGCGATCTGCACGGAGCTGAAAGTCATCCTTATCAACACAGTGCTAGATATCATCAAGGACAGCTGGAAGCTGATGATCGTCAAGGTAAATAAGGAGCAGAATGTCTTCATAGACAGCACAAAGCATCATGGAGGGTCCTTGCAAGTCTCCGCATTCCCGAGTACGCAAAGGCATTCAAATTTCGTAAGGACTCTGGTTCTGCCATCCGCCTTGCCAATACTGATGCTACAGAAGAGAGTGAATTGGTTGAAAGATTTGACACTACAGGTCTAACTACGGACGCTTCTCCGTCCCATAGTCTTCACATTTCGAGGATGACTTCGTCAACCCTTATCCCGAGGTTTCAAATCTTCTGACGTCACTTTTGGCGCAACAACGACTGACACGTCCAGCGCAAGTTTGTGGGCGGGAGCTCCATCGGTTATCCAATCAGAGCGCCAGGGCCCCATGTCCCTCTCACTGCGCCGACTCGAGCATGGAGACCTGGGCAGGAACTTAATCAGCAGGGAGCGACCCTCCACCGCCTCTTAGCCCTCTCTCTCCAGGCTCCCTGGCGACGACTCCTCTGGGTGTTCGATACCAGGTGTCTCAGGGTTGCCTCCAGTGGTGATAGAAGTGGACTCCCATCAGCACTGTGAGAGAGTGGGGGAGGAATTCTGATTGAAGATGTTTCAGAGTTTCTGCCGTTGTTCAAAGAGTGTACCGCTGTACAACTACTCGTAATTTTTATGTACTAGGTGCTATCCTACCTAGTATACTATATAGTATACTAGGTAGTATACAAGGTAGTATACATGTATTATAGTCTACTCTATTGTACTCTAGTATGCTATATAATGTACTATAGTGTACATGTATATAGTTCCTCATGTTGTGTCCGGATTCTTTGAAGAATTGACCAACCGGTGGCTGCACGTGTCGTAGAAAGTGACTAAAACACTAAGATCCACACCAACGTCAGAAAAGGCATTCGGTTGGTTAGCGCCTAGGCTACAGAATTTGCAACAAAAATTTAAACGAATGCAAAAGTCTCAAATTGGAGATTGACTGTGCAGGACAGAGAGGGTTTGAAATAGTTTATCCCGACCCTAGTTAAACTGGGATTCAAGGGAAGATGATGATGATGATGATGAGTGTACACGTATATATACTATACTATCTGTTTTGCTAGAAGGAGCTGAGAAGTGTACGAAAATAAATAAAAATCTGCGCCCCCTGGAAGCCCAAAAATTATCACGAGGGTCCCGGGATGCTGGAATCTAATACAAAATAGAGGAGTAAAAATAAAATTTAAACATTTATTAAATGTTTAAATTTTATCAAATGATTGCAATAGAAACGTATGGTTTCAATAGATTTGGTGATTTATATTATTTGCAACAATAGAAACTTATATTTAAATAAAATTAGTAGGAAATTATTGTTATTCTAAGACGCAGAGATTTTTTATCGAAATTCAATTAGAAGCAGAGACGAATATTTAAAATATTACAAAATATAGTGACATTTCTTAACTTCCAACTGGAGGCTTTTAGCAAAAGCTGAAAGATAGTTAGAATAATATCACAATGACGTTGATGACTTTGTAAAGGTTGACTATATCAAGAATGATAAATTCGGCTTATCTCTAACAGTGCTTTGAATCTTCCAGTCATCGTCATTACAATGGAGAACGAAACTATACACTTAGCGTGTCATCAGAACGTCATCACTACAATAGAGGACTAAAGCTTGAGTGCTATTTTTTATAAGTGCACTAGTACCTACCTTTAGTCATGCCGACTGAAGTTGGGCTGAAATAATCATGACGAATGGGAAATTCACTTCCAGACCAATCTACTCTGCTAGTCTAACTCTCATGTTAAAGGTAAAGCTAATGTTAACGTCAGTTTCCTCACTCGAAAGCGATTTCAGTGACGGGCGAGCCCTGGATTTGAACCCCGCACAACTGACCCAAGAAAAAAAACTGACCCGAGGTCGACTATCGCCACTGGCTTCAACCAGTGTTGGCGGTCACTCGTAATAAGTGCCATCTTAATTACGTGTATTTGCTACTATCGTGTACAAATCAGTGTTAGAATAGGGTAACATTTGGAACATAAAATTAAATATTAAAGCGACGTACGTAAATAATTCATTAGTATTTTACAATCCTTTATTTTTCTCCTGTGACCCTGTGTGACACTGTGACAATCCGCCACTGTGACCCTGTGTGATACTGTGACAACCCGCTACTGTGACCCTGTGCGACACTGTGACAATCCGCTACTGTGACCCTGTGTGACACTGTGACAATCCGCTACTGTGACCCTGTGTGACACTATGACATAATGTGTTTATCTGAGATTTTCCATCCGACAAGCTCGCACGGGACAAAATGCCACAGGCTTCGGAACAGTCATTTGAATCATCATTATGATACCGGACTCTCTTCACACCGAACTATTTTGACATTGTAAACAGCTCAGTTTTTTTTATTTAGCTGTCAATTTGCTTTACGATTTTCTTTTAACTCGCATTTTATAACATGAAAGCGAAATTACTTCATACATAAATAAAAAAAGTCAAATATAAATTAAGTTCATAAATAAGCTCAGAAATAAATTCATAATTTCTTAATAGAGATTTTTCTACAATACAACATGTATTGGCGGCTTTTTCTGTGCCTGTTGTCATTTCATTCTATTCCTGCTTCTTCTTTCTTCCGAAAGGGCGTTATATAAATTAACCCTGATGTAAAGCCCTCTCAATTAATAAATGAATTTCGTTTCTAAAGATTAATTCTTTGCATATCATGCATTCATAGTTGGCACAATTCTTGTCCGTTAAATATGTCAGGATCCTTCCATAACCGTGTTATCCTTAAGTATATGGCCTTGAGTTAACATTATGGCGTATATTGGTTCAGCTCCAGTGAATTCTTTCGTCGGCTTTACTGTACTATGACATATCGTTAGCCAATAGACTTTCAAGAAAAAAAAATCTGATACAATCCTAATGGCTAGGTGCATGTACCTGCATGAGGCTTGCACGCAAAAGAATGCTGACTTTGTAGCAGCGGCGGCTGACGTCAGAGATAGGCCATAAGATGTGCAGGTTAGCATGAACATATCAAAGATCGGTTAAAAAGTGTAAGTCTAACTCTAATTAGGTCTACGGGTCTAATGGAATTAATGGAATTATTAGTCTAATGGAAAGAAATTAGATATTAAAATCAAAGCATGTATTTGTATAAAACCATCTTCAACTACTGAAACGCCATTGGCACTTTCTCATTTTACAAACTAACCAGAGGAAGAATTAACACATTATTTATAGGAATAAACCCCGATCTGTACGTCTCGATGACTGCGATTAGGTCAGTAAGCCGTCTATGTGCCTTCCTGCCTGCATGATTGCTTAATTCCCTCGCCTTTATTTCTTAATTTCTTTTTGCGCCAATCATTAGAAACATCAAGCAAAAATAAATAGAAAGAACAAATGTAAAAAAAGATTGATTGAACGGAAATTACAGGCCATCGAGGCACTTATATATTCTAGATTTAAAACAATAAAAAAGAAGTAATTTAAAATAAGTTTATTTGATGAAGTATGAGTGAAAAATGAACAGGTAGTAGAGGATTAAAATTTAATGCAATTATTGTAACACAAAAATATACAGTCCGTCGTTGATACATTGAATCTCATGTTAATCACATTTTGTCTCTATTTTGTTCTGTTATCTCAGCAGCTGGTTTGGAAAACTTCTCCGAAGACGAATCAAATGTACTCTGCGACGATGATGATAATTCCAGGCAAGCATCCAACTCAACGCCGCAAAGCCAGAACATTCAAGATTCAATTGTTGATCTTACTTATAACAATAAAGATAAGCATTGCACTGAATTAGATCATTTAAAAAATAATAGTTTCTGCAGAATTTCATCCGTAGCATTGACTTCTCAAGCCCACTGCATTCCCGTTTCAGTCATCACATCTCACTCAACGAAACATGAATCTAAAATTAAACACAAGAAAACTGATACAAACGTGAGTCCAGTATCATCGTCATATTTTGATGATGCAGAGCACAATCTCTCTATGCAGATAAAGAAAGAAACTATTTTCTGTGGTTCCACCGAATTTAGTAGAAAAGGCAACTGTCTAGTACGGAGTTCCTTAGAACAATTGGAACAGTTGACTAGCCGGTTACCTTCGAAGTATGAATATAATGGCTATCATCAATTAACTAATCATAAGTTAATTAATCATGAGTTAACTAATCATGAGTTAACTATTCATCAGTTAGTTAATCATCAGTTAATTAATCATCAGTTAGCTAATCATCAGTTAGCTAATCATCAGTTAGCTAATCATCAGTTAGCTAACCATCAGTTAGCTAATCATCAGTTAGCTAATCATCATTTATCTTCTGAGATGAAGAATGAAGAGCTCGAGTCGAGAAGTCCATTGGAATCAGCTTCAAGTGTATATTCAACTTCCGGTCTCGTTTCAGAGCTTTGGCATAAGAATTCGCCACTGGATCAGACAACACGCCTAAATTCAATACATAGTAATGACGATGCGCCGTTACAATTCGGAGAATGTCAGTTAACATACTCCAGAGAAAGTTTACATTTGTCCTCTCGTCAATGTTTGAGTCAGGGGTGTCGTCTTAATTTATCTATCAATTCCAGATACTCTGACCTCGAAATGTCACATGATCCTGAAATTTCTAAAGAATCTCAGAATCGAAGCTCAGCCTTATCTCAGACTGTACACAAAACTATCAGCGTGTCCAGTGACACCGGAGTTACACCGAGTTCTATTCGCGGTGGAACCTGCAAAGTTTCCAATCAAAGGAAGCGAAAACTCTCGCATGCCAACTTCTACAAATTCAACGAAAATGCTGCGAACCATGAAGTGACTGAAGCGACTGAGTGCAGGAGAGATGAACCTTTGGATCTCTCAATGAAATGCTTAAACGACAAACTTCCATCAGTTCCGTCAAATAAGATTCGCTGTTCCAATAATTCTAAGACTCAGTGGCTTGAGAAACACAAAAGCGGTGTGTAAGCTACATAGTATGTTTCTATTAGATTTCACATTTTTGCAATATATGAATTAATTTATGTTCATAGGGGGGGGGTTCGACCCATTTAGTACATGTGTGACCTCCTTGGCTAAAGTTTTAACTCGTCCAGTTGTAACTGCCTCCCTATGATAAAGCCCTGATGACTACACTGGCAAACCTTCTACACCCTTCTAACGACCCCCTTGGAAAAATTTAATAAATCCAACCCTGTCTCCAACCACCCCCTCATTCTTTCATCATAACTTCGGTAGCACATCATCTTCTTTCTATTTACATGTAGAGTATTCTTTCGGAATGTTAAATTCAACTACATGTATGTAACTTGAATCATCTTACTCACAGCCTGAGCATTGCGCACAATGAAGCGAAACGTGGCAAGTCCTCTCACAAAGGATGAGCTATAAGCGGCATTCAGTAGCTGTCAACTTAAAATGACATAGCCTTGTGGGAACGGGTGTGGCGTTTTGGCAATTACGATTTCTTCTTAAATTTACTCATAGTTATAGTTTATGTTAGTTTTTGGCTGCTTTTTGCTTAGTTTCTTCTTAGTTTGAGGCTGTTGTTATCAAGTTAACCGGAGCCTCAAAATAGAGCGATAATGATGCTAAAAGATACTAAATTAAAATGATTAATGCTTATTCCGTGTTTCTTTCGATAACTGCCTTAGGCAAATACTGAAAGTAGTTCGAAAAATCATTATGGAATTTAGAGAATGTAATATATATGCCTAATGATATCTATGGAACCGCTGTAGTAAAATCCGATTCTTGACTTATTCACCATACAACTAGATGCTATTTGTGAATGACATTTATCGTTTTACAGTCTTAACGACTTTATGTGCGACTTTAATTTATCGTAGTCATAGAAACAATGGCTCATTTGATGACAGACAATATTATTGTTGTATACTATTTTTCCTATGTTCTGACAATGCACTGAAGAATACACCAACCGTAATCTGCAAGTGCCGTAAGAGATGATTAAGCACGAACAGATAAAGGCAAGGAAAATAGGTCTAACATCAAAATCCATATCTTTCTCAAGGTATAATTTACGTTGAGGAATGGGTTTGGCTTAACTTCATGTGAAAAGATTGGGCTTAACCTCATTGCCATTTTGATTTATGATGTGCTTTTTGAAGCGCGAGAGAAAAATGTGAATAAGAATATGTGCCCTATATCTTCCACTTTGTAGAATACTACAAAGAAACACTACACTAAATCTACCTGGAATGTCATATGAATAGCGTAGGAGTAACGTCGTGAAGTTTTAAATGACTGTTCCTGAAACGAATTGAACCCTCGTGTGTTCGAATCCCAGCCGCGCTGATCTGAGATCAAAATCTCGGACATTCATGAGACTGGTTATACGGAAAATGGAATAAATTGCCTAGCGGTTTAAACATGTGGCATTAAAAAGTGATAGATATAAACAGAGTTGATCTTTTCACTATAATGCGTGTTTACGTCTTTTACTTTACTAAACTAAATGTATTATTCTCATTGCAGTTGGAGATTCAGCGGGCAGGAAGACGTTGAGGAGGAACAAATCCAAACCTACGGGGTACCTATGGCAGTTCTTGCTCGATCTTCTCTCTGATCCTCGTTACAACCCGTCCTGCATCAGCTGGGTGAACAGGGTCACCAGGTCCTTCAGACTCGTCGACACCAAGACCATCTCCAGGCTGTGGGGCATGAAGAAGAGCAGACCGTCCATGAGCTACGACACCATGGGCAGAGCCCTCAGGTAAAGCTGATGCAATTAGTGGACTTTGATCAGTTGGTGGCTGAGTTGATACCACGTTTATCTGCTATCACGAAGGCTACGATATCGAAATCCCGCCGGACCGTTTACATTTCAATGCTAATGGTTTGGAAACAGATATCATACTCAGCATAACTGTTTTATTTTGAGCTTCATCCTCGGCGTTTCTGTTTGCAATAATTCCTTTAAAATGTCGGCCCTTAGACCTGTAGGCCTGTAGTCTTGTAGACCTGTAGGCCTGTAGTCTTGTAGACCTGTAGACCTGTAGGCCTGTAGTCTTGTAGACCTGTAGACATGTAGACATGTAGGCATGTAGACCTGTAGACATGTAGACATGTAGACATGTAGGCATGTAGACATGTAGACATGTAGGCATGTAGACATGTAGGCATGTAGACCTGTAGACATGTAGACATGTAGACATGTAGGCATGTAGACATGTAGACATGTAGGCATGTAGACATGTAGACATGTAGACTTATAGACATGTATGTAGACATGTAGACATGTAGACATGTAGACATGTACATGTAGACATGTAGGCATGTAGACATGTAGACATGTAGACATGTAGGCATGTAGACATGTAGCCATGTAGGCCTGTAGACATGTAGCCTGTAGACCTGATCTGTAGGCCTGTAGACATGTAGCCGTAGACATGTAGGCATGTAGACCTGTAGACATGTAGACACATGTAGACATGTAGACATGTAAACATTAGGTAGACATGTAGACATGTACATGTAGGCATGTAGATGTAGACATGTAGGCATGTAGACATGTAGACATGTAGACATGTAGGCATGTAGACATGTAGACATGTAGACATGTAGACATGTAGGCATGTAGACATGTAGACATGTAGACATGTAGGCATGTAGACATGTAGACATGTAGTAGACATGTACATGTAGACATGTAGACATGTATGTACATGTAGACTTGTAGACATGTAGACATGTAGACATGTAGGCCTGTAGACATGTAGACATGTAGACATGTAGACATGTAGACATGTAGGCATGTAGACATGTAGACATGTAGGCCTGTAGACATGTAGTAGACCATGTAGACCATGTAGTCATGTAGACATAGTAGACTGTACATGTAGACATGTAGACATGTATGGCCTGTAGACATGTAGACATGTAGACATGTAGGCATGTAGACATGTAGACATGTATGTAGACATGTAGACATGTAGACATGTAAGACATGTAAGACATGTAGACATGTAGACATGTAGACATGTAGGCATGTAGACATGTAGGCATGTAGACATGTAGACATGTAGACATGTAGACATGTAGGCATGTAGACATGTAGACATGTAGACATGTAGGCATGTAGACATGTAGACATGTAGGCCTGTATGACATGTAGGCCATGTAGACCATGTAGTAGACCTGTAGACATGTAGACATGTAGGCCTGTAGACATGTAGGCCTGTAGACCTGTAGTCCTGTAGATAGACATGTAGGCCTGTAGACATGTACATGTAGGCCATGTAGACCATGTAGACATGTAGGCATGTAGACCTGTAGACATGTAGACATGTAGGCATGTAGACCTGTAGACATGTACATGTAGACATGTATGTAGACATGTAGACATGTAGGCATGTAGACATGTAGGCATGTAGACATGTAGACATGTAGGCATGTAGACATGTATGTAGACATGTAGGCATGTAGGCATGTAGACATGTATGTACATGTAGACATGTAGACATGTAGACATGTAGGCATGTGCAGGCATGTAGACATGTAGACATGTAGACATGTAGGCATGTAGACATGTAGGCATGTAGACATGTAGGCATGTAGTAGGCATGTAGACATGTAGACATGTAGACATGTAGACATGTAGACATGTAGACATGTAGGCATGTAGACATGTAGGCATGTAGACCTGTAGACAGAGGCATGTAGATGTAGACATGTAGGCATGTAGACATGTAGACATGTAGGCATGTAGACATGTAGGCATGTAGACATGTAGACATGTAGGCATGTAGACATGTAGACATGTAGACATGTAGGCATGTAGGCATGTAGACATGTAGGCATGTAGGCATGTAGACATGTAGACATGTAGACATGTAGGCATGTAGACCTGTAGACATGCAGGCATGTAGACCTGTAGACATGTAGACACATGTAGACATGTAGACATGTAAACATGTAAACATGTAGACATGTAGACATGTAGGCATGTAGACATGTAGGCATGTAGACATGTAGACATGTAGACATGTAGACATGTAGACTTATAGACATGTAGGCATGTAGACATGTATACATGTAGACATGTAGACATGTAGACATGTAGGCATGTAGACATGTAGACATGTAGACATGTAGGCATGTAGACATGTAGACATGTAGACTTATAGACATGTAGGCATGTAGACATGTAGACATGTAGACATGTAGACATGTAGACATGTAGGCATGTAGACATGTAGACATGTAGACATGTAGGCATGTAGACATGTAGGCATGTAGACATGTAGACATGTAGACATGTAGATCTGCAGGGTACGGATTAATATCTAAACATTCACAGGAACTTGTGACTAAACTCGTCGACATCAGGGGCATCGTATTTTATTCATATTTGATTTCTAATCATGGATTAATTACCAGTGCTGTGTCCGGGTTGCTAAAGAATGAACCAATCGTCGACTGCACGTGTCGTAAAAGGCATCAAAGCACTAAGATCCAAACGAACGTTAGAACGAGCATTCGGTTAATGAGCGTCTAGGCTCCAGAAATTGCTACAAAATTTTATGAAACGAATAGAAAAGTTTAAAAGATCTAATCGTATTCCGACAGTAATCAAACTGGGACTCAAGGCAGGATAATGATAATAATGGTGATTTGATTCCTTATGAGACTTACATAAAGTTCAATTCAACATTATGGCCATTCAGAGTGTTGGCAAAAAGAGTTTTTATCAACAACTTCCGCTGCTGCCTGTCAAAGAATGTTTGACGCCGATATTCAGTAACATCACTTCAAATAAATAAATCTTGGGATAATATTTAAGCGACTCTTGATTTACCGAGTGTGATTTATTCCACACGACTTTAGATGTAATGAATGATTTTATACGACTCCAAACAGTCGTGCAGCCAATATAAATGCCAGTATAAACTACATACTGATGCTAGTATATAAAATGCGCATTTATACAGATGCTAGAATGTACGTTGGACTTTTTTGCACTGGTTTTCTGGATTTTGCACCTTTTTGGAAATATTTTTGCTCGTCGGCTTGCATTTTGCTCAATATTGCTCGACATTGTCATTGATGACGGTAGCACTCTAATTGTTAATGTTGTTGTTATTATGCGATTTTTCATTAGTGTGCGATTCATACCTTACCACGTATACCTGGTGATTCACACCAGAAACCAGACAGCTTAACGCCACATGACGCATTATAATGTTGAATTAAAATTGCAATTTACGCAAAAAGCCATCTGTTAGCCTTTTCCGTAATCCATATCATGCTCCTATACACTCGTGGCATGCTACTATACACTCGTGACATGCTACTATACACTCGTGACATGCTACTGTACACTCATGACATGCTACTGTACACTCGTGGCATGCTACTATACACTCATGACATGCTCCTATACACTCGTGACATGCTACTAATCACTTATAGCATGCTACTAATCACTTCTAGCTTGCTGTTGGACACTTGTATATAGCATGCTACTTTACACTTATAGTATGCTACTGTACACTTACAGCATTCTACTGTACATCTATAGCATGCTACTGTAAACTTATAGCAAGCTACAGTACACTTGTAGCATGCTACAGTACACTTGTAGCTACTAGCTTGCTACAGTACTCGTGTAGCATGACTTCCAGACGACCTGATTGAGAGTTTCTTCATGCATGTTTCAGATACTACTATCAGCGCGGTATACTGAGCAGAGTGGTTGGACAGAGACTGGTCTATCAGTTTGCTACACTTCCCTCTGACCCAGCCACTCTGCAGCTGTAGCTACAACTCTAATAGAATGCTACAAGATCTTGCTACCATCTTACGAGATACTGGTACTACTACTACCAGTAGTGGTGCTACTGATTTGACGCCGCGTCCAGAGCCTAACTAAAGAAATACAGACTACTTACACAGATCGGTATGCAATTCGGGCTATATATTGATTAAGTTGCAGAGCCCATGTTGTGGATAATGATCAGGAAGAGCATCCGGTCTTATAGTCTAGTAAAAGCTGCAGCCTTACTCGTACAAATGTACTAGAAGAGAATTCGACTGCGCTGTTTTCACAAGATCTAGCATGAACTTGTTTGAATGACCTGATGTTATGGATTTATATGATTCTCTTGCTGTGAGCATTAAAGATTACAACCGAGTACTTTTCTTGATCAGGTAACGAAGTACTCTAGTATAAAATAATGTTGAAGCTAAAATCTAACCTATTCAGCGATACTAAGGTTTTTTGCACAGTTCTGGAGTTTGACGTATTTCTTACCTATTACTACGTCTCCATTACTACGTCACTTATTTTGCAACTAACTTTGTCGTGTTGTGCACTGTATAGTGGATTAGTTTAAATCAACGACTGGTTTGCTATCTGTGAAACCAGAAAACGTAGCCATTTTGTAGTTTATGATATTTATCGTGTAAATGTTTGCAATTAAAACGATTCATAAGATTTACAGTTGGCACCCATATAACCATGTATCGATGTGTTCATGGAATTCGTTCCACAATTTAGCAACTAATTTATCGGCATCGCTACGCTTACATGTGTGTTTCTACTCTGTGATTTCAATTGTGGTACCTTACATGCATGAAGTTAGCCTTTACTCTATTTTAAATATTTACTGATACGGAGCTGCTGCTGCTGCACTTCAACTGACATTATTTTTCTAAAATAAAATAAATTGACTGTTGAGAAATTAATTTATCCGTTATCTCAGATATTATAGTTATCAATTTGCTTGTATTTGTTATTAACTGATGAACAGCGATTTTCACAGATTACATGTAGATTTGTAGTTTGAGACAAAGAGATACGTTTAGTTTTGTGGTAGCGTTGAATTTTGTGTAAGACCGTCATTTAATTCATTCTTAGCTAATATTAGCTAGGATGATGTTTTATTACAGCGCTAACACGTGTCATAGCGTTGCACATATTATTAAATTCAGACCAAAATTTATAAGTTTTGTCACCGTTGCTAATATACTTCTGGCTGGCTGGAGCCAGTGGCGAAGTCAGTAATATATTCGACCGCCGATCAGTATGTGCGGGGTTCATATCCTGGGCTCGCCCATCACTGACATCGATTTCGAGTGAGGAAACTGACCTTAACCTTAGCTTTTTTAGCTTTAGGGCCTATAGTTACTACTCGATATTTAATGTGAATCATAGCCAAGAAGGCATAAAAATTATTCTTAATACAAGATAACTTTTATTTCAAAAAACTGAAAATTATAAATACTATACGGCAACTTCAAATTGAATATTGATTTTAAACTCAATCTGTGTTTTGTAAAGGAACCGTTAACTTAACTGTAGGCCATACTTTATGATAGTGGTATAAATATGTGTGCTTCCATTAAAGCCTTTTGATGAAATACAATTTAGCATGCTCGAAAACAGGTGCGATCATTTTTATTTTCTGTATTTATCTGTATCAACCAGAGTCCAATGTTCTCTTTCAATATGATGTATTAGTGTCATAATCAAATATAGTAATAAATGTAATATCACAAATACACTAAAATGATACAATTCAGAATACAGAACACTGTCTGATTTCTGCTCCATATTATCTCCACCAAACTTTTCCTCTTAAATAATTACCGAACACAGATATGAAAATGATTACCGCAGTTCCAGGCAGATTTATGATCTTAATTAAGAAAGCTGAACCAGGATTTTATTCTACCCCAGAGACTCCTGTGATTCTTCTTATTCCTCCTATCTACTTTAAATGATTTATTTCTGGCTGGCAGGCTAACGTTATCATCCAGGTCCGTTAACATCTTACTGAACCTCTCGTTAAACGAATCCGCGCTAGTGGATAACTTTTCGTATTTATAGGAGTCACTAGAATGCGACCTTCTTGAATTATACGACATCTTCCGAGATGCGCTACTGCTGTTGTTGACGCTGCTGTACTTAGAAATACTTTCCCTGCTGGAGTTCGAAGAAACGTCTTCGTCCGTTTCCTCACCTGAAGATGGTGTTGGTGACGTCGAGTGATTTGATGCAGCAGCACTGCTGTCCTCGCTAGAAGAACCTGCACATCTGACTCTGGTGGAGCCCTCCTCTGATGAAGAGAGGTCGCTCTCTGAGCCTTGGCCGCAGACTTCTTCGTCAGGGAGCTGCGTGAGACGTTTGAAGTCTTCGACGAGCTGCAGCAGAGACTCTTCAGAGACATCTGCCTTAGAGGCGCTGTAGGTTCTCTTGTTATCAGGATCGATGATCGCTAGGACCGGATTGTGCCCGTCTAACTGCGCCATCTCACGAACAGTCTCTGCTATATCTCCGCCCTGCAGCATAGTGTTTGTGACAAAATCAGAAATCAGTTGAGATATAGCGCTCTGAAAATTGCACATCACTGCACAACGATACTGAAACATCTCAGTTGTGCTGTAGAACACACAATGCCCAACGTTTTAAGTCTACAAGAACAGAGAACGCAGTTGCAAAATTAAGTATTTGTGACCAAGAAGGTCTGAAGATCTGAAGAAATGAATCATTATCAAAATGCCGTGTAATACAGGGCTTTATCGTAGTACATAGTGTTGTAATAGTTGTCTTACACATCTCCAGATTTTAGCACCATCAGTACAACTATTTACATGTATTTAGCTGTTTTTAATTTAATTGAAGCCTTTGTGGGCATGCGTCAGAGCCTTCGGGCCTGTATGTCCATTTTCATGTCATTCTATGCATTGTGTACAGTATCATTGTAAGTTGTGTGAAAACATCTAACTGGAGCTACATGCCATAGACCTGTGAATGGGCAGTGCACTAAGAGAAAGCGAAAGAGTGTGCAGCACTACTGCAAAGTTTTTCGACGTCAATTTAAAGCGGATATCTCTTCCTAGTGTTCTTCAAAGTAGCAGGTCTAAGGTACATACTTACAATCGGAGTCTTCTTTAAAGCTCAAGAAAGAGCACTCAGTATACCAACAAGTTAACCCTTTCAAACAAAGGCTCTATGGTTACTTGAAAACTGATAGAGCCCTTAATAAAGTTAGGCGTTCAAATGGCCGTATCACTGGACAAAGATACCAAGAGATTAAACTAAACATCTGAAATCTCAGAAAAGTTCGATGTCAAAGATTAACAAACTAACGGACTCACGTCGAGTCCTTCATAGAGGAACCTAAGGACTGGAAGAGGCTGCCCGGAGCTCCTCGACTCCTTCTGCTCCACTCGATACGACTCCGCGCAGTCAATGAGCAGATCCTCTGCTTCACTGATAATCTTCTTATCACCACCTGTGAGATAAATCAATCCATCACATCCTCAGCGTAACTGATAAGTTTCTTATCACTACCTGTGAGATCAGTCAATCAATCAGATCATCAGCGTGACTGATAAGCTTCTTATTACCAACTGTGAGATCAATCAATCAGACGGACAAATTCGCTAAACTTACTAGCCTGTCAGGAACTCAGTCATTTAATTAATAGGTTAATAAAGGAGTTATAAATAAAAAATCAATAAATCAAATACTGAATCAAGCAATCCATCCATCGAGCAATTAATCAAGCGATCAAACAATAAATTAAAAGATAATTTAGTTATACAGGCATTCAGTTAATTAATCATTAATAAAAACTCTTTTAAATGAGCGGTATCTCAACTAACAAATCCCGAAATCGATTGTGTTCATCAATACCCGATGATTAGATTAGAAAATGGTTCAATCAAGCAAAACTTAGACCGGCAAGTCCACATAAGAACTTATGAAATATCTGAAAGTGTATTTTGTTCGTACGTATACAAATGAAGATTGTAAAAGTAAAACAAACACTTAATAGCAATATTAATGATAATAATTTATTACTGTTATTTATTGTTATTCTTATTATTATTATTGCTTTTATTATTATTATTATTAATTAATTAATTAATTAATAATAATAATAGTCTATTTGCATGCCAACCCTGGTTAAACCGGGATTCAAGGGAGGATGATGATGATGATTAATTTACCATTACTTTAGGCCTAATAGCAGTAATTTTCATATGAGTTAAACCTTATTTTGACAATTGTATAACTGATATTTATTAGACTTAGTGAATTGAGATGAGACAGGTGTGTACCAGGTGTGTTCCTTTCCCATACCATATCGGCGACTAGCTAGATAGAGCAATGTTCTCACTGGAGACCGATTGAAAGGTATTGGGCTTGTTTTAGTTAATTGCATCATTGATTATGTTTATTGTAAGCTTGTACTTTTATTTCACTTCTTGAACACTTTGTACGTATGCGATTTTACACTGAGTTTGTTGAATAAACATATATATATATATCTATCTATCTATCTACCAGTGAACAGAATCAGACAGGCAGTCAAATCCAGACAACAGGTTTCTTCGTTCAGCTCTTCAACTGCAGGTCTGGACCACAGGAAGTTCTACATAGCAAATATATGATAATATATCCTCGTGTTGTGTCCGGGTCTTGTTAGCATTTATTATTAGCATTTATGGGAGACCAGATGGAAGAAAAAGAATGAATATCGAGAAAATGGCGAAGAATAGTTTTGGGGCGGAACATCATAGAGAAATCTTTGGCTGGAACCAACCCTAGGATGATCACATTGTGTCCGGGCCACTGATGAATAGACCAACAGTAAACTATACACGTTGTAAGAGGTGACTAAACAAAAAATGAGGAAGGTAAAAAGAAATCGCCCAGAAGTTCACATTATCCTCAGTTTATGGCTACATTAAAGTATAGATAATGGCTACATTAAAGTTTATGACTACATTAAAGTAAGAGTTTTTGGTAATGAGACAAACTCGTTAATGAATGGCCGATGGAACGCTCTTTATGGAGCAGAATGTGAGTGGGAGTGTGTGTATTGTACCTGCCACTTGAGGGAACACTAGAAAAAATATATAGTGAAACGGTCATAACTTCGTTCTTCATTTTTCATCTTTGTTCTTCACTGTTCAAATATCATCGACAGCTGATGCAAGCAGTTCAATTCTGATGGGAAATCGGCAGGCCTACAAAACTTAAACGAAATGACTGCCTGTTCAATAAGCCAAATTAAACGAAACGAAATTCTCCTAGTTTTCGTAGAAATGTTGTAAGTTGTAACTGTTTTTCAATTAAATATTTTTAAACTAAATTTGCGGAACGAACATACATAGGCCTATTCCTCCTCCATAAGACCTGAAAATTGAGTGAAATTACTTTTAATTTTAACTTAGTTATGTACTTTTCGCTAGGAGAAATGTTTTTGCTGCTGGCTGTAGACAACACTACTTCGGCTATATATTATTCATCAAGTAAATCAGTTATTTATATTTAACTGATTAGTATCCAGGTAGTTTCTGTTTCGAATGTTGGCAAGATTCAATACTACATACTGCGACTACGTTACAATAGCAAAATAACTCTAATTTAATCAAGTAACAATTTAATACTGCACCTTGATTACTTTAGCGTTGTTTACAACTTTATCGTCCTTGATTTCGGGTCTGCAATTGCAGTCGATTATCTCGTCGTTTTCACCGACCGTAGAGAAGCAAGGAATACCTAAACCAAATAAACGCACTTAGTCTTTTGTGTCCAATCTATCTGTCTGAACCACATAAAAATCGCTTCAATTTAGTAGTAAAATAAGGCCTAAGTTGAAGATGGATTGGATTTACTACTATGTCATGCAACATTGCAAGATTCAACAAAAGTGTTAATGCATCATACTAGTCGACTATGAACTCAATAGCTCTGACAGCCTCAGCAAGCTTTTGATAATGTAGATCAAGGCAAGTTGAACAAGACTGCTGTTCATCAAACGAGCAATTCAATGGGCAAGCTTATATATAATGGTCGATACAGATGTAAGTATGGATAGATAGATAGATTAAATTGTAATTAATCCATCTAACTGAGGAAGGCAACGCGAAACCACCTCAGAAGCCATACTTTTCCCTAGCTATAGGCTACATAAGGTATGGATAAGGCATAGACTTTGTGAAGTGATTAACTTATCGATCTAAGGAGTGCTCTTATGGAGCGAGAAAACAGATTTTGAGTATGAATATGTACCTTGAACCTGCCACTATAGAGAGCCATGTAAGTATAGGCATGATCAGACGATTATGTAGCACTCCAGTCAGTGAAGAAAAACAACTTAACGATATTTGGATTTGCAATATATTTGTACAAATAAGCCAACAAATTGTGGCTCTTCTTTATGCACATTATGTTTCTGTTACTTGCAAATACAGATGAAAAAAACGTTTTTTTACGTTTTTTATCTGTTAAAAAAAAGCGTTTTTAATTTTTTTTTAATAAAAAGCGTAAAAAAAGTAAAACCGTAAACCTACTTCAAAGACGCTGTGCGGGCAATAGTTTGCGCTGGGCCAGGTTACACACCACCAGGAAGTGATCAGATTGGTGGAAAGTTGTTCGACGAGGAAGTATCCAGCCTCTCCTCCATAGTGAACAAGTATAAAGGAGATGCAGCCGTCACAGGTGGAACTCTTGTAAGTGATGGGTGGTCTGTATGTGACCTATAACTGTAACTGCAACAACTGACAGTGTGGCTGTATGTGACCTGAAAGTATTTGTTTATATTTGTATGGCGTCTATGGATACACTTTAGAACTTTAAATCAAGTCTAGTTGTAATAAAATTGTGTAGCGCTATGGAATGAAGGCATGGTAATATATATGCAAGCCTACGTGTGCGCTACTAACGTTTTTTTAAACGTTTTCTTAGGTTTTTATTTTTTGGGGAAAAAACGCGTTTTTTAACGTTTTTTATTTTTGGTTAGAACGTTTTTTTTCATCTATGCTTGCAAACCCTGTGCCGAGAAGAAAAATAACGAATCAATGTTCTACAATTATATTCTAACCGTGTATATTAAAGAACAGTAGCAACTCCTTTATTCGTGGATCTTTAAACGGTATGGCGAGCCAAGGCATAGATTTATAATGCCGTAAAAACGAAGGCTCCGAGCGATCCAGTGAAACAAATATTATCTCCAAGTCCTTTCCATCAGCGCGGATTGTTTTGTACAAGTCCTTCAACCACGAAGTAAAAGTCTTGCATGGCTTGCACTATACAAAATCAAAAGCAAAGTGATACAGACTCAGCTCTGCACGAAGAGGAAAATAGGATTCTCGCTTTCGACTTTTAAAAAACCTTGATGTCAATTCATGATCTTTGATTTCGAGAAAAATCCGTGTAACATCAGGAATTGAGTCTATGGAAGAAACCGAATCGAGCAGTTCAAACTGAAATACGATTATAAAACCGAAATGGTATTCTTAATCAAATTTAAGAAAATTCCTATACATGTATGCGCCTATAGTTTATGGGGAGTATATACATGCAGTTCGTTTAATATCACACAACAAAACGTTTACAAATATGTCGTATCCAAATTAGAATGAAATTTATAATTACTTCAAATTGAGCTATTTCTCTGTAGTACGAACAAGTCTGCAAAATGTAAAAAGGGCAATAAAGTATAGAAAGTACAAGAGTAGGCCAACAATAAGTAGGCCTACAAGAAAGGTTTAAAGTGTAAAGTAAAAGAATGGTTGTGTATCAAATTCTCTATTTTATACTGCAGTAAACGCAAGTCCTCTACAGACAACAGAATTTGGTATCTGGTTATATACATACTGGATATCATTGCTAACTAACTGAAGACATAATTGATAGATAGTGAAACAATCTAAAAATGTAGAAAAATGTAAATATTTTAAATTCGCATAGAATCAATAAAGCGATTAATACTCATTGCAAGTAGCTAAATAAATAATAGCGAATTAGTTAACTAATGCTCACGCATATACTTAGCATATACCATAAGCCATTATAGTGTCATATTCGGGTACCTACAAATTAAAAAATATATTTAAATTCAATCCATGATGGCGCTATCACTTGAGAAATACTTGTTTAAATATCTAGGCAAGTTTAGCAAAATACAAATCTAATTCATTAAATGGAGGCAAAGGAAAACAAAATTAAAATTAAAATCAACAATAATCTATTAAACAATAATCTATTAAATACCGGAAATATATTTAATAATATAACTAATAATCTACTATAGGGCCTACATATAATATTACTATAGGCCCTGAATTACCCTATTACAGTCTTGCTGGTTAACCTGATATTTCAACTCTTCTTACTTTGTCGCATCTAAGCACTTAAAAGCAGTACTAAGCGTTTACCTGACGCGCTAATAAATTGATTTATTTAATTTTGGTAAATTAGTTGTAAAAGTAAAACACATCGTAGCCTTAGCATACCCACTGAGCCGCAAAGTAGAAACCCTTTATGGTTTCCGCACGAAGGAGCTGTTTGCTATCATGCCTTGCTTCACCTTTCAGCAGTTCCCCCGCCAGCACTTCTGAGAGAGATTTCTTGGGCCACGGAAAGAACCGACCATTGGGATCATCGCACAGAGCGTCACGTCCATCGGTGGTTATCAACTTACCTGTGGACCCTTCCAGCAGAACCAGAGCCGGTATTGACGTGATGTTGTACTTCTTTATCAGTCCTATCTAGAATATACGATATAGGCCTAGTATAGTAAAGAAATTGGTATGTATTTGTAACATGCATGTGTGATGCGTTTCCACTGTTCAGTGCAACTGGTTCAAGGTAGTAACTTTCAGCCAGGAAGATCAAAATGTAGGGAGATTAAAATTATAATTAATTAATTAATTAATTAATAATTAATTAGAATTAAAAGTTACAGCCAACGGCGCGTAGGATGGGATGCTCTGTAAGGTAAATTTTCCGTTTCGACGCTGAGAAAAACGCTATTGAGCAAGGAGCACTAATATTAATAAAAAACCGATGTGTCTGCTTCGTGATATAGAACAGTTGTAGTCAAAACAATCAAACTGTGTTCAATCCAACAATACATGCATAGACTTTAATGAAGTAGTTAAGTAAATATTCGTTATAGTTAAAGAAATACATGTATCTGTAAAAAACGTTCTAAGCCTGTCACGAGAAGGGACTATGCAGGGACTGATGAACGAATGAAAGCCAAAAAAAGCTTTTCCATTTGCTTCGACTATTGATGAATGGTTACATTAGTACCTGAGAGAAGGAGAGAGAGAGAGAGAGAGAGAGAGAGAGAGAGAGAGAGAGAAGTATTGTACACAGAGAGAGAGAGATGGAGAGACAAAGAGACAGCATACAGGCAGAAAATGAGACCAATGGAGATAGCGCTAATTATAGTAGTTTGCATATCATTTCTACGCGTAGATAATTATAATGATAGATACAATATAGACCTACATGTAGGCCTAATATATTCTGCAGAATTTTTTTCATTTGTTATACAAATAGGCCTAATATAATGAAGCAAATCATAGAAATAATTCTCTCTTCAGTGCACTGCTAAGTGGCAGGTTCAAGGTACATATTCATACTCAAACTCTACTTTCTCGCTCCACAAGAGCACTCCTTAGATCAACAAGTTAATCCCTTCACGAAGTCTATGCCCAATCCATGCCTTATGTAGCCTATGGCTTGGTAAAAGTGGTTTCCCGTTGCCTTCCTCCCGTGTGCACGTAAAATTGCAGTAAGCACTTATTTAGTACATAAAAATACAACAAATATTCATGTACGTCGCACTTACTCGTAGATCTGTTTCATAGTAGGGGATAGCGTACCACGGCATGTCTGCAAGACATCGGTGGAAGAAGTCTTCCCGCTCATCACAACTCACGAACACTATCTCCAGCCGCTTCCCGCCATTGTCAATACTGGCCTGATGAAATCTGTTGTAGAAGGCTACCAGAAATGGCGTGAATTCATAACCAGCAGGATAGATTCCGGAGAAATACAATCCAATGATCTTATTTTCCTGCATTAATTCATGTGTTGAAATCGAATCGTAGTAGCTTGTAACCCATTCCCCGAGTAAATCTATCAAAGACTCCATTTTCACGTAGGCGTAATAACTATAAATATAGCCAGATATACAACTTTTGATCTGTAATATCTTGGGAATACAACAGCAACTTAAAGTTCAATTGAAAATACACTTTAAGGATTAGGATGCAGTTTAGAGATTAAGGAAGTTCTAAGTTGATCAATCGCCGTAGCATGGGAGCAATGAGCCAAAGGTTAAAATGGTTTTTCTAGAGAAAATATCAAATAAAGAAATATTCTTTAGTCATATCCATCTCTCAACCTATAGGCCTACATGTGGCTCAATTCAGACTCTAATTAATCGGAATTTTATGGATAAAAAATTAAAAATATTCTAAAGCTGATATTGACGTCTGTTTCATCTATTGAAAGCGATATCAGTGACGGGAGAGCCCAGAATTAGAACCACGTATCTACCGGTCCAGGTCGGATGTCTTACGGACCTCGCCACCGGCATAAGATCAGCATGGAAAGCAAATCATTCTAATTGTGCATGCATTCCAGCGTTTCACAAAACTCTTTTAAAAATCCCATATTTGATACAATACTGAGGATGATGCTTTGTCATGCATATCATTCGTAATGAAATTTCTTGTAAAGAGATTTCTAGAAGATGGATATGTTTAGATTGTAAATGTCAAATTTTCGTATTAAGTTTAAATTTATATTTCAGATATAATTATTATTATATTGTTAATAATTCATTGGATGTTAAATATTATTAACTCCTTGCTCTTCACATCTCTCTCAGTTTTGAAATAATTGACACTGATGTAGCCTATAATCTCTTTACGCCACAACGCTGCTTCATACTGCTACATGTAGACTATAAAGGCTTCTGATTTTATCTCTGCCAATGTAGGCAAATAGTAACGGTGAAAATATTACATAACATAACGGCACACTGGGTCAGGAAGAACAGATGCTTGTTTAAGACCCATTTCCTCCTTCCTCTCAATGGTTATTAGTAATCGTTGCCTTTTGATGGCGCATCAATTGCAGCCGGCGCGGATTTAATAATAATAATAATAACAACAACAATTAAAGTGCTACAGTCATCAATGACAACATCGAGCACTATTGAGACAAAATCAAGCCGGCGAGCAAAAAAAGAAGGTCCAAAAACGGTGCAAATTCAAAAATCCAGAAATTCAGTCCAAAGTAAAGGGAGTTAAAGAAAAGGTGGTTTAGGCGCAGGTCGCTGCTCATGGACACTGGATGGAAAAGAGAGATGGAAAAGATAGGTCTTCAACTGCTTATGGAACTGCTCATAGGAAAGCAAAGGCTGATGTGATTCAAATGAAGATTTGAATAAATCAATGAAATTAAATGAAGATAGAATAACCCTCCATCACCCTGGAATTTTTCTTTCAAAGCTGTCAACACTCGGTCTTCCAAAGTGGTCGCCCACAAAGTACTAACAGAGGCCAATGCAGCTTAACTTCGATTATTGACGCGCAACTAAACCAAGTGCGCTAATCCCGCCGTCAATTCTTTTAATCTCTATTGTATGCCTTGCCTATTGTACCTAAATCTCTTAGCCTTTGAAACGAACATATTGGTTTACCGCCTAGGAGTCTTTTACATGTATATTGTAGAATATTTACTTTATTCTCATCAGTTTGATAAAATCACATCTATTTTGCATGTTTATGAAGCTGATTAATACAGAACCGTTAACAAATACCAGCACGTTTTCAACATACACATTACGTTTGTTTACCTGTTTGAATCAGTAATCAATTATGACGTCAATTTAAAATTTAAAATATTAAATACATTCCTCGGTGACTTAGGTTATAAACTTTATAATACGACGATCGAAATTGAATTAAAATTTAAGGTGAAGATCCAGCCTAGGGGAAGATGAGAAATTAAACTGATATTCTTGACCTTAGAGGCATAAGGCACTCAACAAGCTTGCTAGCAAACATGAGCTTCCTGAGAGTGAGCTTTCATACATTATAACATAACAACAATTACAGTGCTACAGTCATCAATGACACCATCGAACACTATTGAGACAAATATGATATGAATTATCTAATAAAATAAGATAATTATTTAAACGTCCATGATCGAACTAACGAGAGTTCAATTCACCTTAGCTTCTGTTATTTAAAATACCTTAATACATTAATTACGGGCGCATTCAGAACTCGTTAGTATTATTTGAGACAAGAGCAGCAATTGTCAGTGAGACTTGTGCTACTATCAGCAATATGAGAGTAGCACTCCAATTTTTGTTGTTGTTGAACATCAAATTTGCAGTCTGCGAGGGAATGGCAGGTGCCTAAGTAATACATAAACGCTTCTACTAAATTCGAGAAAATTACATAAGATCGTGTCTTAGTAATTTTAAAATTACTAAGACACGATACTTTGGAATGAATTTCTGGATTTTGGAATTTGCACCGTTTTTGGACCTTCTTTCTTGCTCGCCGGCTTGATTTTGTCTCAATAGTGCTCGATGTTGTCATTGATGACTGTAGCACTCTAATTGTTGTTATTGTTATTATTCTTAAATTGAATTTGGCTCTTAATGTGGAAATTCGAAAGTTATATGCCTACGATCTAATGCTAAATAAAAATAACAAGCATTGTAGTGAAATATGCAACCATGTTGATATCTATCATTTTTAACCGTTAGAAAATTTATCCCATTTTCCGAGTAATCAGTCCAGTGAATTTCCGCGATTTTACTCTCATATCAGCGCGCCCTGGAATCGAACCCATGAGAGTTCAATTCACCTCAGATCCTGTTATTTAAAATTTCATGACGTTACCTCAAGCCTCTAACCACTTAGCTATTGAGACTTTCTAAAATTTAGTCGGACGAAAAAACCAAGCGTCTAGTTAACGTTAGTTTCCTGTCTCCAGGTCTATCAATGACAGGAAGAACACAGAATTTGAACCCTCTACCTACTGTTACACAATCAGACCATTGACCAATATGCTGCCGGCTGAGTTCATAGACTACCGACTCAATCCAACCAACGAAATGTTTCTATTAGATTAGATAACACTACTCTTTCATCTCTACTTGATAAGCATGCACCTCTGACTACCAAGAAGCTTAAGAAGTCTAGCCCTTGGTACACTTCTGATCTGAGAAAGCTAAAGGCTGCATGCTGTAGAGCTGAAAGAAAGTGGCGTCATACACATTCAGATTTTTGGAAAACTGTTTCTAATTTGCAACACAAGATTTATCGTACTGCTATTGCTAATGCTAAGAAAGAGTACTACTCCTCTTTTATCAGTAAGGCTGTGAATGTCAAGAGATTGTGGAAAACCGTTAATGATTTTTTACATAGATCTAATTCTCCTTCTCTTCCTTCTACTCCTGTTGAGTCACTGCCTGAACAATTTTTCAATTACTTTACAGATAAGATAAGCAATCTTAGAGAATCTATCACTCCACCTCATAACTCTACTCCTCATACTCCATTAGAGAATCATTCCAAGGATGAGCTTTCTAATTTCACTCCAGTTACAACTGAAGAGATTACTAAATTAGTTTTAGACTCTCCAGCCAAACATTGTGACTTGGACCCTATCCCAACCTCTCTTTTAAAGAAGTGTATTCACATACTTGCTCCTGTATTAACATTGATTGTTAATCTCTCTCTCTCTCTCTACTGGCATATTTCCATGCGCTTTTAAGCTTGCAATTATTACCCCATTGCTTAAAAAGCCCACACTGGATAAGGAATCATTGTCAAATTACAGGCCTATATCTAATCTGTCATACATATCTAAACTCACTGAAAGAATTGTTCTTCAGAGGCTTTCTACTCATCTCTCTTACACTGATCTATTTAATAAGCATCAAGCTGCTTATACTAAGCATCGTTCAACTGAAACGGTGCTTCTATCTGTGTGCAATTCTATTGTTAATGCCATGTGCACGCAACGCTTAACTGGCTTATGTATGCTTGATCTTTCGGCCGCTTTTGATACCATTGATCGCAATATTCTTCTGGAACGTCTTTCTTCCTGGTTTGGTATTCGTGGAATTGTTCTTGATTAGTTTTCCTCCTATCTGATGGATCGTTCTTTTAGTGTGAAAGTGATGGAGTTCATCTCTTCGCCTTCTCACTTAATGTACGGTGTGCCTCAAGGCTCCGTTCTTGCTCCTATCCTCTTTAACCTCTATACAACACCCCTAAGCTCTCTAATCTCTTCTCATTCTATTGATCATGAACTATATGCTGATGACACTCAACTGTACACTTGTTTCACCTCTAACTCCTATTCTAATGCTGAAATCCTCCTGCAACAAAGTTTTCAGTCTATATCCTCTTGGATGTCTGCTAATTTCTTGGCACTTAATTAATCTAAGACTGAATTCTTATCGGTCGGGACACCTCAACAGCTTCTGAAGCTGAATGGGAAAACTCTTTCGTTATCTTCGGATATTAAAATATCACCTGTGTCTTCTGTGAGAAATCTCGGTGTTATCCTTGATAAACACCTAACCTTCCACGAACACATAACTAAAACTTCACAAGCGTGTTTCTTCCATATCCGTGATCTTCGTCGAATACGTCCATATTTGTCACGTGGGACAGCTTCTACAATTGGTGCAGCTCTTGTGCAATCGAAGTTGGACTACTGCAATTCCCTGTTTTTAAATCTCCCTGGCTGTGAGATTGATCGGTTGCAGTTTGTTCAGAATTCTCTTGCGCGAGCAATTTCTTGTAGTTCCAAGTACTCACATGTTACGTCTATTTTAAAGTCTTTGCACTGGCTGAAGATTAAAGAGCGTATCATTTACAAAACAGCTTCCTTAACCTACAAGTCCATCACCATCCCTGGACAAACTTGTATGTCTCACTTTATTAAAGTGATGCAGCCTGCTGTTACTCGGTCTTCTAAGTTAATTACTCTTGTGAGACCTAGCTTACCTTCACGCTCTAAGTTATCTAATCATTCTTTCCAGCATGCTGCACCGCAGATCTGGAATTCTCTTCCATCCAATCTTCGGAAAGCTTCATTTGAATCACATCGGCCTTTTGCTTTCCTATGAGCTGTTCCATAGGCAGTTGAAGACCTATCTTTTCCATTTCTCTTTTCCATCCAGTGTCCATGAGCAGTGATCTGCGCCTAAACCACCTTTTCTTTGACTCCCTTTACTTTGGACTGAATCTCCGGATTTAGGAATTTGCACCGTTTTTGGACCTTCTTTTTTTGCTCGCCGGCTTGATTTTGTCTCAATAGTGCTCGATGTTGTCATTGATGACTGTAGCACTCTAATTGTTGTTGTTGTTGTTGTTGATAATTTACGATTGGATTCGGTTTCAATTGCATAATCTCGAATAACATATTCTTCTACGACGAACGGAAGTCGAAGAGATGATACAATTTTTCACACTATTTATTCATTTCAAGATAATGACAACATTAGGCCTACTAATAGACAATAATTTTAGTAATATTTATAATAATAATTTAAAGTTCTTGTTCTAATCCAAGAATAATGCCAAGGACGTACGAATAAACACCGCTATAAAGTAGCAGTAAATAACTAAAGACGAAGTTATCACATTGAAATAAGTACACGAAAGTTTTTACTTTAGCCCGGCAATAACGCAAATGGACTGAAATTAGCATCCCTAGTTCTATACCAGCTGCTAAAGTTACAGAAAAATCGTTTAAGGAAGAAGGTCTGATAAATAATGAAGTACAATTAATATCATTGTAATAGTCAAATTGTCACCAGGTACTACAATTATACAGAATATTTAATTATTTCATTTAAATACGATACATGGTTCGCCTAGGGCTGAATGTCGTCATGGTCGATACATTAGTATGTGATCTTATTAATCGTATCTCCTTCCCTCTCTCTCTCTCTAGTGTTCAACCAGGTGTCAGGTTCAAGATACACATTCATACCCAGAGTTTGCTTTCGCGCTCTCATCATCACATTCCAAAGATCAACAAGCTAATTCCTTCACAAAAGGCATCGCTTTACCCGTAGCCTGTAGCTTGGAAAAAAATATTGCTTCTGGGATGGTTTAGCGTTGCCTTCCTCATTTTTAGCTTTGCCGCCTCTTAAGACACCAGCAGTTAACGGTTGGTCTATATTCCAGAGGTTAAAGAGGGGAAACTAAGTTCCACCAGCTCTCTTTTTTCTGAGGTGCTTTCCTCTGCAAGGGGCACATATTAGATACTAGGAGATATCTAAGTACATTACAGGAGTTTCGAAAACTTCTGACTGTTCCCCTAGCTCTAAACTCCAAATTTCACTATTGGTTTATTCTTCAGTGTCCCCGATTTAGTACGAGAAACACAACGCATATTAATATATGAATGAAATACAAATTTAAAACAACTACTTAATTTAGGGTATTATTACAACAGATTAAATTAAATTTCCGTTAATATAAGTCGTTTAGGTTTATGATTTTCGAGAGCTAATTTGTTTACAACAGATTTTAATGAGTTAATTTGTTTACAACATTTGTTTGGAGCAAAGGCTTCATCGGCGACAACTAAAAAAAAAAAAAAAAAAAGTGTATCAATTAATGGAAATCAGTTGGATGCTAAAAATGTGCCACTGTCTGTTAATCAGTTGTAACTATTTATTAAGTTATTCAGACAAATATAAGTGATTAGCAATCAAAGGTCGACAGAGTAAATTCTAAACATGAGTTCTCTGTATACAAGTCAATAACTGTAGGCATACAATATAATTATTAGACTCAGATAATTATAATATCTACAATACCAATTCTGTACGTCAAACTTTTTATTAACGCAGAGGCTTAGATTAAAGTGTTTAGAAATGCTTAGCATATCGCCACTAAATAAGAAAGAATAAATAAGTTTGCTGGCAGCTTACACTAGCTAAATAAGAAAATTACTATGCAATAAATAGGCCATTAGAAGGATCGTTTAAAACAGTATCCTCAAAGATACTGACATGTACAACGTTGCACAGGTAACATAGCATAGATACCTAATATGACTGCAGTGATTCTAGGTGTTGTTCTGAACAATTAACTGTCAGCAAGTGAGACGAGCGTATAAAAATGTTTATGAACCAAGCGGAAACTGATTACTGTGTACAGAAGTTTCATTACAGGACAGGGCATTTGTAGTTGATCAATGCATAGTCAAGTAACTCTCAAAGTAAGTTAACTAAGTTCAGTCTTGAAATATGAAACAAATGGGCGCACAGATTAAGCGTTCAACTATCACTGTTTATACTTCATTCGAAAACAATCATCATATACCTTTAAACTATACCACCAAATACTTCATTACTATTTAAACTATACCATCAAATACATCATTACTATTTAAACTATACCATCAAATACATCATTACTATTTTAACAATACCATAAAATACCTCTGTACTATTCTAACAATACCACTAAATACTTCCTTACTATTTAAACACTACCCTAAAATACCTCATTAGTATTTTAACAATACCTTTAAATACTTCATTGCTATAAGATATTTGATAGTATTGTTAAAATGATAATGAGGTATTTGATGGTATGGTTTAAATAGTAAGGAAATATTTGATGATATGATTAAAATAATAATACTAATAATAATTAATAATTATTAACAATTCGACCAAACATGAGTAGAAATATGATTTATTATACAGATTAAACATAAATGTGAAGAGAGTCCTTCTATAATAAAACTTTGAACTCTGCATCAACACTACTAGATTAGTCTAAATAGAAATGGTTAACAAGAGAGTGTAAAAAATCAAATAGTGATACAAAAGAAAAATATCATGAATTGAGAAGTGACAGTTCAAAAGCACTAGCAAACCATTCCTACCCAGTGCACTAAAAAAAACTTAATTTCAAGGAATTATGCATAAAATACAGTCCACCTAATGCCTATATAGAGAGAGAAAGTTAGGGAAAGATTAAGAATGCAGATGTTAAAAAATTTGATAACATATTCGTATGTGGATACTTAAAAGAAAAGCAGAGGATAACAACGTGGAGGAGTTAGGTGCCATGGACCTGCCAACAGGGAGTAAGCTGAGATAGTGCTTATACAAGTATGCACAGCACTCATTAATAAGTGAATATCTACATATATATGAAGCATTCTTTAATTATGCACATATGGTATATTACTACTAACCCTGTAACATTTATAACCACTTTTTGCTAGTATTTTTAGTTTGAATTGGTCCATCATGCAAAAACACCATCATCACCATCATCATCTTCCCTTGAATCCCTGTTTAACTAGGGTCGGGATAGGAAAAGACTGTCTCAAATCCAAGTAATAGTTTTACAGTATAATGTACAGCTGTAAATGCACAATGCCAGTCAGCTGTCAAACCCATGCTGCCAGTGAGTGGTTTTAAAAATAACAAGGCACAAGCTCCTCCTTAATCGTTAACCAGAGAATTCAGAATAACATTCAAGAACAAAGAGCAAAAACTGTCAATTGAGCTAATCTTGTCAAAGTCTAAAACACTTAACAAGTTTTTCATTCAAAGAAAAATCGTGTATTATTAATTAATATTTATTAAGATAAGAAAGGGCATTCGATTGGTATGCGCGGAGGCTCCAAAAATTGCTACAAACTTTCTAAAACGAATGAAGAAGTTTCTATTTGTATCCCAACCCTAGCCAAACTGGGATTCAAGGAAAGATGACGATGACGCTTAATATTTATTAAGATATCATTACTGGTTAGCTAACCTATATAAGTAATATCACGCAGAATTTAAAGAACGAGTTCTACCTATCAAAACACTTAAGCACACTTGTAAAAAAAATCAATTAAGGTCAAAAATGTGGACATTTGATAAAATAAGGGATCTAATCTAAAGTATTACACACCAACCTTCAATAGTCTCCGTAAGGACATGACAAATAAGCCATTGCTTTGAACCATAGAAAATACGATTAATTCATATCAAGCAATAATAGCACACCATAATTAAAAAACTGATAGAAACAAGAGTACAATATTTCGGTTAAAATGAAGAATTTGAAGAGACATTGCTTAGAACATTACAGTTGTAACATTTTCACACAAAATTATAAAACAGTAAGAATTTGTAAATAAATTTAGTCACAATTTGCATGTTTTGTTCAATTACAGTCAGTACTAAAGGCACAAAGGATCGTGGTGTAAACTTAAGGTCTAAGTTATTCGCATGTAATACTGATACTAAATCCACTGATACAACACGATACAGCTTATTTCAAAAAATTATTCATCACAAAGCGATGATACAAAGAATTAATCTCGTCATGTTCTCTGCTTGGTCGAAGTCTTGGGATTGTTGAAGAGTCTGCGAATGAGGATACCATTGACGATGCTTGCGACAATCATGATGGTGACTTGTACTGCCGACATAAAGTTAACACGTTCAAAGTTGTGCTCTTGTATAGAACGATCTCTTAACTCAACCACTGCAAACAGTCGCTGTGTTTGAGACGATTTCTGTAAATTTTCCTTGATTCTGTCCAGACTGTTCTAAAAACGCATGAATTAAACGGTTATTTTATCAAACCTGATGAATAAAGTAAATCATATACCAAATGATGTCAATCAATGTGTAACACGTAAAACGAAACTAAATCCTAGAAATAATATGATGTACCAGTTGCAGTATCAGATACACAGGATGACTTCAGCCCTAGTGGATTATCACTGACGGTGTCCTCATGGCATATATATCATATATATGCTTGCGATAATCATGATGGTAATATATATATATATATATATATATATATATATATATATATATATATATATATATATATATATATACAGACTGGGGCAAAAAAAATAACCCCCTAGCAAAATTTCAATAACTTTAAGAAAACTCAAAATATCTCTGCTAAATTTACAGAGCTTCTAGGGGAGGAATTTCTACGTATATCCTCCAAATTTGATAAAAATCTATTGAGCAAGAAAAATATTACAGCGCTTCTACGAAAAATGTGTAAAATCAGTTTTAACAAGGCTTTTTTTTACCAAAAGTCTTAATAACTTGGACAAAACTCAAAATAGTGTTACAAAATTTTTGAAGCTTCCAGAGGAGGAATTTCTACAAATATCCTGCAAATTTGGTGAAAATATATTCAGAAGTAACAAAAATAAAGCCTTTCTTCGAAAAAAATGTTAACATCAATTTTAACAAGGCTTTTTAAAACAAAAGTACCAGACATTTTCTTCAAAATTTAGGAATAATTTTAACACAAAAAAAAAATTTAGGCATCTTTTATTGGAGTAGCTAACAAGGTAGTGCAGGCTTAAACTCCACTACTTAAGTAAACAGCCCTTTTCAGGGTCATTAATTTCTTTAAAAGGAACGACTGACATTTCGAACAGCCTTGTTAAAATTGATTTTAGCACTTTTCTTTTAAAAATGCTGTAATTTCATAACTAATGAAAATATTTTCATCAAATTTGCAGGATATACGCAGAAATTCCTCCCCTAGAAGCTCCGTAAATTTCGTAGAGATATTTTGAGTTTTCTTTAAGTTATTGAGATTTCGCTAGGGGATTATTTTTTTTTGCCCCAGTCTGTATATATATTATATATATATACAATTATGTATATATATATTCATACATATATACATTTATATGTATATTTGTATATATGTATAACGGTAGAAATTGCTACAAAAACTTAAACGAATGGAAAATAGTCTATTCGTACCCGACCCTGGTAAAACTGGGATTGAAGGGATGATGATGATGATGATGTATAACAGTACACAGAAAGATCCACAGACAATACTTAGTTGGAGTCCTACCTATCTCTCTCTCTCTTAGTGCACTGTCTACTGGCAGGTCCATAGCATATAACACCTCCACTCATTCATTTTGTCCACAGAATAGTCGATCTTTAAATTATCTAATGTTCCTAATATCTGTCTGGATCTCTTTTAGCAAACTTTCTCCTTTTAGAAAGTGTCCTATCCAGCTATTTTTATTTCTTAATGCATATATAGCTGCCAAATCTGTACCAACTGTCCAGAATTACTTCATTTACTACTTTTTGAGTAGAGCTAATATTTTCCACTCTTCTCCTTATTCACATTTCTAACACTTCCAGTTTCCAGATATTTTCCTTCTTTAAGGTCCATGTTTCACATCAATATAATGGCATGGTCCATACCAACATTTTCATTATATTTATCTCTATGATTTTCTTTAGACCTTTGGTGAAAGTTCCATCCTATTATCAAAGGCCTCTTCTGCTTGAGCAATCCTACTGCATATTTCAGTCACGCATTTCCATGATTTTCATCATCTATTATAGCATGACCTAAACATAATAACAAATATAATGATAGTGGTGCTAATATCATTAAATATTGACTATTCGTAACTTTGCTCCATTGAGGTGCTTTAAATAATTAGAAAATTAAATTGCCAATTTTATTCAGAGTCATATAATAATAAAATAACTAGTTTTATACAGTTGTACGTATACTTCAAAAGTATGTACATGCATTATTATGGATATAATAAACATATAAACATATACATTTGTTCATAGTAACACATACCACATGTATTATTATGTATATATATAGTATTATGTATATATGTATATTTACATGTATACACAGTATATAATAGTAAATTCTACACAATCACACAGCAACACCGGACATTAAATTGCACAAAAAGTACACTCTGCTTCATTACGCAGTGTACAGTAACAATTATTCAGACAGATTTCAGTACAGAAACATCGAAAATAGTACACTTATAAAGCATACAAAAAGTTATTAGCTGATACCTTAAAATCTTCAAGTTTGATCTCGTAAGCCTCTGTATCCGGAGTGACACCAAATAATTTGTCAATCTCATCCTCCTCATCGTCATCGCCATCTTTGCCACTAGTGTAGAGTTCAAAGTAGACAACTTTGAATGAAAAGTGACTGAACGCATTGTCAATACAGAACCTATAGTCACCCGATTCTGTAGCAACACTCCTGTCAAAAAATAAACCAATAGCATATATAGATGGAACATTTCACAAATTATATACGAAATGTGCTGGAGCAATCTTCAGAACCTTCTTTTTTCAGAACATTCAGAGCAATCTTCTAAATAGTCTAACATGCTAAAGGCAAGTGTATACAACTAAATACATACAAATATTTAATTTATTTTCATTTTATTAATTATTTATCACAGAATACAGATCAGGTGAATAGAAACAAATTGAATAGGTAAAAGGGTTAAGAAGAGCAATAAAGGCTGTTAACATGGCATTTACTTATTCTGCAATTTCAATAGACAAACAGAGCTTCAAATAATTTTAGGATCAAACCAACTAAATGTCCACTATGTGTTAGAAATTAGATTAATGCAAAATTTAAAAAACAATCTTAATATATATAGAAGACAAGTCTATGCAATAGTTACATAATTTAATTAGTTAGTTGAAAGTGCTTTAAGCAATTATGTAATTGGAACAGATACCGTTCAATTCTCAAATAAAGACTATCAAATAGAGACCCGCACTTGACTTATAGTTGATTATAAAGTATTTTTATTAACTTATGCTACCGCTCAGCCACCAGTAAAACAAATCTTAACAAGTCTCACATATGAACTGAAGCTCTGACCATTGCAGTTGGCGCTTTCAAATAATGAATTGACATAAAATTTAGTTTAAATAGCGCTTTTTAGTATGATTCGCAAGAATAATAAAGCGCTTGATCCTATCAGTGAACAAGTTCATACTGTAACTATTAAGTTTTCGTTTAAATGAAAGATACATAAGCACCACCAGTTACTTAGGTATGCAAAGTATGTTACATCAAGTACACCTAGTACACTATGTACCTAGTACCTAGTACCTATGTACCTAGTACACTAGTACTTAGTACGGTATACCTAGCACCCTAAGTACAGTACACTAAGTACAGTACACCTAGTACACTAAATACAATACACCTAGTACACAAGTACAGTACACCTAGTACACTAAGTACAGTACACCTAGTACACTAAGTACAGTACACCTAGTACACTATGTACAGTACACCTAGTACACTAAGTACAGTACACTGGGAGTAGTTCAATACTTACTTATGAACATTTCCAGTCCGTCGAATATCTGTAATAAATGGTTGCTGATATTGCGAAGGAGCAGATACAAGAAAGTTTATATCCAAGTCACCTCCGTCGATAACCTGCATGTACATAAATTTCTTTCTGTTGACAATTATTCAACTTCACAATAAGACAAGCACAACTCTTATTAGCATTAAAATTTCCAGCACACGACAAGTTGAGGCTGCTTAGGTCTCTGAGAATAGTCAACTGTACTGCAATATTATCATGGAAATTATATACCTATTATAGCTTGTACTACATCGTCCACCTTTTGGAGTTTAATATTAGTCATGATAGTACAATAATAATAATAATAAAATTATAAATAAAAATAATACTTATGATAGTAACCATGAAACCATGGTACTATGAATCCCAATGGTCCGTGGAGTTAACTTCACTAATAGCATAGACAGACTTAGCAGAGAAAAGTTTTGTCTTGAACAAAGGCTTTCGATAAATAGCAGAGATTTAATGCAGTCTGCTTTAGCAATTCTTTTAAGCAGCCAGATGACCTCGAGTAGCCGGGCGGCGAATCAGCACGTATTGATCATTTTTATAAAACAGTAGATTCCTTACACTCGAGGTAAAAAGAAATAATGACAATAATATCTGTTCATCAAGTTAAACCGCTGGCTCAGCTGCTGAAGCAGCTAATGGCAGAAAATTTCAGAAATACAGTGAATTATCTGGTAGACAGGCATTGGTCCATCTAACCTTTATGACCTTGGATCCTACAAACTCTGCAGGTACAGTTTCAGGCAAGTGGACTCAAACTGTTATCTTCAATCTCTGATAGAAATCTTTTCTATGACAACAGTTATTTGTAGCTTTCAAATGTGGTTTGTTTATACGGCACTTTTAATGACAAGAAATTCCACAAGAGAGACCGCAAATTTAAAAATTACACATTGTTGGAGAGTTAAAAAATAACAGTAATGATAACAAAAATATTTATATTAATATTACTATAATAATGAATAATTACATAAATTTAGTGAATCAAAGGATGGAAAATATATGCTAGTGGAGTGCACAACTAAGATTCGATGCCATTCAAGATCAATAGTTCTTTATATAACTATTAGATTAATTTTTTTGTCGGACGCATGCAAGTTTGAATTAAAGTTATTTCATTTAACTTACCCTAACTTAAACTTAACTGTACCGGTTCAAGACGTCAGAAGACATATAACACCAGTATAGATAAGATAGATTTATTAAGATAAAATCAACTTAATAAGTTAATTGGAATTTTAGTAAATAGTCAAAAATTATAGACGAAAATATTATATGCCACTGTACAAATCCTACTCACCTGATATTCCACTTCATACTGTACGTCCTTTTCCAGATATTGGTGAAAGCATTCCATTACACCAGCCGGAACATTTACAGTTAGGCTGGCTTCTAGACATTTCACACCACTTTGATGAAACGCACTCACAAAGATCAGTAAAAGTAGAATCCTAAAACTTCGCTTAAGGATGTTAATACGTATGGCCATGTCTTCACTCGTAACGTCTTGCCTACACACTCCTATTAATACTTTATCATAACTTTCAAATAATATAATCAGTAATTCTATTTATTTATAACAAGCTATAGATAAACATTAAAGTGGCCTTGACATTTATGTTACTGTTACGCGACGTTAGCCTTAGACTATATATATGAAGAGACAAGGTCCTATACTATTCGTCTTATTGGCTGCGAAGCCGTTCGGCCATATTTTTGAACCGCTCCCTACATTTTCGAAAAATGCAAAAATATAATTTAAGTAGCATTTAACTATATTCTATTGAAAAAATGTATGTGCCATAATCTTAGTTGCTAAAAAAATGTTTCATAGTATTGTGGTTTGAACTTAATTAGTGAATAAAAATGTTATAAATGAATATTTTAAATCACGATACAAAAATTTCCAGTAATTGTGACTATCACAGTTCACGCTGAATATGCAAATTGCAAATCAAGAAGCAATTAGTCCTCGACGGTGCCCCATCGCGATTTTCTCAATATTACACTTTTATTTCGCGCAAGAATGCTCACGCTTAGGTTACTGTGATGGTTACGAATAGGCAGGGGCGGCGGCACGGTTTTAAAAGTTGGGGGCCAAAACAAAGAAAAATTAAATCAATTGAGTAAAATCAATATATATATATATATATATATATATATATATATATATATATATATATATATAGACTGCGTCAAAAAAGTGACCCCCTACAGAAAAGTTTCTATAACTTTTGTATCTGATGTCTCCTTATCATGGAAATGGAACCAATTATTCATGGTCCAATTATACACATATGCTGAAAAAGTGATGGAAATATATGCACCAAAATCTGAGCTACATATCTTTTTGCGCCATGCCCCAGCCTTTTATAGATTTCCTACATAAAATTTTCTATAACTTTGGTATATGATGTCTTCTTATCACATAAATTGAAGCGATTATTCATGGTCCAATTCTACACGTAAGCTGAAAAATATATGAAAATATATGGACCACATTTCGAGTTACAGATCAATTTGTGCCATGCCCCTACCTTTTATAGATTCTCTAAGCAGTTTACCACTATAAGTCACTATAAGTTGCTTATATAAATACATGTACTCCATAAGCTTGATAAAGGGGTTAAAATAATAAAGCAAGCCTATCCGCTGAAAGGATGGTCCTTGTCTACTATTAAGAGTATTTGTCGGAAGATTGCAGAGAGAGAGAGAGAGAGAGAGAGAGAGAGAGAGAGAGAGAGAGAGCAACTGATAGAAAGGCGGGCGGTGGTTGGCCCAAAAATGCCAGAATTCCTGCAAATATTGCTGCTGTTGAGGAACTAATTGCTTCTCAGACAGAAGAGCCTGGAACAAGTCGTAATACTCGTCAGATATCTCAAGTACTAGGGGTTTCTGCCGCATCAGTTCGCATGCTTGCTACTACCAAAATAAAGAATCAATGAAGGACTCTAATCAGGAGTATTCGGTAACAAGCTGCTTAGAGAACCTATAAGAGGTAGGGGCATGGCGCAAAAAGATCTGTAACTCCAATTATGGTAGATATATTTCCCTGAATTTTTCAGCATATGTGTAGAATTGGATCCTGTATTATCGCTAAAATTTGCACGACAAAGAGACATCAGATACCAAAGGTATAGAAAATTTTCTGTAAAGGGTCAAGTTTTTTTTACGCAGTGTGTATATACATGTATATATATATATATATATATATATATATATATATATATATATATATATACACACATATACATATACTATATATTTATATATCTGGTGCATCTGGTACATATATATATATATATATATATATATATATATATATACATACATATGCATATACGTATATATATATATATACATGTATATATATATATATATATATATATATATATATATATATAATTATATATGTATATCCTATCTTAGTACACCACTGCCTATTGGCAGGTCCATGGTATTTAACTTCTCCACATACTTCTATCCTCCGCCTCATTCTTCATATCAACATATGAATTAGTTATCAAATTGTCCAGCATCCCAAGTCTCGGTCTTCTTCTCAATGTCGCCCTTACAACTAAATGGATGGGGAAAAGAAATTTTCGAGCTGTTTGAACATCTAGGTTTTCCAGACCCACTTATTCCACTAATGGAGTCTTATTGAAAATCAGTAATCCATCTCGGATAAATATATTCCCTACAATACATGAAATATATTTATTCGGCAATGGGTCTTTATCCTCGAGATGAAAAACATTAGTTAAAACTTATTAAGCCAAGCTAATAAATGCTAGTAAAGTGACAAGGCGTACTTTCAGACAAATAGGGCCTAACATTTTTCTGACTGAATAATGATTTTACTAACTAATGACTTATGTCTTCAATAGTAAGGTATAAATTTACATAACTTATGCTTACATTATACATCAATTGTTATTCTGATTGCTTGAATTAAGCCCTACTTCAGCGCATTAATTATAGCCCAAACGATTTAAACATAATTAGCTAAACAACCTAGAATATGTTAATGTTGTTCTAATAAAAGATAGATCATAGTTTTGACCGACGTAACTCCCTAACTGCAAAAATCAGACTGAATGCAGATTGACGCGGCAATTCATACAACTACATGCACGTCCCTGGCCTCTTTGTCTTGTGCCTCGCTACAGTCCGTTGAACAGACGCTGAATCCAGACTAATTACACGACATTAAGATAAGGGATGCAACTGAGTGACAGGATTGACGGCGGTTGGGTCAGGTATTAACATACATCAGATTGAATTGACATCTGATTTGAATTAAATAGTTGTTGGACTTTTGGATTAACATGTACACTATACTGTGTTTTTTATAACTGATACCCCAAATTGTTCTAACAATAAAGTCGTAAGAAGTTGACCGATGTTCTTGAAATTTACAGCACTTGACCAGCAGCCAATTCTACAAAACATAGATAAATTTCGTTTGAATATCTTACGTTCATCGAAAGCCTTAATGACGAAGAGTTAGGAGGTAAGGTCGCCGAGCGCGAACCCGGCCATTTAGAGGAAGCCTTTAACTTGGCGCTGAAGTTCGAGACTTTAAGAGCAAGTTACGGAAAACGTCCCGACGGGCATAGAGGGGATCAAGCCATGAGAACTATTAAAGTAGAGAATGAAGAACCTTGGAGACAGGAGATGAATGAAATTCGTAACGCATTAAAAGGGCTTCAAAATAAACAGATAAAACGTGAAGAGTTCGAGAAATTAAAAGGTAGCCTCGACTGGAGGAGCGGTCAGAGGTCCGACCAGCGCCTAGACAGGAATAGCAGAGAGTTGAAAGACAACCCTTCCTACAACTATGGACAAGCGAGACACGACACGAGACAGGGTCGTGATCGGCGCAATGAGGCAGATCATGTTCAAAATCTCAATCTCCAGACACAGCGGAGACCAAACTATATGTGATTAATACAGAAAGAAGGAGTGAATATGGTGTATTTACCGGCGCTAGTACAAGGGCAAGGCGACATTGCTTATAAGATACCGGGTGTGATATGTCAATTGTGCCGGCATCCATAGAGGCTAGGTGCGAGTTACAGGAAAATACTAAGGGCAGCTAACGGGACTCGAATTGATATCGACGGAGAGACAACAGTGCAGATCGTATGTGAAGGGAAAGACCTGTCAGCGAAAGTGTTGGTCTACAAACATATAAGGGAGATAATCTTAGGAATGAACTAGCTGATCGAACATAGAGCAGTATGGGCCTTCCAAGAAGGAGTAATATAATTACAGGGACTGGCGTTGGCATTGGAAGAACAGCCGGCTCCGCTCGCGTGCAGAAGACTAGTAGTGCAGTATCTCCATGGTCGGAGTGTAATATAAACGCCGAAGTTCGGTTGCGTACGTTAGCCGACGAAGGAGAGAGCGAATGGGCGACTGAAGCCAATTACATTAGAGGGTCGCTTCATATAGCTAGAGCGGTAGTGCCGGATAGATGTCGCGATGTTCCTGTAAGAGTTCTAAACACGTCGAGTATGCCCATATCGTTAAAGCAGGGAGAGGATTTGGGAAGTTTATATGCCATAGAAGTGGTCGACGAGCATGAACCCGACTTGCCGAGGGAAGGCGAGGAAACGGTCACACAGATGCTTTTCGAATCCATAGATAAAAGTATATTGAAGTTAGAGGAAATGCGGAATTTGAAGAGTTTGTTAAACGAATACCAGGACATTTTCTCTAAGTCGGAGTTCGACTTGGAGAAGACAAATATCGTCCAACATAGCATCGATACCGGGGATGCCCGGCCGGTTAAGGAAAGGTTGCGTAGCCATCCACGCCCATTGGTGGAAGCTATAGATAAGCAGACGAAAGAAATGTTGCAGCAAAGAATAATCGAGGAGTTTAACAGCCCGTGAGCATCGAATGTCGTGGTAGTCAAAAAGAAAGACGGGTCTTTAAGGTTTTGCTTAGATTACAGAAAATTAAACGCAGTGACCATGGAGGACGCTTTTTCCCTACCGAAAATACAGGATTGTCTAGACACTATGGGAGGTATGAAATACTTCAGCTCGTTCGACCTCCGCAGCGGATACTACCAGATTGAGATGGATAGGAAGGATGCCGATAAAACAAATTTCGCAACGAGACAGGGCACTTACCGGTTTCGTCGCATGCCGATGGGCTTAACCAACAGTGGTGCGACATTTCAGAGGGCCATGAATGTAATAATGACAGGGTTTAATTACCTCATCTGTCTAGTATACTTGGATGATGTAATAGTTTACTCAGCAACGGTTGAGGAGCATATAGAAAGGTTACAGAAGCTGTTCCAGCGGTTACGCGAGGCCAGCCTAAAGCTCAAACCGAGCAAATTTCAATTGATGCGGAAGGAAATGAACTTCCTCGGCCACGTTATATCTGACCGCGAAATCATGACCGAGCCGGGAAAAATCGATTCTGTCACTTCTTGGCCTGAACCTCGCAATGTGGCCGAGCTCAGACCATTCCTGGGTCTATGCACATACTATAGGCGTTTCGTCAAAGAATTCGCCGAGATTGCAAAACCGTTGCACAGATTGACCGCGAAAGATAGGAAGTTCCGCTGGGATTGCGAGTGTCAGCGAGCTTTCGAGAAATTAAAAGTAGCTTTAAGCTCGGCTCCTATATTAGCCATGCCTCGCGATCAAGAAAAATATATCTTGGATACGGATGCCTCCAACGTAAGTATTGGAGCAGTCCTATCGCAGGTGTAAGACGGCGAGGAACGGGTAATAGCGTATGAGTCCAGGACGCTACAAGGTCCTGAAGTCAACTACTGCGTGACACGGAAAGAGCTTTTAGCTATAGTGTATTTTGTAAAACTCTACCGTCAGTATCTGCTAGGGACGGAGTTCGAGATCAGGAGCGATCACGCTGCGCTTCAATGGCTGCAGAAAACCCAGGTTCCCATAGGCCAAAATGCACGATGGCTAGAGTTACTTGGGGAATATAGGTTTACTATAGTTCATCGACCAGGTCGAAAGCATCAGAATAGCGATGCGCTGCCCAGACGGCCGTGTCGACAATATGGTAGTCCCGAAGGAGCGGGAGATGAGGAACAAGTCAAAGTGAAAAGTATCCAGATCGGACGAGATGAAGGCGAACAAGCTGCTACAGATGACGTTGCCGAAGCAACGATGGAAGATCGGGTATTGAAGTCAGTAATAGATTGGCCGGCCGACCCGGATAAAGTCGATGAAGCAATGTTAAGATCAGCGGACGCGGAAGTAAGACACCTATGGGATCAACGAGATCGTTTATCGGTAAAAGACGGAGTACTCTGGAGGAAGGTGTGTCACGAAAATGGAAAGCCTGATAGTTGGCAAATGGTAGTACCATTAGCGTAAAGAAGGGCGGCGTTCTAAGATACTCATGCGTCCAAGAATGGGGGACATTTCGGGATAGCAAAGACGACGCAGCAGATGAAGCGCAGGTTCTATTGGATAGGTATGTCGAGGGACGTAATAAGATGGAAACGGATGTGCCTTGAGTGTAATCGGTATCACCGGGGTAGAGAGCCGAAGAAAGCTGAACTGCAAGACATGAGAGTCGGTAACCCAATGGACAGGTGGGCGATAGATGTTACGGGGCCTCATTCAGTTTCCCGTCAAGGAAACGTTTATATATTTACCATGGTAGATTCATTTACTAAATGGGCTGAGGCATTCCCTGTGAAGAACCACGAAGCTACTACGATAGCCAAACTACTGATTGAGAGGATATTCCCCATGTTCGGCACTCCGAGAGAAATCCCCACGGATCAGGGTCGTGAATTTGAAAGTTCATTAATGAAAGATTTATGCCGTTGTTGGGGTATGAGGAAAGTTCGGACGACCACCTATAGACCGTCTACTGGAGGGGTAGAGAGGTTTCACCTTACCCTTAGCGCTATGTTGGGGAAGTAGTCAGCTCGAATCAGCGGGACTGGGATGAACGGCTAATATAGGTTTTAGCCGCGTCCCGCATAACCGAACATGAGGCCACTGGTTATACTCCTAACTATTTGATGTTAGGAAGGGAAGTAAATTTACCGGTCGATCTGGTTTGGGGAAGAAGAGACAGTCAGTATTGTGGAAACTACGACGAATATGTCGAGAAAAAGCGAGAATTAGTAGTAACTGCATTCGAATGAACCCGCGAGCAGTTTAAGAGATCTGCAGAACGTAACAAATTGAGATATAACAGCAAGGTTACTCCTGCAAGCTACAAAGTGGGGCAGGAAGTCTTATATCTCAATAGAAGGAGAAAACCTGGACGAAAAGATAAGTGGGACTCGCCCTACGACGGACCGTACTTTGTGACGAGAGTCACAGGTCCTGCAAAAGTGGAAATACGTCGAGGAGTACGGGAAAACCTTTTATCACTCATGTGGACAAGTTGAGGTTATTTTACCCTAGAGAACCCAGATTTAACGGTGGCGGAAGAAGTTGAACCACATCTCCCGGAACCGAGGGGCATTGGCCTTCAGCGTAGCAAAAGTGCTCATCGAGTTCCGGAGAGGCTCATAACTTGTTGTAAAGTCGGGTTACGCAGTAACCGAAACAGAAGTGAGACGCGTAATGTCATCGTAGATAAATATTAATAATCATCAACGTTAATATCGCGAACGTTTTGAGAAGTTTAAGTTTCTTAGAATAATCAAGTTAAATATTAATTAAGCGAAATCTGTGTATTGCGGAAAACCGCAACCGGGCTTTCTAGCTCGAAAATTATTACTACGGACGTTCTGACACGTGCTAATTATAGTACTGTAAGAAATAGTGAGGGGTATAGTTAAGTTACAAGAAAAGGTTGTGATATTTAGGACCTTTCTTGTGACAGACCGAACAGATTAACAAATGAGAATTTGTGTTTCATAATTTCTATGCAACTTACGCTAATTAAATACTTTGCCAGAAAAAGATGTACTGGTTTAAATCGATTATAATTTGGACGATAATTTTATTTAGACAATAATTTTAAATAATTCTCAAGTCTTTGTTTTCGAATGAGTAATTATTGACTACGCGAGAAGACATTCATGTGTTGTTTATGTTTAGTACAAAAAAAAATAAAAATAAAAATAATATAAAAAATAAAAATAGAAAAAATTACAAAAAAATTTACACAAAAAAATTAAATAATTAAGAAAAAATTAACAAAAAGAAAAAGAAAATTAAATTTTAAAAAAATTTTTTATTAAAGAATTTATTAAAAATACAAAAATATACTTAAAAAGTTAATTCTGAACTGCGGCGAGTTTTATTGAGGTCTTAAAACGGATAATCGGGACGATTATTTCACAAAGGAGGAGCCTGTGTAATGAATACGCCTTGTTCACAATTTATATATTAAGAAATATATATTATAGATCGAAAGCAAATATTATACAGCTGTTATTTATAAATATTAATTGACGTAGGGTTTTCCAAAGATTTATAATAGATGATATAAGCCGAAGTTGTCAGTGGGCATAGCTAGATTATTATGCTGGGTATTTCTAAAGTGACGCAGCTCGCGTGTAAATCGACTAAGCGAGAAGTGCTGTGGTTGGCTGAAGTCGATCGCTCGAGTAGTATATAAAGCGGCCGTCGATACCTAGAAATTCAGACTGGGTTCTGCGTGGTTCGTCTGCGCAGTAACTCAGGGAGGCCAGAACCTTCTACGCGAAAGTACTGGGAACCGAGGGATGATAGTACGTAATATCCCAATCCCAAGGCAAAAGTACGATTAGTATACAGAAATCTGGTCTTCGTCTAGCCGAAAGCTTTCAAGCTCGCTTGTTAGCCTAGGCTCGTAGCCCCCGGTATTTGTCTTGTTGTTGTATCGATTTATTGTATTGTGGTGTTGGCGTCCCACCTGGGTAGGCCCAGGTAAGAGGCTGGTAGTCCACGGCAATACTCGGGTCGAGTCCGTCTCTGCGGGTATTTGCTAAGAGCCTGGGTCGAGTGTCTCTGCAGGCGAGGAGGCTGGTAGTCCACGGCAATATCCGGATCGAGTCCGTCTCTGCGGGTATTTGCTAAGCGCCTGGGTCGAGTGTGTCTCTGCAGGCGGGAGGCTAACAACGGCATTGCCTGGGTCGAGTTCGTCTCTGCAGGTATTTGCTAAGCCACTGGGTCGAGTTCGTCTCTGCAGGCGAGAATAGGATTACCAATTGACTATCAACGGATTTCTCATCGACTACACGGAAGGCCAATTATACTACCTTCAGCAAAGGAGAGAGTAGAAACTACGGAAAGACCAATATAGGAAAAGAGATAGGGAAGAATAAGTCTAAAAATGGATATGGGGAAGTTTTCATAGGGTAAAGAAGATAAAGTTCGTCGCAGTTAAAACAGCCAATCATATAATTATTTACTATACCAGTTTGTAAAACTAGAAGCAGGGCAGAAACTCAAACCGTAATCGCCCAAAATAACGCAGACGTGGAGTACGCTTCCACTCCCGGTCCGGTCACCATATCACTTTGCCCCGAGAACCACGTATATTACGGCGTAGAATCGCGCGTGGTACGCTACTACTCCCGACTCGGTCCAGCGTCGACGCTGTGCACCGGGTTCCCGAGAACCCAATAACGAAGTAGGAAGGGGGGTTGGATCTTGGTTCCTCTTGACAAGCGGTACCCTTAGTAAAACATTCGACGAAAAAGCTGCCGTCTCGAAGCACTGCCGACCGGCGAGCGAATCCAGAAGTAGATAACCGCTCGAGGACGAACAGGCAGCAAGGCTGTTCACGACAATCTGCTAATGCTATTTTTAAGAGCAATCATTTCTGTTCAAAACAATGTAAAATACTTGCTGATATGTTCTTAATTGACAAAGTTATCGAACTTTTTATGCATGCATTGCATGATGAGAATAAACGAAGAAGAGAACGCCGCTGCAGTGGCTGCGGTGATAGCAGTTGTACCCAGACATGTAATGCAAGCATTAAAAGTTCAATAACTTTGTGAATTAAGAACATATCAGCACGTATTTTGACGTCATTTTGCAAAGAAGTGATTGCTCTTCAAAATAGCATTAGCTGAAATTTTGTGACTTGTTCGCTATTATTTTTATAGAGATAATTTTACGCTGTATGTAACACGCCCGTAATCCTGTACTGGAAATTTCTTATCTGACCCCACTCCTATTCTCAAAACTATAACTTTCACGTTATTAAAGACATTCAAACGAAATTTTTCTATGTTTTGTTGAATTGGCTGCTGGTCAAGTGCTGTAAATTTCAAGAACATCGGCCAACTTCTTACGACTGTATTGTTAAAACAATTTGGGGTATCAGTTATAAAAAACACAGTGTATATCATTTGACTTACATCTGTAACCATGAAGTAGTGTTAGCATGTTTCCTTATCAGAATACAATCTGCTGTCTCTGAGAAAGTGCTACTGCGTCGTTAATCTTCGAAGTAACCGGTTTGCTTCCGTATTTCTTCCTTACTGTAATTATCTTCTCTAATCTCATTAGATATTTTTGCTCGCGAATTTTCTGCCCATTTCTCTTTAGAACAATGTATAACAGCCACACAGTTATTTTGTGTAGCTCTTAGTGGCAGTGAAGAGTGAATGAGAGGAGGAGCGGTGGAAAGGGAGGGGTGTGGGAGGTTGAAAGAGGTGTGTGAGTCAAGTCGGTAAAGAAGAGAGTAATGTCTCATGGGATGATTTGTGCGGTAGGTGTGACTGTGACTATCTTGAGATCGTATCATTAAATATGTATTAACAATTCGATCGCCTTCATTTTGAACAACCATCCACAGCTCTTACCTCCTGAATTCCCAATAAGTAAATTATCTGCCAACAAACAGAATAAATCTGTTTTCAGCAGTCACTAACATTTTTCTGCACCAATTGAACTCCGGTTTTGCTTAAATTATTACGTTACAAAAAGCTTCCTTGTATGTATTTTCCGTAATTTTAGAACCAAAAACTGGGGGGCCAAAGGTTATCTCGCCCCCCCCCCACCTGCAAAAGTGGGGGGGGGGGGCCAGTGGCTCCGGTGGCCCCCCGGTGGCGCCGCCCCTGCGAATAGGGTTAGGGTTTGAATGAAGATTAGGATTCGGGTTACGACTTAGAAACACTTAAGGCTTACGATTGTTTCAAGTCAGAGAAAATTATGTTAAAGTTTAATCTGTATATAACGGTTTTACATGTGGGCGGTACTAACGTAAAAATAAGCAAGAGCTCATCGTTTTCTATAAATATTAATTAATTAAAATCAGACTTTGTGCCACAAATGCAAATATCTATGCAAATATGTAGCAATATGAAGTTAAATATTTAAAAATTGCATTCCTATAAGATACTGATATTATGTATTGTCTTAAAATATTGATGATTAACTTTTCTAATCATCGTACAGTAAACTACCAAAACGTTGAGTGCTATGTTTCTGTTGGTCTTGGTGCATCAAATTATTGCTCAGTATCTTGTTTATTATCTCTAAGGCCACACTGCTACAGGAAGTTCTGAGCTTTGTTTACATATTTGTTTGTTTACAAATTGCTTGCGGCATGGATTCTGATGAAGAACTAGATCCTTCGCGTTTAGGCACCATAGAATAGTATGTTTTAGAATAATATGCTTTTGAAGAGTTTGACTTGATTTCTGATTGTTAAAAATATTTCAAAGAAAATCGGAAGTATAAAATTTCCTGTGTATAATATTATCTATAGCGCAATTAGACTACTCCGTAAGCTATGATAGTTTTGACACAATTTATTACAACCCTGCTTTCACAAAACCCTCTTCTTTCAGGTTTGACGATTAGTTATAACATTTTCCATGTTATAATAAGAAAAGAGCTATTTCCAGTGGCTTTAAAGTATTACAACAATTTTTACACTATAATGCGTGTTTACTTTTTTACACCCGAAAGAAATATCATAGTCGCTCAGTACCACGGGTTGACTATGATAACAGTATATAAATATAGTCATTGCCACTTCACTGATCATGGTACATCACGTCAGTGATACCTTTGGCATTTTAAAAATAACTCAATCGCAGTCCTTATAGTCACGTTCGTAGTCATTATTGGAGTTGCCGAACCACCTCGAATGTTACCAAGGCACCATATGTGATACCGCTTCTCACATAAATCATAAGCTTCCCAGTCAAATGTCGTAGCATCATGCTGAGGAACGTTCCATTGCATACAGCTGTTACAAATTTTAGCCAGTAAAATATCATGTAGCCTTTTGCAAAGGCTACCATTTTACATTTATAAAGTTCCATAAATTTCCTTTGTGTCTTTTGACATGCCAAAGGTATAATTTCCAAAGCGTAAACTCTGACCAGTTTCATTTTTATGCAATCTTTGAACATTTAGATTACATATTTCTTAACTGTTGTAAATGAGAAATGCAACCAGTGATATTTTTTTATACCAAAACAGGAATTATTACGTTGTAGTTTGCAAATTTGGCTTTACAAAAAGTATTAAATTATAGTCCAATAATTCACTGCTGTGTAATACTCTTAGCATGTTATTGAATGGTCAAAGGGTGTATTGTTTATGATACACTTTTGTTTGTTGGTAATTTCAGCTGGGAGGAAAATTTTAGTAAGGAGCTTGATATATATAGGGAAACAAAGGATGTTGGAGAAGTGTGGTACGTTCTATAAATTATTATTTTTTATTTAAGTCATCTATTGAATACCAGTTAAAGGAACATTTAAGACTTCATAAGTACAAATTCATGTAAATTTGTAAAGGATAATTTCACCTATTATTAGTGTATAACTATGAAATTAGTGTATAGCTGCCACCTACAGAGTCATCAAAGTGTACCAAAATTGTTTTCATTTTGAGCAAAAATTTATATAATAAATATGAAAAGTATATAACATGCAAGTAAATATGATAGTCTAGTGGTTAAGATGTGTCTGTAGGGGCAGAATTTAGCCTTGGTGTAGCTACTCGTCAATGAACAAAGTTAAGCAACTTCAGGTATGGTTAGTACTTGGGTGGGTGACCATCTTGAAAGACTGAATGTTGAAAGCTTTGAATGAGAAACTTTGCAGGGTGTTAAAAGAGTATTTTTAAATCCGTGCTGGCTGCAGTTAATGAATATTAAAGGCAACGATTTCAAATTGTCATGGATAGAAGGAGAAATAATGAATACTGCCAAACAGAAACTAAGCAAGAAACTCAGTAACACTCGCAGTATGTCATGTGTGTAACCATGTGGACAAAACAACAAAGAGTGTGGTAAGACCCTGAATCTCCTCTTTGTCATAGTGAGCCATACCATTTTGTGTATTGTAATATATATATATATATATATATATAATAAGATATAGTTGTATATAAATCTGTAGAATGTAATTACAGGTTTGGTTATGGAAGTATAAAGAGGGTAGTTGATTGGATCAGTGCTCATACAGAAGTTTCAAGAGATGATGATATTCTTGATATAGGATGTGGAAACGGCATGATGCTCGTGGAATTAGTGAGTTTTCAATATTTATCATATAATCATATAACTGTGCTTGTTTTGCTTTAATCTAAGTTTCATTTACTATTTCATTTGCAACTTTATACTAACTTTCTACTTTGAAATGAAAAATTTCATAGTAGTTCTACTGAAGACTATGTTTTTCTTAGCAGGTCTATATTTTGCTGAAGGGCTAATGTAGGTACTGAGGGAACATCTGGAGTGATCAGAGGCTATTTATGGAATCTTTCGTCTAAGCCTAAGACTACATTTTAGCTGTGTTCTGCATAAAACTTCCGGGTTGTGTCCGGGTCACTGAAGAATAGACTACCCGTAAGCTGCATGACAGTGCATGTGCTGTAAGAGGCAACTAGATAAGAACTGACAATGGCACTTGGAAACCACCTCAGAAGTAATTATTTCCAGGCTATAGGTTGCAGTTGCGTATGGGTAAGGCATTCATTAGGATTACAAATTGAATTAGAATTAACTAGAAATACAGTCATTCATTAGAATTGATTGTGTGATAGGGTCTGAATATTGAACTGTGTGATAGGGTCTGAATATTGGACTGTGTGATAGAGTCTGAGTATTGGACTGTGTGATATGGTCTGAATATTGGAGTGTGTTATAGGGTCTGAACATTGGACTGTGTGATAGGGTCTGAATATTGGATTGTGTGATAGGGTCTGAATATTGGATTGTGTGATAGGGTCTGAATATTGGACTGTGTGATAGGGTCTGAATATTGGATTGTGTGATAGGGTCTGAATATTGGACTGTGTGATAGGGTGTGAATATTGGATTGTGTGATAGGGTGTGAATATTGGATTGTGTGATAGGGTCTGAATATTGAACTTTGTGATAGGGTCTGAATATTGGAGTGTGTTATAGGGTCTGAATATTGGATTGTGTGATAGAGTCTGAACATTGGACTGTGTGATAGGGTCTGAATATTGGACTGTGTGATAGGGTCTGAATATTGGACTGTGTGATATGGTCTGAATGTTGGACTGTGTGATAGGGTACTTATCTTTGAATCTAAAAATGTTTACATAAATCAGCTGAGACTAAGTTTTGGTTTTACCATTTCAATTTTGAGAAATCTTTCTGAATGTAGAAAAATGTAAATGCTGAAATGCGGCTAATATATACGTGCGAAATTTGTTTAAAATGAATGAATACGGATCTCACGTAGTTAGTGTAGTATCTATCAAATTTTTGATGCTCTGAGTGTAAACAGAAATGTTTCCCTATTGACTCTGTCATTCCATTGTCTCAATTAAAAATCATGCGCTTGAGGAGTGGGTTACAGGTTACCAAATCTGCATACCATAGATTTTTTAAAATTTATCCATCCAACGTAGTCATATAGTTGATTGTTGTTTTTGGTTGATTTCAAGTAGTTTTACTGGATGTTGAATACCTATTATGTTCATTAGGCTAAAAGAGGTTATACTAAACTGACGGGAGTTGATTACTCAGCGAGCGCTGTTGAATTGGCTCAGCTGATTGCTTCAGAGCAATCGTTGAACATCACATATGAGGTATAATTTAATTATTAATAGAGATTTAACATTTCATCATTCTGTGGTGTCAGAAACGTCCCCTACCTCACTTGTCACTACAGTTCACCCAGAAATAGGTCTGTGATGCATATGTTGTTGGAGAAAAAGGGCACATAACCCATGCATGTCCCTTGAATAGGTATCTAATCAGATATCAGTCAGATATCTATATCCTGTTATACAGCAGATGTTAATAACTAATTTGAACTTATTCTATTTTGGATCAGCATTGCCCACTTTTATGCTGTTGTTAGCATTTTTTAAAATGATCATTTCTATGCTGGTACCAGTATATGGACAGGCACCAGTTCATATCTTTTTTCTCTCTCTCTTTTCAGCACTTATTTTTTGCAATTGTGTGCTTATGAGACCATTGTGAAGTATAACCTGAACTACTTCATGAGTTAAGTTGGCGATAAGAAAACGTGTCTCTGTCCACACTGTAGAAAATCTATGAATCTGACCAGACTGAATCAACACATGAAGTCTTCACACATGGCTTTTTTAACTACTTTTTTGGGTGAATTGAATTGTAGTGACACATATTGGGGGGACATCCGTGACATATTCCTTGTATGAGGAAACGGACACTAAACCTTTATTTTTATTATAGCAGTCTCATGGCCATTGACTGGTCTCCTAGCCTGCTTTAAAGGCTTCTGCTTCGTTTTTTATCCTTTCCATAATTAATATTATTTTTGCAGTTGATGCAATGCACAACCAAGTTATATATCTTTCAGTCTCCTACTAATTCACATATCATTTCTGATTCACTTATCATTTCGTGCTTTTTTCGCTGTAGTATGTATTACCTTCATCTGGTGGTCTTTCTCTTGTGTTTGTCGAATCTTTGCAAATTAATTTCTTTTTGTGATGGACTCTGTAGTTTTATAGTGATATATAGCTAAGGATGGGTAAACAGGATTGTTGTCTCAGGGAATGACGCCCCTGCCCAGTAAATGTTAGTTGAAGCTGAGGAAGGCACAGGGGCCCGCCTCGTCGTAAGCAGAATCCCCCAGGAATAATGGTATATCAAAAGGAATGTTATAGATGATTTAAAGGTCCACTTGTATGTGGACATGAAGAGGAAAATGAAAGATAGAGAATAGTGGAAGCGTTATATATCATGGACCTGCCTGTAGGCAGTGCACTAAGAGAGAATAGCTAACAATATTTACTAGAACTATATGTCAACTTATAACATTTGGTAAATAACATGAAATGGAAAATATTTCATCCGTGTTGATATTGTAATTATAGAATGTATGCTAATAACTCTCATACTATCATTCATCATCATCTTTCCTTAATCCCAGTTTTGCAGGGGTCGGGATACGAATAAGGCCGATAGGCATTCTCCACTCCTCTCTGCCTCGTGCCATATCATCAGTCAATCCCCTATAATCTCTTCAATTCTTTTTACAACATTTTTAAAGCAATTTCTGGAGCCAAGGCTCTCTCCAACCGAATGCCCTTTCTAACGTTGTTTGGGATCTTAGTGCTTTAGATGCCTGCTGCAACACATGCTGTGACCGGTTGGTCCATTCTTGAAACGGCCCGGACACAACACGGAGAACACAACACTCCCATACTATCATTAGAACTAGAAATTGTCATTTCTTAAGTTCTATTGTGTTTTTGTTGCTATCTCTCTCTCTCTCTCTCTCTCTCTCTCTCAGTGCACTGCCTACTGGCAGGTCCATGGTATATAACGCCTCCACTATTCACTATCTTCCGTTTTCCTCTTCACGTCCACATATGGGTGGATCTTTAAATCATCTATAACATTCCTTTTGATATGCCATTATTCTTGGGGGATTCTGCTTATGACGAGGTGGGCCCCCTATGCCTTCCTCAGCTTCGACTAACATTTACTGGGCAGGGGCGTCATTCCCCGAGAAAACAACCCTGTTTACCCATTCTGGTTCTTACTATAGGTTGGTAATATGTTGGACGAGAAGCCAAAGCAGGACAGCGCTCTGAGTAGATTGGCGGGATATTCCTTGTGTCTCGACAAGGGGACTTACGACGCTGTATCGTTAAATCCCGTCGATGCTAAACAACAACGAGATCTCTATACAAGAACAGTTATAAGAATGCTCAAGTCAGGCGGTCTATTTATAATCACGTCCTGTAATTGGACTAAAGAGGAGCTGCTCAAACAGTTTCAATCAGGTAAATAAATTTATAGAAACTGCCTTGTAGAATCTGAGATCTTGACAATAAACCAACTAAAACTGTGTTTTCGTCATAAATGACTGTTGGTAATCGCTCAGTGTGTGGACCTACTGTGAGCCTACTAACTTAGTTACTTAGAAAGACAAGAAAACGCAACCTATAAGCTGTAATTTTCATAGATGGAGGCAAAGGTAAAGTATAAAAAGGCATATCTTAGTATAGGGGATCAATTTGTTGATTCATGGAGCAATAGGGTGATAGAAGACTGTACTTAAGAATGCGTGCCTTGTGTTGTACGGGATTTGGTAAAACATTATAGACTGTAAATGAAAATTTAATTAAGGCGAATCTTAGCGATACGCTTTTCAAGAGTTCTTGTAATGACACAGGACAACTATAAGACGTGTATAGAGGTATGTACTGGACTCTCAAATATATGATATCATAAAATACAAAAATTCTAACATTACATTTGCAATAATTAAATCTATCTTCAATATATACCTAACTGATATGATTGTTTAACATCCCGTTTATCATCGATCGTCAATATAAGATATTTTAATTAGCTATCTCTAAGGATGAATTTAGTGAAATGAATACTTGATTGCGTGACATTAACCTTTAATGATTTAATCAACTTTAATCGCGTATTGTCGCACAGTGTATATCAAGCCGTTAAAATGAAATACAATTAAACGCTTTAGTGGTATGTTAAAATATTCAAATTTTCGCAAAAACATTTCATTTTGCATGAGTGCATACTTTGAGAAGAGTAAACAACTAAAAGTCAGTGTTGGATAATAAAGACAGTTCTAAGCTTTGCTTTCTATAAATATGTTTTTAATGCGTATATAATTTGGTTCCTACGATTTATCCTCTCGGAATATGTAAGTGCCTCACCAAGGCCTTTATTTCCGTTCATACGCTTTTTCTTCTATTGTATAACATTTGTCATGTAGCTTTTGCGGAATGCGTGTGATAAATGAATAAATAAATAAAATAAATAAATAAAAAGCTGTGGATATAAGATTAACTTCTATTTCTTGATAGGGGGTAGTGTAGAAGATGGTGCTGATTGGTTTTGAGCTAATTAGCAGCTGCTTCTTAACTAGGCCATCGTACTGGTAACGTATTTGAAAGTGTGTTCTTATGTACAAATCTATCTGATGCTTGTGCAATATTTGTGTCACATAAATTTCGAGCGTGACTAAACAAAACTACTTTTATGTTACAGATTTTGAACTATTGGACACCATTCCAACCCCTGTTCTACAATTTGGAGGCAAGAGCGGGCAAAAAGAAACTGTTCTTGTATTGAAGAAGACATAGTGTTAATTGTGTGACATAATTTAGTAGTTGAATACTTGCGCTACAATGTAATTTTTACAATTGCGATCATCATTTGAAGTTGTAAATGTAAAGTTTAAAGTATCCATGTTTAAATGCTATCACAAAGAATACTGCCAATGCAATTAGTATAAATTCCTTGATTCGAATTTGTGACGTCTTGCTGACCAGTCACGTGTGCTAACTACTCGACTATCCATCGATTACAGTAATAAAAATAGTTAAAATTATTAATGTGTAAATTATGCTCTCAATGATTGAATTGTTGATCATATACATATCGGAAAAATGTCAGAAATTGCATAGCTGACCATATCTAACTATTAAATTATACTTAATAACTAAAAGTGCGGAATTAAGATATATTCAGATTTCAACTATATTCAAGTAACTTCATGAAAATCAGTGCATGACTTTAATTTTTACACACCTTTCTTCCCAGTGTTACGTAATGGCAACCAAGGCACAAATTTAAAAATATTAATTATGGATGAGGAATTTAACGTTAATAGTTAATGAATTAAGTTAAAAGTTAGTGATTAAGAAATTTTAACGATTAACATTTTGACCATAATCATAACCATAATTTTGATCATAATCGACAATCTTATGCTTGATATAACCAGAAGCAATTGTCAGGCCCGTAAAGTAAGCAACAATGGCTGACGAAATTTAATATACAGGACAAGTTACTTATAACGGTGTTTCTGATAGTATATCTGATCAATCAATGCAGAGCTCCGGACGTTCCTAAATTTTACTTTCGGTCTGACTCTAACATATTGTATTTTAACTATTAAATTTTGTGGAAAATTAACAAAATTAAATATTAACTATTAATTTTCAAAAATTTTATTGTTAAAATGTGTTAGTCGTAGTTACCAGCCTAACTAATACAGCACTAATGTCCCAGATTAGAGTAGTGAAGATAGAGGTCATCTACGTAAATCAGTTGCAACAATAAGTGTTTAGGAAGATTGACGTGAATATAATTTATTTCAGTTTATGGCTCAATTAAAAATTAATCTCAACAATTCAGAATGATCTTGCCGGTAGACTGTCGTTTCTTAATATAAGCGATGGCATCGTTTACCTGCAACATGCAAAAGTAGATAAAATATTAGTTTTCAAAATAATTTCATAAAGTATTTCTTGTGATAGTTGTTAGTCATAGTTATTACTAATTCACTTTCAAATAAATATAGCAGAACAACTACATGCAAATCAAGGGCTACAAAATGCCAATGGAAATTAAAAACTCGCTTGAGAAATCCAATACCAAAATAAAATAAATTGAATTATAACTCTTAAGTTTAAAGTTTTTCCCTTAGCGATCACAAGACTGGTGGGATTTCAAACTCGTGGCCTCTTCACGTAGCTTAGCAGGCAAGTGGGCTATCACCAGGGCCACCAACCTGTACGAAATACGTGATTCTGACTCTGAACTATTTTAAAAATAATTGCAGCCTTGATGGGCATACATCAGAGCCGTTGGCCTGTATGTCCTTTTTTACGTCGCTTTTGCAAATTTAATTATGTCTTTTCGTGAAAATAACATACATCTATATCTATCTATAAAGTACGTCGTTCGAACCTTAAGCAGCGGAAAGCTTTGTCCAATGTGTGGACGGATTTTGCCCGCTGTCCACAGCTGAACAACCTCGTCTATTGATTCTTTGAAGACTGCTGGCATGCGCTGACTGTAGCTGCCCCAGAATACACCAATCACAGAGAAGTTCTTAACCAGCAAAATGTTGGCGGGAATCTTAGGAATGTCGCCTCCAGCGTATCCCAGAGTTAGGACTCTTCCTTCAAAGGCGATACTAAAATAGTTCACACAGCAATGAATTAACACTAAATGATATATGAATTATATCATGATGAATTATATGAATTAGCACCGTCAGAAAGGACATTCGGTTTTTGAGCGCCTACGCTCCATAAATTGCTACACAATTTTCTAAAACAAATGAAAAATAATTTACGCTCGTATTCCGATCCTTGTTAAACTGAGATTCAAGGGTGAAGACAGATGATGAAGTTAGAAAATTAATATGGGTGTTGTTTGGTGTTCTTATTAAATTGAATTGAATATTAAAGAAGTATGAGATTATTATTACTTGACAAATCAATGGGAGATCATTATTTGGTCTAGTGTAGTAGGCCAAAGATAATAAATTCAACTATTCATCTCTGCTACGGTATATATTGTAAATTATTAATATTTTCATTGCACATACACATTCTATGCCAGCAAGAATTATTATAATGTGGCGCACAAAATGTATCTAAATGTACACGTATGCACATTGAATGTGTCTTCTATCAAGAAAAAATTCCAATTCTGCAGGCAGCTAATAATAATAATAATAATTATTACTTTTTATTTTTTTTTTTTATTTTTTTTTTTACCCCGGTGTAAAGAACCTGGGGTTTGATAAAAACGATTCGAGCAATACGTGCTGAATCGCCGCCCGGCTACTCGAGGTCATCAATCGGCTTAAAAGAATTGTTGAAGCAGACTGCATTAAAATAATAATAAATAAAATAATAATAATTAGTATTATTATTATTATTTTTTAAATAATTTAATATTATTTTTATTTATCCCGACCCCAGTTAAACTTGGATTCAAGAGAAGAAGATGATGATGATTTATTTTATTAATACTTATTCTTTTTAATCCATAACAAAGGATTACTATTTTACACAAAATTTTAGTTACCATGCTTTATAAATGTAAAGTTCACTGAAATAATAGAAAAAGCTTACTTCTTTAATGCGTCTTCTAGAATATTTCCACCAACGACATCAAAGACAATATCCACTCCTTTTCCTCTAGTAATCTCTTTCAGTTTATCGCGTACATTTTCTTTAGTGTAGTCTATTACAAACTTGGCTCCATATTTCTTCACAAGTTCACATTTCTCTGGTCCTCCACACGCGCCTATCACCTGTACAGCAACAACAGCACCAGTTCAATTACAGTTCCTGATTGTTTATGAAAACATCTAGCACTGCGATGAAATTCCAACGGGTTAGGCTGGTAATTGTCATTTTAAAATTTAATTCTCCTTGAGAGCTTCAGAGAACACGTCCAGTCGTGATAGCTTGAAAAAATAATAAATAACATGAAATTGCGTGAGAAAATAACGATAAGATGCGATAACAAGATTTCTTGCCTAAGCATGATGTAAGATTTAAATAATATATTACTAATATATACTCAAAATATTGATAATATTGTTCATAAAAAGAGACCAGAAATTTAATTCAAAGAGACTTAAGTCATTGGCTAATGTAATCTATCGATAAGACATCCATGACTGATGAGCCCAGAATTAATAATATAGAATTCTAACGCTATACTAAATGCAATACACTCAAAAATATATAATTATTACATTCTTACCATCTATATTAAACGGAAATGTACCAAGTAGGATGCAATATAAATAATATTTGCGAAATACTCACAAAATCTGGGAAAGGGCAAGGATTATTATGGCAAAATCTGGGAAATCTAGATATTACGAAAACAATTACGGCATTATTAAGATTTTTACGGCAAAATTTGGGAAATCTAGTTATTACGAAAACAATCACATTTTGTACTTACAGTGGCTCCATGTACATTAGCAGCAAGATCAACAGCAGCCAAACCTAGAGCCCCCGCAGCAGCTGTGACCAGCACTACGTCACTAGAACAACAACAACAACATTATAACCGAAACCCCGTATGAAAATGAATAGGCCTACTACAAAGAATAAGAATACAGCAAGTAATCATAATAGTAATAATTTTAGTAGTTCCTAGTTGGTGAAAGAGTTGATAGCTTGCCTTTTAAGCAGGAGGCTTTTGATTCAAAATCCTTCCGATAGGGCTCCATTAGTACATCAGTAGCACCGAAACTTCTTAGTTTTAAAAAAAAAATTCACAGACTTCACAGTCCTATTAATAAAATTAACAAATAATATTATTATTAATACCAAAATTAATAAATTCAACTTTAAAAAATCATAGAAATAAGAGAGATTTAACGTCCGTTTTCTCGTCTTAGAAAAATGAACAAATCTAAAATCCATGTATCATACTAAACCAAACATTTGTGTATGTTCAATGAATAAGATGGACCTAGAATTCTACGAATATATTATATAATATTACTAACAGACTAGCGAAAAGTTAGTCTTTTCTACGGATTTGGGTACCTAGATTTGATATGAGCTCTTCTGACCAGCGATAGCTGAGCAGTGCCATAGGATGCCAACAATGCTGCCGCCTCAGCCAACGATTTACCACCTTGAGTGTCAATCTTAAAACAGGTCTAAAATAACACAATATACGTTTCATTTAATAGGATGTCCCCCGTGTTGTGCTCGGGTGTGGTTGGACCACTGCAGAATAGGGCAACCGCAAACAATCTGCCGGGAGTACGTAAGAGGCGACTTCAGGCAGGAGCTAAGGATGGCAAGGGGGGACCCACCTCACCATGAAATATTTTCTTGGCAGTGCATTGAAGAAGAAGTTAATAGGATGATATAGCAGTTAATCAATTAATAAGAATTCAACGTCCGGTTCCTCACTCTATGGAAATGTTAGAGACATCTCAAGCAGACTCTGCATCAACAGATAACAATGCACCACACGACGATGACTGAGTATACAAAGACTGTAAGAGATGCGTTTTTAGTCTGCCCAAGAAAGGGCTAATACAATTACAAGATTGAGTATCATTCATTTTATTTTGCTGCAAGAATATATATAGTGTAAATAATTATTAATGAAAAATGTGCATAAAATGACATATCAAACACTGCCTGATGTGCTTGCAATCCCATTTCCAAAGATTTAATAGTAATGAGTCCATAAATAATATAAAAGATACAATAGTATGCTTAGGCAAACAAATACTAAGATTTCCACACTAGTACCAGCATATAACTAATTGACTGATTTCTTTAGCTAAGTTTTACTATTTCAGTATTTCCACTTGATTTTCTATTTATATAATAGTTTAAGTTTTCAAATTTCAGTATTTCCACTTGATTTCCTATTTATCAACAGTTTGTAGGCTATAACTGAGCACAAGTATAAAAAATTGATGATCAAGAGTTAAATGAATATCATACCTCACCGGGAACAACAGTTTGTTGAGCGAAGCAGCCAGGCAGATCTGTAGTCATGCAGATGACATGATCACCAGGTCGTAGATGTGATACCTGGGAGCCTACATCTATAATCTCTCCCGAACACTCTGAGCCTAGCAACAACAACAACAATAGTAGTAGGAAAGAGCATTTAGGAGAAAATACACTGCTCTACGTATGATTTTCTTCGCTATCTCAAAGTGTGACATTTCTTTAGATATCTTATAGTTCTGTTCAATTCTCATTTCATCGCAAGTATTTTAGAATTAGTCTCTTAAATCATATGTGATGATGATATATAGTAAAGAAATGGTCGTTAGAAAATAGAGCTAAACAGTATTATATAAGTAATATAATACTGTTACTGCTTTATAGTGAAATTATCAAATATGTTGATATCTATCACTTTTAATACCACATGTTAAATCCGTTAGGCAATTTAGACCATTTTCCGTGTAACCAGTCCAGTGAATGTCCGAAATTTTACTTTCAGATCAGCGCGGCTGGGATTTGAACCCACGAGGGTTCCATTCACCTCAGGATCTGTCATTTAAAATTTCATGACGTTACCCCTACGCTATTGAGACATTCAATAAGCCTACTACAAAATGCAATTTCACAAGGAGTATAGGTTATTATATTATTATCAGTCCAGAAAGTACATTATATTAATAATGTGATCAAGTGGCCTATATGCATTCTATACAGGATCTATGAATAAGCCTTGTGGTAATAATCAGAAACATGCCCACTAACATCGATGAATGCTAAAACTGATAAAACTGATAGCATGGTAAGACTATCAGCTTTAAAACTATGCTATCAATCACAAAAACATTGGTTGCACAATGCACATCTGAGAATTTATTTCTTTGATCCTCTCTATGGCCTAGTAGGAAACAAAATATTTCTGGCATTCTGATTATCAAATGGGCAGCATGTGTACAATTATTAAAACAGAATCATCTAATTTTATCTTCACAAATAAGAAGACAGATGAGATTAGCAGTCTGTTAGTCACACCATATAACAGTAAATTCTAAACAACTAAAAAATATTGTACCATCGTTTCAACTATTTTAAATTATTACATCAAAAAACAAACATTAAGCCGCAATAAATGCATCCTTTACTGTTATTATAAAATTTATGGTACTATCTAACAATACTTGACTAAAGCTTGAATTTGACTGATAGAGAGTACCTGGTAAAAATGGCAGAGATGGTTTAGCCTGATATTTTCCCTCCACTAAGAGTATATCTGCAAAATTGAGGGCAGCATGTTTGATTGCAAGGCGGACCTAAAAACAAGAAACGGATTTTGCACTCATAACTACGATATGCCGATTATATGAATACCAGTTATCACAAACTGTTATCATCAACTGCTATCACAACCCGCTATTGCAATACCTTTCAATGAAATTGTGAAATTTAATAATGCATAATTTCTGTAATATAAGGTTCTTTTATTTTTACCTTTTAAAGAAAAAATTAGTCAATGTTAAAACCTAAAGAAAACATGTTACTCACTTCTCTAGGACACCATCAGTAAAGGACTGAGCCTAATATTCAATCACCAGTAAATTGTTCTACCTCATTTTGATTTGAACATTATGTAGGCTATTCAGCATATTCCAGTACATGAGATTTTTAAGTAAAGTCAAAAAAGAGATGGTAATCTGTATGTATGCTACAAGATAACCAATGCACAATTTCAAAAGCAACTGCAGTGGTTTAGAATTTAAATTACGCCAGAGATTTAAGTAACCTAGCCATACAGATATTTAACTTTCAGTTAATTTCTAAACATGATCAATAGCGATATCTTTCATATTTATAGACCTTTTATAAAAGGTGTTTACTTTGAAAAGTCACATTATGTATAATTTCATTCGTTGGAGTGGTGCCACTGCAATCATAAAATTGATTGTTTTGCAGAAGGCAACTGCAAGGTATTATATCCTTAAAATGTAATATATCTTCTCTAGATATTCTATCTAGACATATATTAACTGTAAATTAAGACATATGTTTATCAGCATTTGACAAGAAACTGAAATATAATTTTTTTGTAATTATTTAAAATACCTTTCTGTTACTAAATGAAGAAATACTTAATAAATATATACCAATATATAGAATATTGCCAGACCTCAATAGAAGCACACAACCCTCCCCATTCTCCCACTAGGCTTTGTTTATAATATGAACAGAGTTACTGCTACACATTATAAAAGGTCTATATTCAACTTCACTTGGCAACCAAGAAGATGACTTTAGCGAAATTAAATTTACATTACACTATCATTTTAAAAATATAGGCTAAAGAGCAGCTAACCTGTTTACTTTCAAGTTGAGACTGTTGCTTATTTACAAACTCCAGTGGTTTTCCAAGCTCCTTGCACATGGCAGCAGTGTACGTATTAGATAATGTTGCAGCTGTCTGACTAAACCAAGCATGATTGCCAGCCCTGTAGGTATAAAATAATGTATATTATCAACGTGTATATTATAATGTAATACTGTAATATGTATGTTATAAAGCTATAGTTTAATTAATATAAACATAATTTTTAATGATATATATTATTTGCTATAATGGTTTTATGCACTGATCTGGACTCCGGGCCTATGAACTCTAGCTAGTAGCTATCATCAAATGGTAATTTAAATTTTGTTTATTATTTGTCAATATTTAATATGCGCATTGATGCATACTATCAGAATTGGTTAACTTAATTTTAGGTTTCAACTGCTTTGATATCAGTGGTTAAAGTGGTGGTGGGATAAATTGGAATTCAGTTCCCCTAACTCTCATTTTTTCTGAAATGCATTTCCCTGCCAGGGGCCCATACATTCTGATCATTACCCTAGCTCTCAATTTCCACTCTAACCACTGTTAGTTATTTATAATATAACCATAAATGTCCAACAAAGGTGAAGCAGGGAATAGCCTCTTTTACAATTTTTAAAGACAAAATTTGAAAAATTTAAAAAATTAGCCACCGGCAGAAACTTTCAGTGCCCTCTTTAAGAATTTCTGCACTACGTTTAAATCTGTGCCCCTTAAAATATATGCGTATTTTGCTCGACACCTTCCCTCCCATTAAGGACTTTTAACAATTTTTGCCCCTTCTCCAGTAATAATTTCTTAAAAGACGATAAAATTTGCAGAGTAGGAACTTGCAGGAAGATGGAATTAACTCCACGATCGAAATAACTGCAGGTTATTGAAATGCACTTCCCTGCCAGGGGCCCACACATTCTGATCATTACCCTAGCTCTCAATTTCCACTTTAACCACTGTTAGTTATTTATAATATAACCATAAATGTCCAAAAAAGGTGAAGCAGGGAATAGCGTAAAGTGATAATTTAAGAATAACACGATTGCTCCTTCCTAAGATTAATATGATAATTTGGCTAAACATCGAAAAGTATTTTTCAAAATATGTATAAATTATGCCGGAAAATTTAGATCTATTCTTTACCTGATAGCCGTCCGTAATAACAGCTCCGGGGGGCAACGTAAGGCCATCCCGATATTAAATTAGAAATATACGATGATTATGATATTATTAATTATAATTTAATTGTTTTATATTGTCAATCTTTTCTGAAAGCAAAACTAAAACGTAAACAATGAAATCAAAACAAAGTTCAGAGTTCAGTAACTGGGTCATTGTCATTTTTTGAGGTCAGTGCAGACATTAGATAACTGACAAAATCAGTATTGCTTTTTTACTTTTGTAAATATATTTGTTAAACAAATTTTTTTACTTTATCAAAGCTAAGGGAGAGTTAACATATTTTTAAAACTTTTTTTACCTTTTCAAAGTTAAGGTTTTAAGGGTTATATTTCGCTTTACCGTTGAGGTTTAGGGATAGGAAAGCTTTTAAAGTCTTTGCACTGACTAAAGATTAAAGAGCGTATCATTTACGAAACAGCTTCGTTAACCTGTAAGTCCATCACCATCCCTGGACAAACTTGTATGTTTCATTTGATTAGAGTGATGCAACCTGCTGCTACTCGGTCTTCTAAAATAATTAATTACTTTTGTGAGACCTAGCTTACCTTTACGCTCGATCTAAGCTATCTAATCCTTCTTTCCAGCATGCTGCACCGCAGACCTGGAATTCCCTTCGTCCAGTCTTCGTTTGAAACACATCTGTTTAAGACCTATCTTTTCCATCTCTCTTTTCCATCCAGTGTCCATGAGTTGCGACCGGCTCCTAAACCTCCTTTTTTTAATTCCCTTTATTTTGGACTGATTGTCTGAATTTTGGAATTTGAGCCGTTTTGGACCTTCTTTTTGCTCGCCGGCTTGATTTTGACACAATAGTGCTCGATGTTGTCATTGACGACTGTAGCACTCTATAACTGTTGTTATTATTATTATTATTACTATTATATTATAGGTATAAAGATGTGGTATTAAAAGTGATAGATATCAACATGACTGAACATTTCACTATAATGTATGTTATTATTATTTTATTATTAGGGTAGTAATTAATTAGTGTTTTAGTCAGTGTTTAACTAGAATGAAATTATGGTTACATTGAAGTAATTTGGATTGTATTATAAGAAATATTTATTAATTATACAATACTGTTTATGTCAATGCAGAGTGGCTACAAGACAAATGCAGTGCTTACCTATCTCTCTATTTTTTATATATTACGATTAAAAGTATTATATATGACGATTAAAAGTATTATATATGACGATTAAAAGTATTATATATGACGATTAAAAGTATTATATATGACGATTAAAAGTATTATATATGACGATTAAAAGTATTAGATATAACTCGACGGCGGGATTTAGCGACCTTGGTTTAGTTGCACGACAATAATCGAAATTAAGCTACATCAGCATCGGTTAGTAATTAGTGGGTGATCACGTCCTTGGAAGACCGAGCGTTGCCAGCTTTGAAGGAAAAAATCCCAGGGAAAGTTATTCTTCAATCCGCGCCGGCTGCAATTGATGCGCCATCAAAAGGAAAAAAATTACAAATAACTATGGAGAGGACGGAGGAAATGGGCCTTAACAAGCATCTGTGCTTCCTGACCCAGTGTGCCGTTATGTTACGTTACATATTTTTACTGCATTAGTAAAATTTAAAATGTATAGAAATTATAAGATCAGGTCATGATTCTTCAATTTTAATGCGTCATGAAAATTTAATGTCATGATTTTAAAGCGCCATAAAATTTTTACGTCGCGATTTAAAATCGACATGAATTAAATAAGGAATAATTGCCATGTTAAAACTATATGAAATTTTTATGTCATAATTTAAGAACAACACGGTTTTTGAATGTCAGGGAAGATTGGATGTAATGATTTTAAATCAGCACACAGTTAAGCTATATTTGACGTGAACCAGTATAATTAAGTTAAGTATCACGAAAGCTCAACTCTCGTCAGATGAAAGAATATATAGGCTACCGAAGCCGCCAAAGGTAAAGGGCCTATTATTATTAATATAAATAATTAAATGAATGATAAATTATTTCAAATATACAATAATGCCAGCAACTTAGAGATTTTATAAACCTGTATTTCAAGCAATCGTAATTTATTTGACTAACAATAATATCAACATATCAACGATAAATTTCAAACAGCACTATACTAATTACACAAACGAAGATTCCAAAATGAAATAACACAGACCTTCAAATAGTCCTAATGATTGTACACGACAGAAATATAAATCAATATTACATAGCATAATATAAATCAATATTTCTTAATTAGGGACAATATATACATGTAAATCACAAGAATAGCTGATTAAACAGAACTGTATATATGATAATTTGGTATCACCCTATTGATTATCAAGTCAGCTCTATCAGTTTTAAAAGTGACGTAATATTCTATTTAGAATTCAATAATTAGCATTCCTGGGTACTGAAATAATAGCAAATAAACAAGCTATATTATCATGCAATCTTGTCACATGCATGCACATGATGCACATGTATGTGCTGTGGGCATGCGCCAGAGCCTTCAGGCCTGTATGTCCATTTTTTCACGTCATTCTATGCATGGTGTAATTTTAATAATTAATTACAACTGTCATTGCAATTTTCGTGAAAATAAAATAACTATCTACGCTAATTACATTTTAACTACTATAGAATTATTACAATAGAAATCAAATAAAACAGATCTTAATTACAGTGAAATATTAATTATTAAGTATTATTTAATTACAAGGAAATATTCATTATTAATTATGACATTCATATTTATTATTTTTTAATTATCCATATTAATGGTTATTTACTAAAATATTCATTATTAATTATTATTAAATCATACTGAAATATTCAAAAGTTATGATTGCTTCATGAAGATGTGGCTGCCTGTAAAAAAATAACTGAATTAAATAGTTCTGGAGATCGCTTTATCTTGACTCCATGTATCCTCGATTTTTTATACAGATGTTTAATCTATACACATGTTGTATATATATATATATATTTTTATATAGAAAAAATTTCATATTTTTCTTTTTTTATATATTTCAACCCAAAAGTCACGAATATCACTTATGGATCGAAAACCGGACGTTAAATCTGCATCGCTTTAGTGACTGGCCTAATGTTTAATTACTGGGCAGAAGATGCTTTGTAGAAGAGATTCTGAGACTGATAATATTAGATACGATTTGTCATGCAGTGTCCTCCACCATAAGTCTATCTTGAGATTTCTCCGATGTAAGTTAATTGAGCTTTATTATAATATTTTACGAAAATACTTCTTATACTTCTCTTTTATAGCTTGACATTCCATAGTATTTAGTAAAAATAGAGCGGCCCTGCGATTGTAGAAGAAACGTAGGCCTAGTTAATGTTGTACGCCTAGTTAATGTTTTAGGCTTAGTTAATATTGTAGGCCTAGTTAATGTTGTACGCCTAGTTAATGTTGTAGGCCTAGTTAATTTTGTACGCCTAGTTAATGTTGTAGGTCTAGTTAATGTTGTAGGCCTAGTTAATGTAAGCCTAGTTAATGTTGTAGGTCTAGTTAATGAGTGACATAAGCTGTTTAACATTACAAGTTCAACAACACATTGATGATGTGATGATGATGAAATGAAGAGGATGATTTGACCTCAACATTCAATCAATCTCACTAAACCAATTTAATGTCTTCAGCCTTTGAAGCAGATGCGTAAACTTCAGAAGCTTATGAAACAATAGATTCATATTGTTACATATGATGCGGCAGATTTGTCCTCATCTTGAATAAGTAACTAGTGGTAAGTGGTAGCAATAGAACCGGGTTTATTGTTGTTTCGCTGTCCAATGGCGATACAGCCCATGAGAAAGCCTGAGGTTTGAACAGAGAACCTACAGAACCGCGATCAAGATGCTTAGCTGATGGACCAAATGACTTCGCCAGTTCAAATCTGGTATCGGAGACGAAACTGTCGCAAATTAGATATTTCAGCTACTTAGAGGAGAAAGGCGTCATATGTAGTGCCCAAGAGCTGTGTGGAAATCTTGTAAGAAGATCAGCAGCTGAGGCAGCTGTGGTCTGACTTCAGCAGCTGCTGCCCAACAGCTTAGCATCATCTCGAATCTAAGTACCAGCACAATAAAAATTTAATAGTTATATAAATTGTTACAAAATTTCCTAGATCCTACAGTAGTTAAACTTGGATTCAAGGAAAAATGATGATGATGGTGAAGAATAGTTGTAGAAATTGATAGCTTCTTATCACTCGAATTACATCAATACACCGGATGAATCACGATCAATCATCATTATATAATAATTAAAGATTTTACACATATAAATCGTTATTTAATGAGCAACAGGCGTTACAACTAACGCGACTTGCCTGAACCTATCCATAAACTGGTTTTAAACCCGCATTACTATATATTTATTATACTTATTTAGTAGTTTAAATCTGGCATAATGTTCTATATACTTTACATACAAAACGGAGTAACTTAAACAAATATTACTACATTTTTTATAAGGAAATAAAAGATCAAATGAGATATAGACACAAGAAAATCAGTCAACACTACACAAACAGACCACTTCGATAAGAGGTCGATAATTTCAAATATGCAAATATTAAACTAGAATCTGAAATACACGTACAGTAATACGACTTTTATTTAATAAATACTTTTAAGAGTTTTTAGATGAGTATAGAAAAGAAAGACTCACAGTTCGTTAGGACAATTTACTGGCTGAGGAAGCCTGTAGCCAGCATGTAGGTAAGATGACATCTCAAAGGGGTCAACTTGTGAGTACGGCATCTGACCCAATGTCATCAGCTCCCATATGCTTACCCCAACAGCCCACTGCACAAAACATATGTACACTACATCATAACAGAATACAGAAATTTACAGTGGATGGCAGGGAAGATCTACTAAATCCTGTAGATAATAATAATGAAGGTTTAACGTCCATCAGATGGACCTACATAGCAAACCGTTAGGGTCAGGTAAGGTAAGAAAAAGTGCAGGGCTCAAATTCGTATTCACCAAGCCGTAGACATATCTTACGAACAGGACACTGACGTTAATTCCAGAATTAAAGATAATGTTAGTTGCAGAAGAAGACGCATTGAGCACTATCAATGTTTCTTGTCAAGGCCTATAGAATGTAAAACCTTCGTCCATAAGTACTGACTTTACTATGCTAGCAAAAGTAAACACAATGCAATGAGGCTCTACGTTTTTCGATACATCATACCCTAACATTAAAAGCTTCAAAAACACAACTACATGTACATCCCAATAAATATATATTGCCAACATCTCCAAAAATTAACCCTTCTCTGCGACTGCCATGTATTCAAGACTTAATAAAAAATGCCAGAATTTTTAGAACTACAACAAATACTTTAAGTCTATGATATAAATTTATAGCAATTTTTCGGTTATCATGAGAAGAAGAAGACATTTCAATGTTCTAGTGATCAATGATCTAATGATCAAAGAAGACATTTCAATGTTCTAGTGATCACTGATCTAATGATCAATGAAGACATTTCAATGTTCTAGTGATCAATGATCTAATGATCAATGAAGACATTTCAATGTTCTAGTGATCAATGATCTAATGATCAAAGAAGACATTTCAATGTTCTAGTGATCAATGATCTAATGATCAAAGAAGACATTTCAAAAATGCACAAAAAATAAACTCACAGTATCGCTAGCATAGGAGAACTGCCGGTCACACATGGCTTCAGGTGATAGCCACTTGATTGGTCGATTCTTATTGTCTCCCAGACAATGATAGTCGTGAGGAAATATATCACGTGACAGGGCCGAGTCAGTCAATCTGACTGTCAGCGACTCGTTGACTCTGAATATATAAAAGTTTGGCTATAATATGCTTTAAAAATAACAGTTAAGCTATATCAATTAGGCTTTAAGTAATATTAAATAATATAACTACTACAACAATTGACACCATATGGAAGTCCAAAAGACAAATTGGGATAATTTGAACAATTATTGTAGCTCTTATTCTCGTACTTCAAGCTTTCCCATCACTTTTTTTACTATGCGTAACAGATGAGGTTACTATAAATATTATTTCTTAAATAAAAGCTACGCAATATATACGTTTTAATAGGCCTACATAAAAGCTATGTTATAAATACATGCATAATAAGCTTTAATACATAAAATCTATGCTATATAAATGTACAAAAAGCCTTAGTATATTAAAGCTATGCTATACAGGCTGAGCAAGGGACATGTCGACAAGTTATCCCACTGCGGCTTAGTAGACACATGGTTCAACTCCAGTGCTCGCTCCGTCACTGACATACTTCCGAGGCGAGAAACTGACGCTTAAACTTGGTTATAGCATTAGCGTTTATGCAAAAAATATATATTATTTTTTCATATGTAGAAGTTATGCCTTATAAAATATCCTTTAATACAGAAGCGTTATGTTATATAAAATATTTTATAATACGTAAAAGATGTCATGAATAAACTTTTCTTTACTACAAACGAATTACGTTGTATAAAATATGCTTTATTTACAGAAAAGTTACGCTATATAAAGTTTACTTTAAAATATAAAAAATTTGTTACACAAAATTTGTGGTTATGCATAAAAGTTATGCAGTATAAATATGCTTTATTGTCTTTATTGAGTAAAAGTTATGCACACAAACACACAAGCAGCACAAAGAGTCGAATTTTGCTTGAACGTGTAAGATCTTACTCGTGCTATTTTATGGGTTTGAACAATTAAAAGTGTGAAGTACTAACAGACAATTTCTCGTAGCGACGTCTCTATGAACGAGCCCGTGTTGATGCAGATAACACACGCCTCGGGTTATCTGAACTGACATGTGCACAAGCTGTTGCGTGTTCAGTGACTGTATAGCGAACAACAACATGTATACAGCAACAACATACAACAACAAACATACTTCAATATCCTTCGAGTTTCCTGTATCACTTCAGGGCTGCTGCAGAATAGACCCGCAGTAAAATGCACTTGTCGAAGGAGGCGTCCTAAGTCGTAACTGAGGATGGTAATGGGAACCACATAAGACGTCATATATTTTTAAGATACAATATGGTTAGGTAATGGCTTGGTCTTTGATGGGATCAACGTACTAAACAATGCAGTTTTTTTATTGAGTGCATGACCAGACTGCGGAGGAATATGAGCATTAGACCCTACGGCGAAACAAAACCCAGAGATACTAGAATTAGGAAGATTTCATTTTAAAAATTGCAGAAATTGCTTTCACACATTAATTAGCAACCAAGAACTTTAAATAATTAAACCCAAAGTTATATCAAACTATATCTCAATATAGAAAATAATCTTTATAACTTTTTACTTTAATATATTATTCAGAAGTATTTTTCAAGTAGTACTAGTAGACTGAGAAAACTGTGACATACATGTATATGTTTTACAAATACAAATTATAAAATCATATCCTCAAGGTTAGAGAACAACTGCCGCAGACCTGGAAAAGTCCCATGTCAGTAGACAAACATCTGAGCAGAAATCTTTTGAGATTTTCCTCGCCCTGTGTTGATGGATAGATGAGAAGCGGCTGAAGCTGATGAAGGTACTGAGACTGTCGTAGACTACAACTGTCCCTCTGGTGGGCTTGTCCACGAGTAAATGCTTCAGAGTGCATGGATTGGTGAATGCTATCACAGTCTGTGGGCTCAAGACACACGGCCGAGAGATGGCAGATATTTTCGTGCCGTACACCTTTCATTATTAGACTTTCTCGCAACATTCTCATCACCTGATCCCGCCTTGCATCACCTGTTTATAATTAAAAACAATCAAAGTTACAATTTAAAATAATATTTGCGATGATAAAAGCTCAGTTTGAGAATCAGAAAACATTATGAAATGTCAAAATGACCGCTCATGCAATGGTTTGAATACTCATGGGTTCGATTCTCGCCAGAGCTATCAGAGAGTAAAATCTAGGACATTCACTGGATTGATACATGGATAATGAACAGAACAATCTAATGATTTAAACATGTGGTATTAGAAGTGATAAGAATCATCATTGATGATCATTTTACATAACCCGTGTTTAACCCTCTTAATATAAAAAAGTAACGCAATAATAATTAAGTACTAATAGAAAGAAAAAAACTCTGTCATCTGCTGCCTGAAGAAATAAGACGTTATAGAAATATGTCAATATTATAGTATAGTCCCTAAACTAAAATAAAATAAACAATATTTACAGAATAATAGCAAACGCCAACAAACCTGTAACAGTTTTAACAATGACTCTCTGATTTCTTTTATCCTCCATTAAAAGAGTTCCTTGGTAAATCTTTCCAAAAGTTCCTAAAACAAATGTATTATTGTGTATGGTAAAATTTACAGGTAGGTAAATTAATATTAAAGAATGACCGAAGGCGCTTCCAGCCAATATTTTGATACTAGATTCTACTAATAATTCAAATATCTACTAGATATTGTTATTACTAAAGTATTAATAATAATTTTAGCACCACTGATGCCTAGTAAGCACTTCCAGTGCTGCTTCAAAACACTTGAAAATATAAACTAACCGCAAAACTGCACGTGTTCCTAATATACAACTAAGCATGAAGTAAAGTAAAGCGTCTCGAGCTATAATAGTCGCAGCCAGCCCAATAGCTTCTCAATGCCAAACATGTAAAGGGTTTGTTACACGAATCGGTTGTGGCCTTTAATTAGTAACGTCATTTCCCTACAGTATAAAACATAAGATATGCACTAAAAGATCAATTCGACATTGAAGTCCGATAGAAATATTTAAATACAGAAAGATGCGGTATAATTAAGCTTTAAAGCGCAGTACTGTAATATCAGTTCGTCTACATAGGATCTACATTGTGTGGGATGAAGTGTTTTTTCAACCGGTATATTTATTAATTTTTTAGAGTAATTTCTAATATCTTCTTCTGAATTAAGAAAAGTTCCTTCATTAAAATATTGATTGACAAAATGAAATCCTGTGTAGTTTCCGGGACACAGAATAATAGCCAAACTGTTAACTGCGTGTGTAGTAAGAGGCGACATAGTAAAAACTGAGGAAAGCAACAGGAAACCACCTCACACGCCATATATTTTTCAAAAGCTATTGGCTAAATAAGGCATAGCCTTTAATAAAGGGATCAACTTCTTGATCTATGGAGCGCTCTATGTGTAGCGTAAAAGCAGAATCTGAGTACAAATATTTACTTTGAACCACCCACTTGGCAGAACATTAGAGAGAGAGAGAGAGAGAGAGAGAGAGAGAGAGAGAGAGAGAGAGGAGAGAGAGAGAGTTAATGAAATTCATAAAACTTAACACCGCAAGAATGACAAATGTCAAGACTCGGATGTAGTTATAGAGAAGCTGTGGAGACCTTGCAGCAGCACATCAGTGAGACAGACAGCGCCCCTGTCGATGGCCACCTCCACCAGACTGGACTCTACCTCTGACGACTTCAACTGCATCAGATCAATCGTAGCCATGGGTGTCACTGCTCGCCGTGATGACGATGTGCCGCCTGTGTCAATCAATCAAATGTAATCAAGCAATCAATCGATCGATCAGTAAATAAATCTATCTATTTATTTGTGAAATCAATGAACTAATCTATGTAATCAATTATTAAATGTATTCAATCAATCAGTCAATCAATTACTATATGCTTTTAAGCAATCCATCGATCAGTCAATCAATTAATCAATCTGTCTATTAATTCATCCATTTAATAAATTAATCGTTCAGTCGATCAATCAAGGATTATATATAATTATTAGCACATTCACTAAATCACTTAAAGTCAATGTAAGCAATGGGAGAAATACCTATCACAAACGATGAAGCTTCACCTATAATACTGACGTACAAGACTCTATAGTACAATGCAATGAAGAGTATTCAGACAATACAGATAGTGAAGCATTTAACAGGAAACAATACCATACAGGTGTCGTAAGAGGCGTCTAGGCAAACCGAGAAAGATAACAGGAAACTACCTCAGAAGCCATAATTGTCCAAGCTAAAGTTTACAATACAGTCTGCAGAAGTATTCATCTTTCTGACAGATTAATCTGGGTAATCAACTGAAGAAGTAACCAACAGGGTGCTCTTCTAAGTGTGATGGCAGGCTTTTAATTTGACTGTACAAAGTGGTCAGTATTAGCTAGGAATAGTAGTAGTTAATGTGTAGCTTGGACCTGACAAATGCAAGAACACGTAGAGAAAGAAGAGAAGAAACTGCATATAATATGAAAAATATTGTCCTATTTTTCAGCCGATGCTCTAGTAAAATATAGTTTTCAAATATGCGGTACATGGCTCAGTTTTTAATTTGCCAAAACTGAGAAAAATATAAAAGTAATAGCAGTAAATCAAGGCTGAAAGTGACTTATAGCACAAAGTTTGGGTATACTTTTTAAAAATCAAAATATAATTAACAAGTTAAGGCCAAGGATAGAAATTCACTCTTAACAAAACAACTCTTACGATGTACTATCAAAAATATTAGATTTCAAACCTTATTTATGCAATTTAACATCTTAACAGCCAAAATATAAAAATGTCAACTAAGTAATATAATATATGAGAGTAATAAATGATTTAGTTACTGCAGACGGCACTGTTGCTGCTTCTGTTCGGTGTATCAGCACCCAGCAATGCACGCTCATGAGAAACAGCACTGTTACCATCTCTGCTACACACAAATATACATCTATAATATTGTTACCATCTCTGCTACACACAAATATACTTCTACAACACTTTTACCATCTCTTCTACACAAAAACACATATGTACAACACTGTTACCATCTCTACTACACATAAATACACATCTACAACACTGTCACCATCTCTGCTACACACAAATATTCATCTACAACACTGTTACCATCTCTACTACACACAAATATCCATCTACTACACTGTTACCATATCTGTTGCAAACAAATATACATCTACAGCACTGTTACCATCTCTGCTACACACGAATATAAATTTACAACACTTGTAATCTTTCTATTGCACACAAATATATATCAAATAGCACACTGCATCAAATAATAGATTGCACTATCTCATCGTGGAGAAGTATCAATGATATTTATGTTATAATATCAATAAAATTATTGATATTCATGACACATAAATTATATACATCAATTATATATATGTTTCAAAACATGAATAATACAAAATTATTACTATAAAGTATAGCTAATTTCGTTTGCACTTTAAAAAGATGAATAAAACTAATATACTGCAATTGATAGACGAGTTTTTACTTATAGCAATAAGAATAATGGCAATACAATAATAATACAAATTTAATAATAATAAAATTTTCTTATAAGACTACAGTAAAAACCCCTTTTCAACCATGTCAATTAGTACTCTAACTGATTGCATTTGTTTGTCGTCGTTGTCGGTAACAGCAAGACAAAAATTTCTCTCTGCAACAATTTCTTACTTTACTCAACGTTTTTCAGTTCAGTGACATCTCTCTCTCTCTTAGTGCACTGCCTACTGGCAGGTCCATGGTATATAACGCCTCCACTCTTCTCTGTCTTCTGCCTTCTTCTTCATTTCCACATATGAGCGGGTCTTTAAATCATCTAACATACCTAATCTCGGCCTGCTACTGCCTCTTTTTCCTTCCATTCTACCTTCTATGACCTTTTTTAATAGACCTCCCCCCCTTAGAATGTGTCCTATCCATCTCTTCTTCTTATTTCTTAATACATTTATCAACTGTCTATCTGTTCCAACTCTCTCCAGGACTTCCTCATTTGTAACCTTTTGAGTCCAGCTAATCTTCTCCATTCTTTTCTAAATCCACATTTCCAATGCCTCCAGTTTCCTAATATCTTCCTTCCTTAAGGTCCCTGTTTCACATCCATACAATAACGTGGTCCAAACCAAAGTTTTCACTATCTGTATGTCTTTCTTTAGACTTTTTGTTAATAGTTCTTTTCTACTACCAAAGGCCGCTTTTGCTTGTGCAATCCTACTGCATATTTCTGTCTCACATTTCCCATCATCAGTTATAGTATGACCCAAATATTTGAAACTCCTTACCTGTTCCAATTTCGTACCATTTATTGTGATATTAACTTCACCTTTATTATTGGACACACTCATAACCTTTGTCTTTTTTATATTAATCTTCATGCCATATCTCAGGGCCGTATCATTTAGCCTATCCATTATCTTCTGCAAACCAATTTCGCAGCCCGCTACCATTCCTTGGTCATCTGCAAATCGTACATCTAGTAACAAATTCCCTCCTACTTTTATTCCTTCTTCCATGTCTTCCATGGCTTCCTCCATTATTGCCTCGGCGTAAATGTTAAACAGCAGCGGCGAAATGCTACAACCTTGTCTTACTCCATGTCCTATTTCACCTTCTTCTGAGTATTCTTGTTGGATTTTGATTACTGCTCTTTGATTCATGCACAAGTTCAAAATTAGTCTTCTATCTCTCCAGTCAATTCCTATTCTTTTTAAGATATTCATCATGGTTATCCAATCAATCCTGTCAAAGGCCTTCTCGAAGTCTACATAGTCTTTGCTTCTTTTGCAAAGAACCAGCATTACCCCTATTGCTTCTCTTGTGCCGCATCCTTTCCTAAAACCAAATTGTGTCTTGTTCAGTATCATCTCAACGAAATCATAATTTAATATTTAAAATTAAACTCTCCATAACTTCATATTGAAACGAAATTTTCATCACGTTAGGTTGGATAAGTGAACTGATTAAAAATCCAGTAAACATTTTATTGCTTTTCTTTTAAATCCAACAAATTAGGCACGCACAAACAGTTGTAGGTTTTTTCAGCTCACCTGTACAACACTGCTTAGCGGTTTAGCAATATTGACTGACTAACCGAAACCAGCATAGACCTCTACACAAATACTCACTTAATCTTCTTTGAACAAAACAGTCACTTGATATAAAGCTAAGCACACATGAACACTTAATGCTCTGAATCTAATTGCGTAAGGCGTACTTATGAATCAAGATCTGATTTAAATTTTATACGATGATCTCGATACTTAGTTTAGAGTTGTAAGCAAACAAGTTGGAACAACACTTAGTACAAACCAATAGTCAGGCAAAGAGCGAAATGTTTGAGTAACTCTTAAAACTTAAAAATTTTAAAAACGATTATGCGAATTCTAATGGAAACGATTGTTTTGCATCTTACGAATTGAAACAGAAATTTCACGCTAAATTGAAGGTGAGGGCATAGCCACTGACATGAGATTTGTCACCACAGTTATAGCGTTTGACTATTTTTTATTTTTGAATTTCTAGCCACAATTCGTGCAACATCTCATTGAACAAAGTCATGGATCTACTAATATTAAATCCACAACTGAAGACATGCGCCATTTTCAGTAGTCAATTTCATGTTCTTTATACGATTATCTACACTATATAGGCCTATTACCCTATATTCAAAAGGTTAGAATGTTCTCCTACTGAATGGCTGAAATATACTGTATATCCAATTTCACCTGATTAAAATGTTTTGTAAGTGAATAGACTAAGTAAAATATATATCCTAATTTCTCCAGCTTAAATTTTCTCTCCGTGAAATCTTAAATAAATATTTGCTTGTGTTTAAAATGTTCCCTACATAAATATTTAAAATACTAGGCCTATTTTCTCTGGTTTAAAATGTTCTCCACAGAAATACTAAACCACTTACACTATTTTCTCTACGTAAATATTCAAACATCTAAACTACTTACTCTATTTTCCCCAGTGTAAAATGTTCTCTAAGTAAAAATTCAAATATCTGAACTACTTACCCAATTTTCTCTAGTTTAAAATGTTCTCTACATAGAAATTCAAACATCTAAACTACTTACCCAATTTTCTCTAGTTTAAAATATTCTCTACATAAATATATATTCAAACATCTAAACTACTTACCCTATTTTCTCTAGTTTAAAATGTTCACTACATAGAAATTCGAACATCTAAACTACATACCCTATTTTCTCCAGTTTAAAAGGTTCTCTGGACGTATGTCTAACACGCAGACAGCAGACGAGCAGAGCGATGGTTATAACAGCGATCAGCGCCAGCAGACTTCCTATGCCGATGTAGAATGTGTTGCCTGAGGATAGCTCGAATTGGTTGTACGGTTCTATAACTAACAGACAACATGATAAATACAAAGTTTCTTATTAAATTGTAAAGCATAAAATGTAAAATGGCAGTTTTAGATAAATAAGTCTATAGATTAAGACAGTAGAGAGATTGCTTCTGGAGTTTGAATTATTCAATATTTAAATTCTGTCTGCTGTTTAATGCTATAAAACGGCGTTTGCGATATCAAAACGATTCTAATGCTACACAAAATTTATTTGAAATTTGGCGGGTAAGCCAAGAGTTGAAGTTAAATTATTAAAACGAAGCTTTAATCAGATTATATATCTACTTACAAATACAACAGCCTCTCTGTATTTAACTTAGACATCCCGGTACGTAGTAGAAGGCTTTACGTCTATTTGCCGAAGGATAAAGTATAAAGCAGAACATGATTGTCAACTTATGTAGATTTAGGATCCTCTAACAATCAATTAATTATTCCAGGCATATAATAAATCTTAACCTAGCCTGTTCGATGTTGTAACTTCAGATATTACAGCTTAAGAATTAATTAAAAACGAAAGTTAGAAAGATATAAAGCGATAAATTTTAAGTGTTATATTATAATTACTCCATAGACACGAACATTTTCAAATAAAATTATCCATGAATTAAAGATAGCTAAAAATAAACTTGTTAATTTTATAATAATCTGTGTGTGTATAATTAATTTAACTGGACTGTAATAATAGAGCTATTCAAGTAACTGGAATTATCCATTAAGTCCTGATAATTTTCCGTGTTGTGTCCGGACCCCCACGACTAGGCAAGAACAGAGAAAGGCAAACGGGAACCACCTCACAAGCCATACTTTTCTCAGGCTATAGGCTACATTAAAGTGTGGATATGGTACAAACATTGGTGAAGGGGTTAACTTACTGATCGACGAACTGCTCTTTATGGGGCTTGACAGCAAACAACTTGTAACAAAGTAACAGCAAACTAGAGTGAGCGAGAGAGAGAGAGGGAAACAAAGATGAAGTAGGATACATTTAGATACGATCTAAATTTGTGTACGATTTCAAATAGGCTGTTCGAAGAAACTATCTTCATATCGAGTAAAGGCTCAATATACAACGCCCATTATCTACTCTAGAAAACCTTTTTTGTTCTAGTCAGTGCCGTTTCAGAATGTCTGTTAGGTCGTTAAAAATCTTGCATATATTATTTTACACAGGAGTACGTTAGTGAGATTGAGTTAATTTATCTCTACAGATTACTGGATCGGTTCTTTACATTTAGCATTGAGCAGCCATTCTAGAAATATCGTACTGATGTTACTGATATTAAAACCAGAATATATCAACTGCATACAACTGACAATACGTGCCTATTAAGAATTAAAGAATTAATCTAAAAATTGTTTCAATTGCACTTAATAATGCGAAACAGTACAGATTCACCAAGTAGCAACACTTTAGACTTTCAATGATAAAAGTCAGTGATAACTTCTATACATGCTAAAACACTAGTAATGTTAACTTTAACGCTACACGATATGAGCAGAGCACGCGCTTACAACCAATGGAAGTCGGAGGGTTCATCATCTGCCACATATCATTGTCATTTCTAATAATATAGTCTTCCTCTGTCTCTCCACTCTCTAGATACAAATAACACAACATAAATAATCAATATTATTATTGTTCGGCAAATACAGATCAGCCACGAACAATGAGTCCAGTAATTTATTAGTCAATTTATGCAACAATATTGTATTTTGTTGGTATCTGCTGCTGATCAGCTAAAAACAATCTCAATTTAAATTTAAACACAAATAACTTAGATGTATAACCTACAAAACTATAACTATGTTTAATTCCATGACACTTTTCAGATGTGTGTCCAATTAAAGCACTTTAAACGCATTATATTTAAAACATTGTTAATTTAATTTTACTGGTAAAGCTGGTAAAGCTAAGGTTAACGTCAGTTTCCTCACTCGAAAGCGATGTCAGTGACGGGCAAGCCCAGGATTTGAACCCGCATCAACTGATCCGCGGTCGAGTATCTTACCGACTTCGCCACTGGCTGGAGCCAGTGGCGAAATTGCATAAATTCATAAATTCCCCTGCATAAATTCTAGCCACAGTAAATACTATACATGTATATCACACTAAATGCATAGAATAAGTACATGTTTTACGGATTTGCAATCCTTTGTACCTTGATCCTACAAAATTACCACGAGGTCAATGTAAAACCATGGACTTCTACATAATTAATATATAATGTATCATCTATATATAAAGGTGTTCATAGTAAAACCTTGCAAGTAATTCTAACAGAATGTAATATAAAACTCTTTGAAAAATCGCATACATGTATTGAAAAATAATTATGATATACATCTATGTAAAACGAGTATCTGCTAAATCTGCTGCTGATCACACACTTATTAACATTAGCTTATTAACATCATATAAACATATTGACGCGTTTGTCATCCATAATTATAAGCAAAATACGGTATCCTGCATACAAGCATATATATTTATATAGGCAAGCCTTGTTATAGTCATTCTTTTAATGATTAAAATAATAATAGCTAGTCATTCATTTAATGATTTTACTTCAAATCAACATAGTCATCTAGACACATGAGTATGTTTTGAAGATTTCGGATATTGCGAAAAGCTACGTCTATCTTCACATCAATTTCTGCTAGCTCATCAGCAGAATAGGTCGCTCAAATAGCAGCTGCAACGGTGATTCCACTTAGGTTGACGGCTTCACTAAACCACTACTAAATCGTAAACGCTCCCCTGAGATGTACAGATAGAAGCACCTAACTGTGCACTGTTGCTCAGGTACATTGCTGCAGGCTGCACAGCGTATATTAAGCGAGGTTTATCACAATAATCTTAACAAAGCCGCACGTGTCGTACATGCACTGCATTGAATAGAATCGATCTCGAAGCGCAATTATGTCTAAACCCTTTCACTTACATTACAATTATCAAGAGCCCGGGATAGAGACAGGAGAAAAACACAATGTAAATATTTAAAGAAAAGCATAAGTGATCCCCCGGTAAACAGTTCTACAAGAAAAACCACACGATACGCCCTTAACTACGTGTTGTTTGCTCAGAGTCTACACGATCTAATCCGATGCCTCATCGACTGATCTATGTGGTACAGCTTAATGATAGAGTACAATTGCAAAACCCAATCTTAAAATGACATGTTTTAAACATTTTTATAAGATCTCAAGGAACTTCGGCATATAACCTTTTTTATCTGCCTATAGGCCCAAAATACCAGTGATTGCAAAAAACTCTGCATGAGCGCGTATATCAGCAATTAGAGGAAATTAAAAATGCAAAATATATGCAGAAATAATGCTGCTGCGCAGCTTTAAATAAGAACTAGGATAATTATTATGTTTATAGATATAGAACTATGTTTAATGACATTGTCATTAAAGCACGAAATACAAAATTGCACATACAAACAGGTCCTCAAAGAGGATAAATAAATCCTATCTAGTTAACAGCCCACAATGTCGAAGATAAATCATGCTTTATATATTAGCCGCTTTTTATATTAATTATTATCACAGACTGCTTATCTAGAGAGGTTTATTTAAGGTTTAAGTCTTACGGTGCGTACCCGTACCTCAATGGCGCTATGGAAACACAAAATAAAAAATGAAAAAAATTAATATTTCAGTAATTTAGGAAATCATTCCATTTAAGTGCAAAGATATTAATCCATTGGCTTTATTTGAGTAAAGCACTGGTGCCACAATATGATACTGTGCTGTATCATCTTGCGGACATCATTATAATAGCAGACCTCTTCTAGATAAGCAGTCTATGATAATAATTAATATAAAAAGCCGCTAATATAAAAAGCATGATTTATCTTCGACAACGAATAAATGCTATAACGACCGGTTGCACTTTGTATTATCCAATTATTGCATGGTTTCCGTTGCCAAATAAATCACGGCTCACAATGTATCTACATGTAACCTCGTACCACATATGAAGTGCATTATTTGACCGTAATAAACATACATGTGTGTAATTCAGGCACGCAGTTGTTCCAACAAGCTAGAAAACTTTAATAAAAAATATTGCCATTCAAGGAAAATGTCGCAATATTATGTCGTCGTTAGGCTGTTATTGAATTGAGGGAATTCTACTTCGAGAACAAGAGACCGTTCATATATTACCATTAAACTCAACGACATCTCCATTCTTCTCTGCATTTTATTAGGTGCAAGTTTAGTTCGCAGCATACAGCGGAAATCCAGCAAACTGACTTTACAACTCGAGCGACTTAATATACTACCGTAGATTATCAGCACTGTCTTTATGTTAAATTTTTGCACCGCATTGACTTTAAGCCAATAGTTAATCAGCATTTATTTAGCTTTAAGCCAGTATTTTAGCATTTATTGATTTAGGGCTAACAGCTAATCAGTACCGAGTTAGACTTATATCATCATTGACATTAAGTTACTAGTTTATCAGCTTTGACTTTAGTCTATATATCAGCATAGACATTATTAAGCTAATTTTTTTAGCGTCTTAAGGCAGTTATTTTGTCTTCACTGACTTTAAACTATTATTTTCACGACAAAGGACATCGGACTATTATCTACTAGTATAACTGCACAATCATAGTTCACTGTAGAAAAAATATTTGAATACATCCTAGATACTCAAATTGACAGGATGAAAATTTGCAATAAAGCTAGCTGATCGAAGCTGTACAAAGGACGTTTACTAATTTAAAAACTAAATCGATATTTAACTTTGTAAAAATGGTCGATACCAAATAATGTAATACTACTATCAGTTTAGCGTTAATTGCATAACAGATGGGAGTAATACAGACTGCGGACACAGGTTTTCTTCCTCTTGATCTCCACAGCAGTGACACTGAGTGGAGAGAGGACGCTTACGTTCAGAAATATCTTCACGTCCACTTCCGTCGTGTGACTGCCAGTGCATTTCAGCGTTATCCTAAACACTGCAATAAATAAAGATATAAATAATAATAATAATAATAATAATAATAATAATAAAGATATTTTGCATAACAGAGCATTGTATCATATACAGTTGTACAGCAAAATAAAATGTGCAAAATCAGGATATACATCAGGCACAAGGCACTCACGAGGACCATTCACATAAAAACTTATTAAAAGTTAGCAGTTAGAAATTAACAAGCTTATTTAAACAGTGTAATCCAAAATTAAAATAAAAGATATATATTAAAATAAAAATAAATATATATATATATATAGGTATATATCTATATACCTATATATATATTTATATATCATATATATATAAATATCATGTTATATACCATACCAGGCGTTATATACCATGATATATATAATATATATCATGGTATATAACGCCTCTACTCTTCTCTATCTTCCGCTTTCCTCTTCATGTCCACTTAAGAGTGGGTCTTTAAATTATCTAACATTCCTAATCTTGGCCTGCCATGTATATATATATATATATATATATATATATATATATATATATATATATATATATATGTATATATACGTATACTGTACACCGTGAGTAAAATAAACCATATGCGCAGTCTCTCGGCCATAACGTCTACCACCAGGCGCTGCTTCAACTCGTCCACGCTATTTATGTTTTTGGTTGGTTTTTGGTTGGATCATTTTTTGTTTCATCGATCGGTTTTAAGTTGGAAATAAGGCAAGCAACCTATGTGCGCTATAAGCCTTAATGAGGTAGGCCTGCAAGCTTTTAAAGAGAGCTTTATCTTCCACGGCAAATACTATTCTAAAATTTCAAACACTATATTTGTAAAATCATCGGTTACAAGTTACACTAAAAGGAATTGTCACAAAAAGTAGATTTAAGATGTTTATTTGTCTCCTTTCCAATTCTTAAATTTTTTTTAATAGGTTCAAAAATGCCAAAGTCATGGGCGAAATATTGTGCACATGTTTTTTATTATTCTTTATTTTATTATTTTACATTTTCTATTCGAACCCTCGTGGATTCGAATCCCGACCGAGCTGATCTTGGAATAAAGTGTCGGACATTCACTGGACAGGTTATCAGGGGCAGAGATCTGATTTCAGGATTGGGGGGGGGGGGGCGAACTAAAAAATATCCAACTTGTATGTCAGTATTGGGGGGCGAAAGGATACTTTCGCCCTCTATAAATCTTATTGGGGGGGGGGGGGGGCGAGGAAATTTCAATTATGATACATACGTAATATATTATAATACAATGTTTAATTAAGTAATAATTACATGGTAGTATGATGGTGAAACAATATTTATTCATTTTCAAGCATTTTTATTTTATTAGAAGTAAACTCTCTACTTTACACAATCAAGCTAAGATGTTTCCTTAATTCGACCAGTAATATTACATCTGTTTTTTTACATTATAATTTCTATGAATGGTTCATTAATTAAAAATTTTACTTAAGAAAGTCTTTATATTTGTGGCTGTATTAGCCCACTACAGAGGCGGTTCTGGCTTATGCAAAATCGGGTGGCCAGAGGGGGGAAAGGGAAAATTTAGGGGGCACATATGAGGCATTTTTTCGGGGAAGGCGCTATTAAACCTCCTCCCCGAAGGGGGAATTTTTTGGAATTATTATCATGAAACCGTATAATTTTTTAAAATTATAAATCTTTTCCATAATATATCATCTTCAGCCTCATCACATATGTCTAAATAAGCATAAAAAGTCATGAGTGCATGCAGTACCGGGCCACATCCAAATATGATGTTTTATAAATGTTACTAATCAAATAGCTAAAACAATTAACGTAGAAATTTGTAAACTTAAACTTTTTAAATTCGCATTAAAAGGAAACATTAGCAATTTTCCTAAATCATGACATAAAACGAACATAAACTGCACGAAACCTTCATTAAATAACCTACTTAATATAGGAATTACATCCAAATATTTATTGTCATTGCGTACTTTAGGACTATATGTTAGAAATAAAGTAAATGATATCTTAGCTGTATCGCTAAAACTTTATAAAACAATCTAGCGACTCTGGTCAGTCTGGTACATTCAAATGAAGTCCAAAGCTGAATGAAAAGTATAATGAACAATCTACCGACTCAAAGACTCTCAGCCAGATAGCGAGAACCCTTAATTACGTTCATTGTCTTATCACACCCTTTGAAGTCGACCTAAGGTAGACTTCAAGTTAAGATCGATGACCTTAATATGCATTATATGAATTCAATTACGGTGTAACAAAGTCTAAACAACTTTCCGATTCGAACCGGGAGTTTTTGCACTCAACTATATAAGGTTAGTATGTTTAACGAGGATTGCATTGGATTTCGGGAATCAAACAGTTTTATAATTTGATGGAAGCAGATCGTAAAACAATTCGATCATTTGCACTAAAACTACTACAATAGCTTCGTTGTTCTGCCGGTGTCTCAATTAAAATTTTATGTGACTTGATCAGCCTACTCCTATTCTGCACAGCTGATCTGGAATTCTCTTCCATCTACTCCTTGAAAGTCTTCGTTTGAATCACAACGGCCTTTACTTGCTTTCCTATGAGGCAGTTGAAGACTCATCTTTTCCGTATATCTTTTCCATGCAGTGAGCAGTGACCATGAGTTGCGACCAGAACGTAAGCCTCCTTTGCTTTAATTTCCATTATCTTTGGACTGATTTTTTGGATTTTGTAATTTGCACAGTTTTGGACCTTCCTTTTGCACACTGGCTTGAATTTGTCTCAATAGTGCTCGATGTTGTCGTTGGAGACAATAGCACTCTAATTGTTGTTATGTTATGTTTATGAGCTCCTTTGCAGAAAATGAGGGTCTTCCCCCTTCATCATTGCTCATGATGAAGGTCTACCACGTTAAGTTCTAGCTCAGCAGTCCTTCTATTTTAAACAGTGAGTGGACTCAGGGAAAAGTGCGAGTCTGAGCGTAAGTCACATGATATCATATCACTGATGTCGGGTTCTGACGGTGTGGCTTAAATTCACTGTTCGATTGTCGTTATTAACGTGCGTCACACTTTAAGCAAGTATCTTAAACAAGCATCGTCTTAAATGGCATCTGATGCCCCTGATCCAGCACTGCTAAGTTATGGTAATCAGAAATAAAAATAAATCTTTTGGTTGACCATTTCTGGGGTAGCCAGCCCTTCCACGACCACCCCTCAGAACAGTCGCTGGCTCATTACCAAATTATGGGGGTCGAACTTTATAAGATGAATAATTTTTGCGGGGGGCGAAACTATAAGTTCGCCCCCCGCAAAAATTATTGGGGGGCGATCGCCCCTCTGCCCCCCAGGATCGCGGCCACTGCTGGTTATACGGAAAATGGTCTAAATTGCCTAACGGATTAAACATGTGGTTTTAAAAGTAATAGATATCAACATAGTTGATCATGCACTATAATGCGTGTTTACTTTTGAACTACATTCGCAGTAATTATAATATACGCATATATGTTATATGATATCTGATATGTTATCATTTCCACTGGATATGAAGAGGAAAGCGGAAGACAGAGAAACGTGGAGGCCGTCTCATTCATGATTAGAACTTATATCAAATTCTCACAGCCAAAAACAGGTTATTAAAGTATTCACAAAATTATTTCTGTCCATAATAAATCCTATACTGCATCGTATTACAAGTACATGTAAGAACTTTAATTAACAAATGAAAGAAAGGCTTCCTTTAGGTTTAAGATGTTGATTGACAATACACAGATTTTTAAGTATAACGCTGAATCATTAAACAAGCCTTTCAGCTGAATTTATTGCCGAACTTTTCTATGTCCCTATATTAAGCCATTCTCGCAAAGTGGCCCATATCTTTCAATTGTGGTAGACAATTTAATTTCAGCTAAAAGACTATGTTATCTGTAATACCAATATATTCATACATTATATACTGTCTTTTGGCTATATTTAATTGTTTTAACTGAATTTTTAATGATTTGTACTGAATATCAAATAACTATTTCTTTATGAAAACAATGAGCATTTGATACATCTAGCAATCAAACGATTTTAATATTATTTGCAATATACAAAAGCATCATCTAAACGAAACAATGGCCGTAGAAAGATAACCATAAACCTACTTGGTAACAAGTGAATCATCTATTATTCACATTAAAAGAAGCGTAGCCTCGTTGGAATATTAATTTTCATTTCAGAAAGACGCTCTGAGTTCTTTTTCTATATACGACATCCGCTTGCGCCAACAAGTTCTTTCAAAAGTGATGAGACGATAAGACATGAGCAGAGAAATATGCATATATACAAATACATATAAATATACACACTGTGTAAAAAAACTGACCCCCTACAAAAAAGTTTCTATAACTTTTGTATCTGATGTCTCTTTATCATGTAAATTCAAGCAATTATTCATGGTCCAATTGTACATATATGCTGAAAAAGTGATGAAATATATGCACCACATTTTGAGTTACAGATCGTTTTGCGCCATGCCCCAACGTTTTACAGATTTCCTACATAAAATTTTCTATAACTTTGGTATCTGATGTCTCCTTATCACATAAATTCAAGCGATTATTCATGGCCCAATTCTGCATGTATGGTGAAAATTGTATTTAAATATATGCACCACATTTCAAGTTACAGATCAATTTGCGCCATGCCCCTACCTTTTATAGATTCTCTAAGCAGTTTATCACTAAAAGTCACTATAAGTTGCTAATATAAATACTTCATGAGCAAGATAACGGGGTGAAAAGAATAACGCAATCCTATCCGCTGAAACGATGGTCCTTGTCAACTATTAGGAGCATTTGTCGGAAGATTGCAGAGAGAGAGAGAGCAACTGATAGAAAGGCGGCAGCAGCTGGCCAAAAAGTTCCAGAATTCCTGCTAATATTGCTGCTGTTGAGGAACTAATTTGTTTTCAGGAAGGAGAGCCTGGAACAAGTCGTAATATACGTCAGATATCTCAAGTACTATGGGTTTCTGCCGCATCAGTTCGCATGATTGCTACTACCAAAACAAAGATTCAATGAAGGGCTCTAATCAGGAGTATCCGGTGACAAACTGCTTGGAGAACCTACAAGAGGTAGGGGCATGGCGCAAAAAGATCTGTAACTCGAATTATGGTGCATATATTTCCATGAATTTTTCCGCCTATGTGTAGAATTGGATCATGTATTATCGCTAAAATTTGCATGATAAAGAGACATCAGATACCAAAGTTATAGAAAATTTTCTGTAGGGGGTCAAGTTTTTTTGACGCAGTCTGTATATATATATATATATATATATATATATATATATATATATATATCATAGTGCACTGTCTACTGGCAGGTCCATGGTACATAACGCCTCCTGCCTTCTCTGTCTTTAGCCTTCCTCTTCATTTCCACATATGAGTGGGTCTTTAAATCATCTAACATACCTAATCTCGGCCTGCCCCTGCCTCTTTTTCCTTCCATTCTACCTTCTATGATCTCTTTTAATAGACCTTTCCCCCGTAGAATGTGTCCTATCCGTCTCTTCTTCCTATTTCTTAATACATTTATCAACTGTCTATCTGTGCCAACTCTCTCCAGGACTTCCTCATTTGTAACCTTTTGAGTCCAGCTAATCCTCTCCATTCTTCTCCAAATCCACATTTCCAATGCCTCCAGTTTCCTAATATCTTCCTTCCTTAAGGTCCATGTTTCACATCCATACAATAGCGTGGTCCAAACCAAGGTTTTCACGATCTTTATCTTTGTATCTTTCTTTAGACTTCTTGTTAACAGTTCTTTTCTACTACCAAAGGCCGCTTTTGCTTGTGCAATCCTAAAATATATATATATATATATATATAGATATATATATATATATATATATATATATATATATATATATTATATATATATATATATATATATATATTATATATATATACATTTATTGTATATATATATATGTATATATATATATATATATATATATATATATATATATATATATATATATGTTATATATATATATATATCCTTCCTTAGAATGTATTCTATCCAACTCTTCCGGCTGGTTGATGAGTTGGCAACAGGTTTACATGATAAGCTACAGCCCGCGGAGTCAAAACCCCACTGAGCCGTCTCTAACAGTATATACTTTATACTTACGGCAGGAAAGCCGACGCTAAACTTAATATTTTACAGGACAGTGTCTTTTACTATATTATTCAAGATAGAAAAGTATAAAAATTAAAACTCAATCGTAGTTGATCTAGATTACAAATCCATTCTTTTGGAGAAAATACTGAAAGAGGAATGCAAAGTGTACATGGCACTGCAAGCACTCAAATAAAATATATCTGCAATTATACTGAAAGCTTTTCTACATAACTAAGCCGGCACACCGTCATCATCCTAGCAAAAATACCGTTAGTATAACAGAAAAAACTGCATGGAAATATTTTATACTTTGCTAAATCAGTAACTTGATAAATCAGCCATCTAACAATCTGAACAAGGAGTCTGATAGATGTAACAGACCCACACACAGAGTCAGAGCGATCAGTTGAACGTCTTCCAGCAGTATTTTTGTCAGTTCTTCTGACAAATTTTCAAGATGAGAACAAAAGAGATCAAGACTAATATTATTTAAGCAACGACATCCTTTCTTCATAAAAGTGCACTATTGAACTTTCTTTAAATTGATTTTCGTAATTTTGGATTTTCATCATTTTTGGACTACTTTGTATTCGCTCGTCGGATTGGTTCAATGTACTCAAGGTTGCCATAGATGATAGTAGCACTCTAAGTGCTGCTGTGTTGTTGCTGTCAGCCTCGCAGTATAGCCTATTCACTATGGTGTAGATCTCTAAGGTGCCTCACATCTGAATTTCTGATCTTCACTCAACATCCTAGTAAAAGCACGGCCTGGCTAGTATATGCGGTGCATAAAAACTGTCAATTTTTAGTTTTAAAAACAATTAGAACACCGTCAGAATAGAATTAATTTAAAAAATTGGCAAAAATTACATCGCATAGAGTCCACATCCATTGAAAGACAATTCTGTGGCATTGGGTGCCCAAGGCTGTGTAACGCTAAGAGAAATGTTTATAATTTGTGCCAACTGCGTTTCAACGGCATTTCAGAATATGGGAAATTTTTAAACTGGTCCTTAACCTACAGTTCCTTTTTCTACCAAAATATACGGACCTTTTCTTTTTAAACACTGAAAAGCCTATTATAATACAGGTAATTTTAAATAATTACAATAATAAATGATTGAATTAGATTAAATCGCATCAGGCCTACCTGAAATCTCCCTAGGAACGCTTCCATCACGGGGTACACTGGCTGTGGGGGGATACAACGCCTCCACGTCAGACACCGCAAACCTCAGGCTGTACATCATCTAAACATCGTCATTAGAAACTGTTACAATTTAATCCTTGCATTCATAACAATCGAATACAGCTTCCAAATATAATAAATAATTTATAATTAATTTATCTACACGATAGGTCGAGGTTAGCCCCCATGGAACACGTAAGTTTATAATTAAAATAAAGTCTCGAAATATATAAAATGAATATTTAATACATTTTGTGTTGGTATAAAAACATTACATGTAGGGGCCTACTCAAATTGCACGAACACTCGATATGAAATGTTCCATGCATAATGAGTTCATTTAAAGTTTAATAATTAATGTTTACAACACTGCACACAGGTTCGTAAGACCAGGGTGCTTTTAATTTAGTCATCTTTAATCAATTCGATCTCACAATGCAAACTCTACAGGATTTCCTTTAACAAACTACCGACTAAATCAAGCGAGTGTTTTATATAATATATAATAACCCCTTAAGTGCTTGACAAGTACGCCTAAATCAGAAATGAGATTATTTGACAATTGCTCTTAAAACACAAGTCAAGCGTGAACAAACTGAACCCATTTCACTTTAGCCTTCGATATTAAAAACCACCTCCGCTGCTGAGTTGATCACAATTAATTGACTACCTATAGTACTAATTACATGAACTATGTACTGTCAATCAAAACTTTTATTCAGTATTGTGACTACCTAGTACATAGATCATTACTGCGATCACTACTACATATATAACAAATACTTAGATCAGTGCTGAGATATTTAATTACATCAGTACTGTAATCATTACTTTGATCAGTACTTTAAGCAGCTGTGCGTTCAGTACTACAATCAGCACTTAGATCAGTTCTTAGATCAGTACTTAGATCAGTTCTTAGATCAGTACTTAGATCAGCACTTAGATCAGTACTTACACCAGCACTTAGATCAGTACTTACACCAGTACTTAGATCATCACTTAGATCAGTTCTTAGACCAGCACTTAGACCAGTACTTACACCAGTACTTAGATCAGTACTTAGATCAGTACTTAGACCAGTAATTAGACCAGTAATTAGACCAGTACTTAGACCAGTACTTAGACCATTACTTAGACCAGTACTGAGACCAGTACTTAGATCAATCCTTAGACCAGTACTTAGACCAGTACTTAGATCAGGACTTAGATCAGCACTTAGACCAGTACTTAGATCAATACTTAGACCAGTACTTAGACCAGTACTTACACCAGTACTTACATCAGCACTTAGTTCAGTACTTAGATCAGTACTTAGACCAGTACTTAGATCAGCACTTACACCAGTATTTAGATCAGTACTTAGATCAGTACTTAGATCAGTACTTAGATCAGTTCTTAGATCAGTACTTAGACCAGTACTTAGATCAGTTCTTAGATCAGTACTTAGACCAGTACTTAGATCAGCACTTACACCAGTATTTAGACCAGTACTTAGATCAGCATTTACACCAGTATTTAGATCAGTACTTAGATCAGTACTTAGATCAGTTCTTAGATCAGTATTTAGACCAGTACTTAGATCAGTACTGTGAGAAGTACTTCGTTCAGTACTGTGATCAGTATCAATATGACTCTATTTAGAATCAAGTATCGCAGCCTTATTATATGTTTAACATCTTCTTTAGAGAGGAAACAAAGAATTCGTCTTGTAAAGGCACCAAACAGGCACAAAGGAAAATCATTTTGATCAATATTAGTATTTAAACGTGAGTAATCGTTGAGTAAAAATGATCTCAATCAATTAACATGGAGAATATTAGAGCATTTAACAGGCCTATTTGTAATTCTTGAAGTCTTGAGAGAATTGCTAACAGAATAACTTGACGTTGAACATTTCGTACAGGCGGCTCGTGTTCTGTACAAGCCTATCAAAACTGGTAAGGTACTCAATCCCAATGATTGACTATATTTTTTCTCTAATTGATTGATTTGTTATCCAATAAATATATTGCTTAATATTTAGATTGATTGATATATTGATTGATAGAAGGGTGAAATGCTTCAATAATTAATTTAACTCCTGTTGATTAACCGAATGTTCAATAGATAAATTAGATGGAGGGTTGAATGAAAGAATAAATGAATAAATGAATGCGTGAGTGAGTTAGTGAGTGAATACATCAGTGAATGAATGTATGATGATTAATTAATTGATTGTTTAATAATAATAATAATAATAATAATAATAATAATAAAGGTTTAACGTCCGTTTCCTCATCTAAGGATGATATCAGGGACGTCGGATTGATTGACTAATTGACTGACTGAATTAACTGTGATCAGTATGTACAAATAATTATAATTTATGCTGACATTAAAAACGCTGACTGAATAATTTATGGATAGATTTACTGAAAAACTAATTCATTAACCAGATGATTGATTGATGAATGGATCAATATATACATGTAGATAGCTAAATTGAGGAACATACAGGCGGATCGTGACTCGTGTGAAGACTGTTGTTCCAGTTGAAGAAGATGTCAGAGATCTGAGTGTTGAGAGGCACTGAGAAAGACAGAGCGTAGTCGTTCAGTACCCCGCTACGCACGTAATAGAGCTCACCAGGAATACCTAAGAGAAAAATAATAATTATTATTAATGTTAATTAATAACATATCTCTGAAGTGCACTGCCTACTGGCAGGTCCATGGTATATATAAATATATTTATATAATTTTTATACACATACATACATATAGCGCCTGTACTCTTTTCTATATATTCCATTTTCCTCTTCATGTCCTCATACGAGTGGATCTTCAAATCATCTATAACATTCCTTTTTATATACCATTTTCTTGGGGAATATGCTTCTGACGAGGTGAGCCCCTTAGTTATAACAAATGTGTCAAATATGTAAGGTATGTTAATAAATAAATTAATATATATTATTAGCAATTTACTATTTCAGTAAAACACTAATATTTAGTATATTAGTGTGCTACCAGCTGAAATCGTGGCATTTGAAAAAAAAACCGAAATATACGCAATCTTCGGTCTCTAGCAGACTCATTTAATGAAGCTGCTGCAGCTCGGGGTGACCTTCAATAGCGGCACTTTAAATCTTGATTATCTCCTGCCATCGAACGCTTACTAAATAAATCATTATTTTGTAGGGTTTATGTAACGAGTGAAAATTCTATGAAATAGTATCTAGGCAGTCTAATTAAAAGCTTTAGGGGTTGGAAAGTGTGTGAATGTATAATGTCTTTTATTTATCAGATGCAGTAATGATCAGTGGTCAGTGGAGTCACTCGTGAAGTTCTCACTCAGCGAATATAACGATCTGATGAAAAACTGCATCAATAGAAAAACTGCATCAATAGAAAAACTGCATCAATAGAAAAACTGCATCAATAGAAAAACTGCATCAATAGAAAAACTGCATCAATAGAAAAACTGCATCAATAGAAAAACTGCTGTTGTTTGAGGACAAAACAAGAAGGCTAAACGCTCTCAATCCTTGGCCAGTGTCACACCAGGATCACAACTAAACTGTAACAACGGAGTAGAAATTGCAACAGAAAACAAAGACAGAAAACCAAAAAGAAAGAATAAATTACCCGTAAACCAGGTCTGGCATGAAACAAACGCAAAAGTCAGATTCTAGCTTAGCTTTAATTTCTACATTGGTCTAAATAGAAAAACAAATAACACATAAATGTAACTATTAAAACTTTTAAGTATACTTAAGAATTAAGATATTATCTCGGATTCTGATTTATCAAATAGAACATTCTATCAGTTGCTATATTCAACAACATCAATGTCCTTGACGATGAGATTCCACTCGACCGCTTACAAGTCCAGCCCCCAGCGGATATACGATGGTTTTCTATGGGAAGAACTAATGGAATGATAAAACCAGAAATCATACATGCTAAACCTCACGAGCGCAACACGGCTCACGTGTAGCAATTCCATTAATGGCGGGGACATACGCAGATATTATACACACAGGATGGCCTATTCTCAAAAATACAGAATCAACATCTATTAGATATGAAAAAAATAAAAATGACTTAATTCCTTTATTAAGTTGCAGTGTTCATGTACTTTTGACTACAATAGTACATTTAGCCATTTTAAGAACAAGATAATATATAGTATATATGTACTGCGGATAAATTTCTGCTCCGTAAGCAATTAGTCGATTGTTTCTTAGCATGGTTTTTAGCAGATTATCTTTAGGCCAGCAGCAACAACTCTAGGTTTGATTGAGGAGCTTTACGATGAGACGCTCAATTCGCTAATATAACATCCCTGGTACTTCTCAGAGTGAGATGCACTATATAAAACAACGAGCCATACGCCTGATTGACTGATACATTAATCGACTGCCACATTATATCCAATTATACAGCGGAATGTTCCAGCGCATTAACAAACGACAATGTTCCGAGCTAGTAGATTAGTAAACGAGCTAGTAAACTACAGCAACATACTGTGAAGTATTACATCGATCGGCAGAGATCAAATCACGATTAGAAATTAAAATTAATAAAGAGCTGGTTCAAATGTAGCATAGGCAATACAGCGAAGGGGAATAAAAGGGGAATACAGCGATACATCGTACAAGTTCTATAACTGATAGTTGGTTGATTTCTAAACAGGTAAATAAAGCCTAATTGATTCATTGATTTACGTGTACAGAGACTAATTATTAATTTTTATACATCTACATAAAAGAAAGAATTTATTTGATTTCTACACATGTGTTCACGACGTACGACAAAGAATGAAGTCAGTTTCGACGCTTAAAATAAAATCAACGACGAGAAAGCAAGGACACCATTCTAGATGCCGATGCGACGCCTCATATCACTGGAAATTGACCAACACTATCCGTGTGAGAGCATTACGAGGCTTACATGAATATTTCATTTCTTCGTCACAAATGCCTAGTCGTAATCTTTAGTCAGTTTCCTGCTTGATGGTAGTCAAACTATAATATATGGTAGTCAGTGACGAGAAGAGCTCAGGATTTGAACCCTGCACCAACTGATCCGCCGTAGAACAACTTGCGAACAAACCACCGGCTGCATGCATGTCAATAACACAAAACACATCGTGATACATAGGTATTACCACTTGGCATAACACCCAGTTATATCACCTATTGAGGATTGATTCCTAAGAGCGCTCCAACAACACGTAAGGAACCATAACTACATCTAAAGCCTAATTTTACCCATACATCCCTGCAAAATACGGCTGTACAGTTATATCCTACAGTTTAAGACTTACAGACACTTAGATGCACACAATGGGCACAAATTATATATTTAAACACAACCGCTTTAAACTCTTAACAAGTTTAGTAGCATACTAAATTCCCTATCACTCATAATAATGACAGAAAGAAGGACCGGGGTCAAGAGGTTAAACGATGCATGAACTGCGACATATACAAGAATAGCTTTTATCTCCACACGTTCACCGGTATCGTATAACAAACAGCCCAATTCATATATAGCCTTACAATGCACTTGATATAGTACAATGTACCAGCAATTATCAGCTATGATCTTAAAGAACTCGAAGAATAGGCCGGCCTACATTGAGGAACCACAATGACTGTGATTTAGCGCCTGTTTCGTTTAGATTACTAACAACTGGCTCTTGCGACTCGCAGAGTTTCAATATATAGGCTTATTGTAAGCAGCAACTCACCAAACTGAATGGCACACGATTTGAACATAAGCTTTGCACGATAACAAGCACTTAAAACCCGTTGAGAAATATAAAAGCGCTAAATGAAAATTAAATAATTGTAACTACTGGTGATAAACTGATCATTAACAGAGCATTAACGTTGATTGATGTGTAGCTGGATATGGACGGGTTTTAACTCTGTAACTCACAATTATAGCGCAATACTTAATAACTATATATTTACCATTAAAAGGCGACAGTGCAAGACTCGACAAAGGTAAAGTGACAATACTTGAGAGGCCGCACTTTCTCACGAAAGCTAAAGTGTATATTAAAATTTGATAAGACAGACCATTTGTTCTGAATTCCTATTGTTGCCTACCATTTAGTAGAACACTCCAGAGACAGTGAAAGGGTGAGACACAGAGAGAGAGAGAGAGAGAGAGAGAATGAGAGAGAGAGAGAGAGACAGAGCGATAGAAAGAGAGCGATAGTGAGAGAGAGAGAGACTTTTGCATATTACTCCTAACAGCATTTGACAAAAGTTAACCGTAAGTACTGACTACTGGGGAAACGAAAGACAATTTTAATTCGAAGCACTGTTAGATTCATTACACGAACTCGAAAACTTAAATTTTATTAGCTTATTGAATATAAGCTATCCGTTACATGTGCCTATGAGTACACATTGAAATCTTATTTCGTAGCTTGTTGAATATAAGCTATCAGTTTTAAATGTCTATTAGCACACACTGAAATCTTATTTTGATAGCTAATTGAATAGCTATCGGCTAAAAATATCTATTAGCGTACATTGAAATCCTACTTGATAACTTATAGAATATAAGCTATCAGCTATAAGTATTTATTAGCAGGCTATTAGCAAACATTTACAAGACGAGCCATCTAGTATTTTACTTGAGCAGTGTGGCAAAAATGCACAGAACAATGACGCGAGCTGTAAAACTAAATGAAAAAATTTCCGCCGTATTCCGCCCTAATACAAAAGACAGGTCATAAAGTATTTCTTTAGAAAATCTGAGAGTGATTAGCATTTGGTCGGCAGACATTATCATATGCCTCTCAAGCCGCACAGAAGCTCGACTTCCGTCCCCGTGCATTTTTAATCCTAACCCAATATTTCATAATCTCCCGCAGGCTAAATCCAAGTTTAACGGCAGTTTCCAGCTTGATGGCATGTAACGAAGGGAGATTTGAATTCTGCACATACTTATTCGCAGCCAAGCAACATGCCAATAAGTCACCCGTTTAAGCCATTTCTAATTGGTATTATGCATACAACATATTTTTCGTAAACTGCAATACCTGACTATTGCATTTATGTATTTTCAACAAAATATACTAAAAATAGAAATGAAATTTGCGAAATGCAATAAAAATTGCAAAAGATATAAATCAATTGCTTCAAATCATGGCTATGCTTATAAACTAAAGTTTATAAGCAATAAGTGTATAAGTGTACTTACAGATACTGATAAACATAAAAATTTACATTTTATAAAATTTCAATGAACAACTTATTATCTATAATTTTGCACTTAAATTTAGATCTTTAATCTATTATTACTTGACTACCTGCATTCACTCAAACAGTCCTTACCAAAATATTATACTTCAATTAATTGCATAAAACCCAGTAAATCAAACAGAAAGACTTATCAGAAAATTACAAGACCATTATATATTCAAGCCCAAGTTGTCTAAGCACCCGTTCACCTCCACTATCAACGATAAGTTAATCAAATTCAATCATTACGACCACCTGAATTCAGTCGCTCACCACCCTAATGATTAAAAACACTTGTAATTCAAATCACAATACTAACATAACCAATTGCACATTTTTGTCGATCATGAAAACTGCAACCGAATTGTTCTAGTGAAAGACAAAGGATTACAATTACTATTACAGGTAATTCAATGACAAAGAAACACAACAAATTATTTTAGACAATTTGCAGACAAACTATCAAAGAATATATTACAGAAAATTGAAAGACATTGAAATTCGTAAGTACTACAAGTAGACACAAAATGTCATTAAAATTAATTAAATGGTGGATTATTTCTGTTTTCGAGCTTAATTTACATTTAATATTTACTGCTTAATGTTAATGTTTAATGTTTAATGGAGTGTATCATGTTAAGGCATCTCTATACAACAGTTACCTACGGTAAAACAAGCAATATACAATAAAATTCACATAGTAAAATTATATGCTTGAATTGATATTGCTTGAATTGTCATCTTTAAGGCATTTAGTCCTTGAATTGCGTGCATGAATGATAGCGCAGAAATACGATTTTATTTTTCAAACCTGACTGTGGAGCAGTGGCCAATACCGTTTACAGGCCATGGAGCTGAAACAGTTGACTTAAGTAAAAAATAATTTGCCAAGACGTTCCGCTAAAAGCATCCTCAGGAATTAAATGGATGTTGTGTGCTGTTTTAATGCTACTAAATAGCTAATTAAATATAAAAAACTTAAGGAACTTCTGTCTACGTGTCGTGCTGATACTGACGGATATCTACTGTGATCCGAATGAGATTCGAACCAATGGCCTCTGCTAATCAGGCAAGGCGCTATCAAATCTGCCATCGTTAAAATCAGTACAATAAATCATTAATTATATCATTTCATCGGTCTCAGAAAATTGATTTGAAAGTTTAGAAAAGTGCACTTAGTTATAACAATATGTACTGATTTATAAGTCAATTTAAATTTTGAACAGCAAAGTAAACAGATTAAGAAACTATACTCCAGGTATTGTTTCTATACCCGCAATATAGAAATTGTAGACTAAACCATTGTAAACCATTTGAACTTTGAAGCATTGTGATTTGATGTATTTTATCAGCGGTTGTCAGATTGTGATGAAATAAACGAACACATTATTATCATTTATCAGTTCAACCAGTGTAGACTAAAATACGTTACTGAACTACGGATGGTTGGTCGTGTGCGCATCCGTTAAGTTGCCTAGACCGCACACATGAATTATGATTTGTAGGCTATTACCTAATCAGTCCACTGCCGAATATGTCTAAAGTGAACGAAGCTAATCCACAGATTACTTTACGTGCAGGACTTTATAAACAGAATAGAATCTAACTATAACGTGAAGCTGTGTACAACAAAACCTAGTGTTAACTAGAAACAATTAACGAAAGAAATGTCGATCAGTGCAAACCGTTAAATTTGAAATTATAATTCGTACGCAATCCATCGCAAGTGCATTACGACCACGTCAGTTCAACAAAAGATTCATACCTTCCTATACACTACTTCCGTCGATTGTTTTTAGTGACCCCAAAACCGTGGTTACCAATTGTTGTCACGAGCGAACACAAGTGCCTGGTCACTGTTAAATTATAAAATTTCATAATAGCTATGCTACATGTAACATGTAGAATACTGATAAAACCCTACCAGTCGGTAGCATTAACCCATGAAAGTTTCAGACAGCGGCATAGTTGATTCCGTATTCGAACCAGGTGCTGTCCCATCAAGGATATACTTCAAAACACGAAAATAACGTTAAATCTAGACTTTGAATAGCTTTTAAAACCGCATTTAATATAAACGAACATAATAATTTTAGTAACTTACACGAATTACGGATATATCATAATGTCGTAAGTCTATACCAAACAAAACTATAAATCTCGTTAAAAAATATGAGACTCTACGTAAATCGAAAAATAATTTTCTAGGGAGAGAGACAAGGTTAGAGAGCGAGAGAAACATAGAGAGAGAGAGAGAAAGAGAGAGAGAGAGAGAGAGAGAGAGAGAGAGGAGACAGAGAGAGCGAAGGAGGAGGTCGTTTATCGATCTAACAGAGAGACAGCCATAGAGACAGGGAGAGAGAGAACATCTACAGACTCTAATAGTCTATTTTCGCAGCCTAGAAGCTGACAGCGGTTATGGGATATTATAAATTACTGGAGAACGGAGAAGAGAAATCGGTGTAAGATGAGAAATTAACTTGTCATGCTCGCTCATATTAACCCTACATCATCATCTGCAGCAGATAAATCAGAGAGCGATAAACGCGAAAAAGAAAGGAAATGAGACCAAGACGACGCAGCTTTGTATAGCGAAATTGGAGAAAGATTCTTTATAAATTTTATAACACTTTTGGATAAGTTGGTGGGTAGATTGGTCGAATGATAAATTACTTGGACAACTAATAGACTTTACAAGACACTGTTTGTTTGATTGATAGTTTGATTGATTGATCGATCGAATAGTTATGATTTTTGTGATATGGTTACACACATGCTATCAAGCTAATTGCTACATGCTCAGTTTAAGTTTTTTAGTTTTCCTTACTTCCTCCTTTCCTTTCCATGGTCATTAGTAATATAGAGCGTGTGATTGATTGACTTTTTTATTGACTGATGGATATATTTTTTGATTTAACGACTTTAGGCTATATTGAACATAAATTATATAATAAGCATTGAGAAATAGTGTAGGAACAACAACGTAGGATCAGAAGTGTCTTGTTAGGCTGTCATTGACAAACAACAAGTCGTTATTTAACGCTACCATACAGATACAAGTAAACTTAGAACTTCACAGCTATGCTATCGGCAGAAACTGATCCACTACAACTTTCGCTCAAGATTTTCAGAGTGCGCATAAAAACATAATCTTCTAGCAACATTGCCATTTTGCATTGAAATCTTTATATATCGCCTTGACATTTTCATCACTGGTAGAGAAGGAATTTTGCCATTTGCTTAAATGATTTTTTAAAAATACCATTAGCTTATAGGTTACCAAATGTTATACATATAAGCATAGAGTATTTACAAATGAGATGAAGAGAAATCGATATGAATATGTTTCCAATATTCCTCATCAAAAGATCACATCCATGAGTCATACATAGGATCAGAGTAAATGACTTCAGAAGACAAACATAGAGTCGCAGATTTCGAGTCAATTTCCTCCCGACAATGACAGGATATCCTTACAGGAGTTTAGTAGGTTACAGTCCTGTTGTCAGCCATATTGGAAGCCAGTTATTAGCCTGATGTAGACAACTAGGTGAACACAATTAAACACATCTCTCTTACTAAGTAAGCTTTAAATTTTTGCACAGTGTGAATGGCTTTAGTGATTTTGAGCATTTAAAACATAAAATATAATACAACATTTAATTTTAAATTTCTGTGATCAATAATCACTGCAAAGCATGAATTGTTTCCTGTAAATATACGTAAGTATCTTTATAATCGCGCAAATGACCATACACGCACGCATACTCATAAACACACACACACACACACACACACACACACACACACACACACACACACACACATGCACGCATACTCATAAACACACTTACAACTCCGATGACCAACTAATTGAATCCAAAATTAGAACTTAAAATCTCTCAAAACTAGGCATAAGTCCACACGTTACAAAACAAAATATATGCTACATAATTCCGAAAACAATCGAATCCTAATACATTTTCCTTTCTGAATCTACATACATGTATTAAAGTCTTAATTTTCAGATAAAAGTTTAAACAATTCTCAGTTGCTTCCTACGGCTGATACATCATCCTCGATATCGCGTTCATCACACGTAGATATCTCAGATCTCATCACACAGATCTCAGTACTCTGGAGACTTTATCTGGCCTAGCCACGAGAGGACTTGATTGTTAAGCTGATAATCCATAGATCGAATCGCCGTGCGTCATGCGTCATTTCAGAGTAGTATTGACGGATTCTCTCTAGTGTTCATCAAAGTGACAGGTCCAAGGTACATAATCATACCCAGAGTCTGCTTTCGCGATTCATAAAGAGCACTTCACGAATCAACAAGTTAATCCCTTCACAAAAGGCTATGCCATATCCACATCTTATGTAGCTTGGAAAAAGACGGCTTCTAAGACCGCTTTTAATAGACTTTCCCCCTTAGAATGCGTTCTATCCAACTCTTCTACCTATTTCTTAATACATTTATCAACTGTCTATCTGTACCAACTCTCTCCAGAACTTCCTCATTTGTAACCTTTTGAGTCCAGCTAATCCTCTCCATTCTTCTCCAAGTGCACATTTCAATGCCTCTAGTTTCCTAAATCTTCTTTCCTTAATTCAGGTACATGTTTCACATTCATACAATAGTCGTCTCTTACGACACGTATAGTGACTGGTCTATTCTTCAGTGTCTTGGACATAAAACGAGAGATATCGTAGAGCAACATATATATTAAACATTTTGCTTACGTAGCATCTTTACAAATAATTCCACAAATATAATCATAGCTATTACGACCAAGCTAATCAGCAATAGCAGAGCTCCACAGCAATGTAGTCAAGTAAGCAATATGCTCAACTTTAGATTTGATAGTAGTTTTTTCAAACTAAGCATTGCTAAGATTATCATTATAATCAAAAATGAAGTGATCTCTTGAAAATAATGCACAATGCTTCGAAGAAAAGTATAATTATCTGAAATGTCTTATAATCAGAAGCACAAATAATCATCCGCAGTATCTGCTGCTCAAATCTCATCCAACAGTCACTGCAGAAACAATAGCATGCACAAGAGTAATGATTCATTAGGCCGGCGATGTCAAACACTTCTTCAAGAGAGACATCTGAAGGGAGAGCAGCTTTAATATCTTATTCCTACTAGAAGTCTAGACTCTGAACGAACCCGCCCATGAAAAGCAGTTAATCAAACGTCGCCAGTGCAGCGACATTAAATTCTCTCAAATTACAAAGAGATCACTATCTTATGCACTAATAATGTCAGAGCGAACAGAGAGAAAGAGCTTCAGCAACGTCTCAGCTCAATTAAAATAGTACTCGCTGTTGTCGTTAATCTCAGATCAGCTGACGACTAGATATCACGTGTTGTAGACTGCTTAGTATTAGCACTTCAAGAAATTAGTACGTTGACTCCAGATATTAGCCATTATAACTTATATTTTTAATAAATAAAAGAAAATGGGGCATAATTTTCACGTATAGATTCTTAATAAATGAAATGACAAAAGAGACGTTTACTCGTCAGATTAAACTGTACTATTAGGTGAACATTAACAAAGAGATTTAGCAAATAAATCTCAGAGATACAGTTGTGGATACTTATGTGACAGAGGAGAAAGTTAGTAAACTAACGTATAAAACGCCTAATGTAAATAAAATGAAGAAATTCTACTATTCAAAAATTTCCAAAATAAAATACTATGAACAAAACTTCAGGGCAAGTGCTACACTAAGCTTAGCAAGTAGGAGAAAGAGGTAAGTAGAAGTGACCATGGAAGAAGAGACAAGCAGCCTTCTTTGCAGCACTATTTAAAATGTGTGCGATATGTAATGAGTGGGCGATTATGCCTGAATGAAACTGGTAATTAAAATAAAATAACTTCCAAAATTTAGACATAAACGTTATAGGCAATATTTAATGTCCTGATAAGTCGCACTAGATTGCCACCCTGTTGCTATTTTCACTGTTAGGCCCTACTAACAACGCTATTATTTTCATGGCAATAAACAGCTCCTTCATCTTCGTGACCACTGACAAGCTATCAGTGTCTTTAGCCCTTTTCTAATACCTAACATTACTTATTTACAAGCGTCAATGCTTAATTTAATAAACATAACATAACATAACGGCACACTGGGTCAGGAAGCAGAGATGCTTGTTTAAGACCCATTTCCTCCTTCCTCTCCATTTTTCATTTCTTTCCATCTTTCCATTTCCTTCTTCCTCATGGCTATTAGTACTCATGCCTTTTTGTGGCGCATCAATTGCAGCCGGCGCGGATTCAATAATAACCTTCCATCACCCTGGGATTTTTCCTTCCTAAGCTTTTACCAACACTCGGTCTTCCAAAGTGTTCCACCACAAAGTACTAACCGAGGTCGATACAGCTTAACTTCGACAATTGACGCACAACTAAACCAAGTGCGCTAATCCCGCCGTCAGTGCGGGATTAGCGATAAACGTCTGAAGATGCTGTATAAACTACGTTTATCTGTTTCCAAAGGATATTCTATAACTTATTCAGTATCGCATAACAATTCGCTATAACACCGATAGTAGGTATAGGATTACGAAAACAGATCTATGCATATACAGGGTGAGTATAAAAAAAGATAACACCAGCAAAAAGTTTGAATATCTCAGGATATTGTTAATATTTTCCAATAAAACTTTTACCAATTACTAAAGGACTAATTTCTGACGGGGTGGCAAATTTTCATCCATTTTGGTACATAGATTTTGGCCAGTCATGCAAGTTTCAGCAGAGCAACCCTCCATTTTTTAATGTACTGTAAATATAAATTATATTTAATTTTATTTTCATTTTGGCCCTGAAAAGGGCCGTTGTGGTGGTTCAGAAAGAACTAGTTGCAGTTGCTAGCATTGCTGACTATTCGATATGCTTTCCTCCCGCTGCTACGCGGGACTGTAGTCGCTTTCGGAAAGCTAGGACAGCCTTGTTGATTCCAGCCTGGGGCACTCTCTCCCAGATAGATTGTAGCACTTCCTGCAGTTCTGTCTTGTTTTTAGGCTTCGGCTGGCGTTTCTGATAGAGATGCAGCATGGTTCTTAAGACATGGTAATCCAGAGTATTTAGATCGGGAGAGTCAGGAGGCCATTCATTCTTCTTGATAAAATCCGGGTTTCTCTCGCTGATCTATTCCTGTGCATGACGAGATGCATGAGCCGGAGCATCATCCTACTGAAGGATGAAACCATTTGGTAGAAGAGCATGGCAATCATCAAACAACTCCGGAAGCAAAGTGTTGACGTAATACTGAGAGTTCACCCTTACCTTCTCGTCGATGAAGTGTAATCTGCCCTTACCATTGCAGCAAAAGCCATTTTTAGGTAAACATGGGGGGTTGCTCTGCTGAAACTTGTATAACTGGCCAATCTATAGATTGAAATGGATGAAAATTGGCCACCCCATCACTCACAAATTAGTCCTTTATTAATTGATAAAAGTTTGATTTGAAAATATTAAAACTAGCCTGAGATATTCCAACTTTTTGCAGGTGTAATCATTTTTTACTCGCCCTGTTTACGTAACTAAAGTTATTTAATAGCAGTAATAAAAATTACAAAGTAATTGAAAATACTCAATATAACATTAAGCAAAGACACAATAGATGTTGCAGAATAAATTTACGAACACCATTAAGTTCAAACGTATTCACGATAATAAAGCGTATATAAAATAATGCGAGTTCAACAAAACCAAAAAAAGGTAGAAAACTAATAGTTAAATAGATACATTAACATCTCCGTACAATAGGAGCCAATGCAAACGCCCACTCGTAACTGATATGCATTCGGGAGACGAACAAGTTAAACTCTTCGCTTCACAACCTCTAAACGATGACTAAATCATGTTCATCCCCTCTAAACGATGACTAAACATGTTCATCCCCTCTAAACGATGACTAAATCATGTTCATCTCCTCTAAACGATGACTAAACATGTTCATCTCCTCTAAACGATGACTAAATCATGTTCATCTTCTCTAAACGATGACTAAATCATGTTCATCCTCTCTAAACGATGACTAAATCATGTTCATCCCCTCTAAACGATGACTAAATCATGTTCATCCCCTCTAAACGATGACTAAATCATGTTCATCCTCTCTAAACGATGACTAAATCATGTTCATCTCCTCTAAACGATGACTAAATCATGTTCTCGGAAGTCAAGAAAGTTGACTAGGACTCACGGATCGTCCTGACAGCTGTCCACATCTCCAATCACGGATCAATGACACGTCACTGCAGAAGTCACGAACGCTTCCGGTTTAGTGGAGAGCATTCAAGTAGCGTGCTCAACGGTGCAAACATATCGACTAGACCCGTCGCTTTGTCGTCCACACATCATCATCTTCGTTCAGCCGAGACATGACGACCTGTCAGTGCTCTCAAATCATTTCTATTCATCTTCGATTACGTTAAAATAATACCACGCATTTCAGTTGCCTCGATCGTCAGCGTAAATTTCAGCGTCTTAAGCGGACAATCATGAAATAATTAGATTTCAACTGAGGCTAACATCCTAATGATAGTTCTACTTTGGAAAATGAAAAGAGACACAGTTATATGTATACATAAAAACTAAACAGCATATATTATATAAGTATCTATACTGCTTACTATTATAGGATATGCAACGATACGCAGCTCAGTTTGGAATGGGTAGAACTTGAACTCAAAGCTTAATTTCTTTACAAATTTTGTCTTAGCCATTTAGCATATTTTCATTTCACCGGACAGTCTAAGGTAGGTTTAAGACATACAGTTTCTTATCAATATCTTTAGCGTCTTTCATAAACAAGTCCGCTTCCTCTCTGTAAAGGAAATATTTACTGTATTTAAATCATCTATTGTACGCCATGAATTTCCCGACTTTAATTTACGTTTTATGTACATTTTCTTACGGGTCCTGCTAGAGATCCTTTCAAGCAACCACTCCTGCCTTAGGTAAATTCCAGATTTCATATAATATTTATTAACCATAACTAAAGTTTCAGAAGGGAGCGATGAACGCTGTAACAATGACTTTAAATAAATAAATATATAATAAAGGTTTAACGTCTATTTCCTCATCCAGGGATGATGTCAGGGACGTTAACAACAACGCCTTCGTACAGCTATCTTCAGCCGCGAACAGCCCACTCTCAGAGATATAGAAAACCTAGAATTAATTAATTTCCAGCGCCACTCAAGTTACAATCGATGTGTCACATCAGAGCTCCCAACAAACTGCTTCCTTATCAAGCAGACTTCTGACTAAACCACTAGCGCCAAGTACCAAAATACACCGCCTCCCCCAGAACCGTTTTCTATGTTAAACCTCACCCGCAGGAAGGGAGTGGGGGGAACCGTTTTTAATCCAGCCATTCCAAAAATGACCGGAGTACAGTTTTATTAATGATATAGCTTTACATTATGAATTATTGCAGTTCAGAATCTGTAGATAATAACGAGCTACTAATTGCAATGTAAAAATTTATTTATCAATGATTTATGTCCCTGCTTTCATATTTTAAAGCAGACCTCAACTGTTATAGATAACAGAGGGGTGGTTAACAACTCCCCGGAGTAATTAAATAATTATATAGGATTGAGAAACTAATGTATGAGCTATTGATCCCTTGTGAGTAATTCATTGATAAAGGGTATTATATAATGTCATTATACTATATATATATATATATATATATATATATATATATATATATATATATATATATATATATATATATATATATATATATATATATATAATATGGGTAAACAGAATAGTTTTCTCAAGGAATGACTCCCCTTCCCAGTAAACGATAGTCGAAGCTGAGGAAGGCACAGGGGGCCCACCTCGTAATAAGCAGAATCCCCCAAGAAAATGGTATATAACAACAAGAATGAGTATTGCTAGATGATTTAAAGCTCAACTCATATATAGGCGTGAAAAGGAAAACGGAAAACAGAGAAAATTAGAGGTGTTATATACCATGGACCTGCCAGTAGGCAATGCACTAAGAGATTAAACACAAATTCTCAGTAAGAAATAATACGGAATCAGACAGCAGTGAATACAGAGAGATAAAGAACAAGACACAGAAAAGGTAGAGAGATAGACAGAAAGAGAGAGAGAGAGAGAGAAAGGGAGAAAGACAGAAGGAGGTTGAGAAAGAGATATAAAAAAACGCTAAAAGAGAAATAGAAAAGAGAGAGAGAGAAATGGGGCGAGCAAATGAAGCGAGAATATAGCGCCATGCTTGATTACACATGGCATCAAAGCAAGGCAACAACAAATGAGCCGTGAGCTCTCACCCCCTCTCACCATTCAGGTGATCAAACAGCTATTTAACAGAGATAAAGAGCTAACAATCAGTTACCAGCTGGCACGCATATGCTTATACATTTTACTGAACAACAATCTGTACCCAACTTAAAAACAGTGACACAGAAAAACTATAAGTATGAATTAAAATAAGACAAATAATACGTTACTGCTCAAACATATGAACGGTAAATATATGTTACTAGTCAGAATATTTAGACAGAACACAAACCAGAACTCATACATTTTATCTCTATTGCGCTATTTATCTAGATATAAATAACTTGAATTAGCTAATTTTAGCTCGACTACTTCTTTTATTATATACACGTGAACAGGATAGCACTGTGCCCTATACATAGCTCCTCCGGATATAACTTTATTTCAATTACATAAAGCATTATTGTTAATTTTTCATGCAATTACTTCCAATCCCTTTCCATGATTCATACCTCTTCCAATCAAAATAGCTGATATACATGCGCGTATTGTGTCATTTTAAATAACAAAATTGTAATTACCATTAGATATCAGCAAGCGACATAAACATGCTGCCTCTCTAACATCAAATCATGGTAACCTGTGATTATGAAGTCGGTTAACCTTAAACGTACTGGCTTGTTTACTGTCTCTTGCTAGAATTTTTACTTTTATTTGGTAGAATCCAAATGTCTGTCCCAGTTCGGTTGATCCCTTGCCCCACATCACACGCCCTGGAGTCTAATTGATTCCTGGACTCAGCGGGAAGCTCTCCCGGGAGTCCGGCCATCACTCGGGACCCCTGTCCGCTCAGCTGACTTGATTACATCAGAATATTCTGTTACATTAGGCGCGCTGTTAAGACTTCAAGTGGACGATCTGCAGGAATTCCGTTGCAAGGGCAGATAACACGATTTGATCTTCTCTAGAGATCCAGTGAGAATGCTAGGTACCAGATCCTAGACTAAAGTTCGTAAATCTTGTTCACTATGTATTATGATGTTATTATTAGAATATCTTAATAGCGTAGGGGTAACGTCATGAAGTTTTAAATGACAGATCCTGAGGTGAATTGAACCCTCGTGGGTTCGAATCGCAGCAGCGCCGATCTGAGAGTAAAATCTCGGACATTCACTGGACTGGTTATACGGACAATGGTCTAAATGGCCTAACGATTTAAACATGTGGTATTAAAAGTGATAGATATCAACATAGTTGATCATTTCACTATAATGTGCATTTACTTTTTTTAATGTCTAATCAACGGGTAAAGAAGATGAATGACACCGATAAGTCGATAGTCATCACAATCCTTTTCAATATAATTAATAATAAATATTATAATGATACCATAGGTTAATGAAATTTTAAGCTGGTAAAACTGATGTTCCAACAGACCACTGCCAAATTCGTAGCACAGTTTGATCACGTACGACAATAGATTCACTGATGGAAAATGTGTCAGAATTACCACGTATAATTGTAATGCAGTAATCTCCATAGTTGTCATAAAAAATCGTCTCTTATGAAAGATTACATGAGACAACAAATGATGAATTCCGAATCACATGTTGACTTCAAGAGTAACGACAAACAGTATACAAATCATGCAAAAATACTCCGCATATGCTTTACCATAATTTCAACATCTTATACTAAAATAACTATAAACGTTTACCTAATTACCAAACAACCAAATACAATATAGTGCCCGAATGAGAAGTTTTCAGTTTTAAAGTTAATTTAGTTAATTATACATTTAATTTAAATCAGAGGTTACAATCAGCGAATATGACAGAAGTCACAGAACTAATATTTTCAACCTGCGAGTATAGAAGCAAACCTTGGTTGACCCTCAGGAAGCTATCTACTGCAGACCTCCAGACACACGCAGAGTTCCTAATGAAACTTTTAACAATCTCAGCACTGCGGGAGAGTTTCTGGCGATATTTGAATTATCATAAATTAGCAAATTGATTTACGAACAACCGGACTTTATATGACATGTTTTCTTCAGTTAGTTCACTTCACTGACCCTCTGTAAAAAATAAGCGCCTAAAGTTTTTGACATAAAGTAACTGAAGAATTGAAAGATGAAAACCGTTAAATCACTTAATACTCCAGTACATGGGCTTTATAAGACTCCGGTTAAGAAACCAATTTATACGTTAAACAATAAGTATAAACAGTATGTACCGTTAAATATTTTTACAATCCGTACTGCAGTATTAAGAATTCGTTTTAAATTTAAACTATGCTTTTATATAACTACAGTTTAGAAATACAATATATTTAAGGTATGCATTCATAATTACATTCATAATTGCATTAACAATTTCCAAATTAAATATTAAACGGAATACTATAAGATAAAAATGACCACTGACAGATTAAAAGACTACAATTAATTAAGTTTGCTTATTATTTAAAATTATATCTTTTGTCAGTTTAAGTATTATATCAGTATAATTTGTATTAAATTTATATTAAAATAATTCTTCTGCAACAATCATTTAGAGAAATCTTGCAATTATATTTCATTTAATATATACGCGAGGTTTAACTCAAGTCAGCTGTGTGGAATCAGTGAGAATTGTCTGTTTTGTAGAATCAAACGTTGTTTCGACTTTCTATTCAACGGACGTTGCTAGTACTAGAGTATTGAATGACAGGATGAAAACGGAATTTCAAACAACGGAAAACATTAGTCTGTGTGTGGCTGTTACATCCACGGAATACGTTATCATGACCAGAAGCTGATGGATGGGTTGATAAATGAAAGTAAAAAAGATTGATGCAGTAGTGGTCTATACTGCACTTCTTTCGGAAAGGGGAGATTAAGTAAAAATATCTTAAATGAAACGACGAGATAATGATTCAATAAACATAAGTTTCATTGTCCACGTGTATGATTTTACAAACACTTGAGGTGGATCAGATTGTTGTAATTGATACACGCCAATGCTTGGATTTGACTTGACATGGACGTCATTCCATACCGTTTCCTGTCTCGAAAGCGTAGGACTAAGTGCACTGAATTTGAACCGGGCACCATCTTATTGGCTGTCGGATAACCTATTCACAAGCCACCGACTAAGCCAGATAACGCAATCGTTAGCAGTTTTCTCAAATGCAGTATTTTAGGGTGGAATTCACCCATTGTTCACCCGTTTGGCTGCACTCGTGAAAGGGGCTGATGAATTATCAGCAGCATTCATCACTCGAGCGTTACTTGACACCACATCTTACCACTGATAAACCGCAATGATGAAAATCTCCATCGCTCACAAAAAACAATAGCATGTGAAAAAATTCAGTTTTGAATGCCTGTATAAACACAGAGCTACGCCCATGTTACCCCCTCCCTCCAGCAAGGAAGACCCCTCCTCTCTCTCTCTTTCAGATGATAGGTAAATATTCTTTAAATAATCCATCGGTCATGTCTCAAATCTCTTTTGCGCTCTTCTGCTTCACTAATATTATAAGAAGCGCAGATAAAACGCAGAAGACCTAAGTCGAAAAATCTCTTTTTTTATTTAATAAATACAATGAGGCTAATTAGCTTAATTACGATGCATATGCACTAAATGATCGAGTCATTTATTTGCATGTTTGTTTTCTAAGACAAAAAAGTGCAACATACAAACGCTAAGCTGAAACAAGTTAAACCATACACTTACACTGATTGATTACGATGGATATGCCGTATACTGAAGGGTAGAATTATTTGTCAAGTTGGTAAAGTATACCGATGAAAAACAACTTGTATTTAAACAGCTCTAGCTAAATTAATTATAGTAAATATATTAATCATCGTCATCATCATCCCTTAAATACCAGTTTAACTAGGGTCGGGATACGAATAGACTTGATCCATTCGTTTCAGTTTTTTAGCAATTTCTGGAGCCTAGGCGCTCACCAACCGAATGCCTTTTCTGACGTTGGTTTGGATCTTAGTGCTGTAGTTGTCTTCTACGACACGTGCATATTTACACGGTTGGTCTATTCTTCAAACAACCCGGACACAACACGGAGAAAATATATTAATCAATCAATAACAATCAATCGTCGGGTCTCTCGCAATAAGGCAATGTCATGGACGTATAGAAGGTACTTCAATGACGATCGTACCCCCAATCTACGCATTACTAGCTAAGTACTAAATGCAACTATATATTGTTAAGTTTATTGTGCATCTAAAAAAGTAGATTGATTCCAAATACACTAATATTATCGGATTGTATAGCATAATGACTATTAGCATAAAGAATTAAGACTCGAAAACACGTGATGCTATGTTTGGTATAGGATCTTAATATACAACATACAGAAAACGTCAAATAAGAATAAAATAAGAAGACATTGAACGAGAGTTTGGAATATAAGACCAGTGACCACCCGCCTAGGCAGCCCTGGGGAGGGGAGGGGACTCGGTTGATCGTGCAGGAGGGGACGGGGAAGGGAGGAATCAGCCTGTCGATGGGATATCGATAGTAACCGCTCCCCAGTCATTGTACGGTCTCCAGCCGAGAAAAAACTAACGGAGTTCCTGCCACAAGCCCGATATAACTGATAAAAGAAACGAGTATTCATCCATCAAATCTGATCCACCTAACCGTCAAACAAATCCATCCACAGCTTTCACACGTCACATAAAGCAGATAAGAAATTTGAAGACAGGGGACTGATAGCACACTAGTAGGGAGGCCCTTAAAAGACACTTAAGACAAATAAAATGCGATAATAACCCCCACTTGGGTCTTCACAAAACCCTTATGAAATGTTAAATGCGATAACACACCACACTTAGGTCTCTAGAAAACCTGAAGAAATACAAAATGTCTTAAAGCTCTTGGGAAACAGAATACGCTAGAGAACCATTGAAGAGTCAAGAGGCTGAACAAATAAGAACCATTAAATCCGGGCTTCACTGAATGTTACTCGTGGAATCGTTTCAGATACCTAATTAATCGATCGTAGTAATGTCCAGGCCTCACAGACTACGTGTCAACTATTGTTCCTCCCATTTGCTTCTTGTGATGTTTCGCTTACTTGAACTTTCAAAATAAACTTCTTTCAAAAAAAAATTTGTGCACTTCGTAAAAATTAAGCTTTTTACTTATTGCTGAGGAAAGATGGGACAGATCTTCAATGTATATGCTAAGATTTTAAATCTCTCAGATTACAATATTTAAGCTAAGTTACATATGACAGTTATTTGATATTGTAGTGATTTTTACTGCGTACATTTTAATGTATATTGCTTGTTTTACCGTAACTGTTGTAAAGTATAGAGATGCCTTAGCTTGACATACTCTGTTAAATATTAAACAAAGAATAACAGGACCAGTCGACCACCTATCGGTCACCCTTCTAGATATCACTTGACCTGCGGTAACGTTCCGCATCTGAAACACTGCGGATGATTGATCGCGACCCTTCATTGTTTTGTATGAGGTCGTTAAATAGACTTCAATCTTAAAATCTTACCCGCACAACTGGCTACCGTTGTGCCACTAGTGAAGCTTATCCTGTCGCTTTAAAGTCATTGGATAAGCTCATTAGATCTGTCACGTATACATCCTTGATCTCGTTATATAAATCTCTTTTCATTTTGCTGTTCTAATAAGCTGTGGCAGTAACTTAAAGAGAAAATGAGCTTCAATAAAATATTGAAGGGAATTTCGCTTGAAGTTTCTGCCACAGAATATTAATATAGCAAAATGAAACACTTGCAACGGTATTCAGAAAAATTATTAACGTTATTCAAATGTATTCAGCAATATGCGTAGGTAATATCCAATTACTTTTAAATTTTAACTACTTGTGAATAAACAAGATATAGATACTAATAGATACAGATACTATAGTAGATGAGATACTAGTAGAAGCAGATACAAGCTCCAATGTTTAGCTGAGGATACGAATGCCTATAAATATACTAGAATACATATAAATATATTAGAATACATATAAATATGTTAGAACTCATTATAAGTATATTATTTATACATGATACATTTTACATTAGTATCTTACTACATAAATCTGAATACTAGAACAATACAATAGTCTCGCACGTTTTCTAAACGCTGGACATAAGAGGCGCGCATATGCTGATAAGCTGTTGTATATGCTGCTAAACTACTGCATATACTGCTAAGCTGTTGCATATACTTCTAAGCTGTTACATATGCTGCTAAGCTGTTTCATATGATGCCAATCTGCTGCATACGCTGCTAAGATGCTGCATATACTTCACGATAATCAGGAATACGTTTAAAGAATGTTGTTCTAAATAATATAACCAATCAATATAGCTATTTCAAAAATCCTCCATCTATACTGCAGCCGCTAAAATGCACAAAAAATTTAATTGTCATAAGCATTTCGAACACATTGATGACTTAGGATGCACGTGTTCCATTGTTAATTAAAGTAAACGAGAATGCATATCGCAGGCCTGTTGCATTGGTACAAATAAGTTGGATGCAGGAAATTGATGCAGGTTTATCGCTGGAGTGACGGCCTAGCAATTCTATAGCCTGTGGTCGCAGCGACGGTAGAACAATAAAAAATATCGAACGGCCACATCGCATACTATAAAATATCATCGAGACTCAGCGATATTGTTTTGCGAGAATGGAGCGGATTTTATTGGTTATACTAAACACGTTGAAACAAAACTGCAAATCATGATCGTTACGTCGTCTGAATGCGCCCAGATAACACGTAGCGGTGGCTAACTGAGACTTCAGATCACAAATGTTAATAATTCTCTTTCTCTTCTCGTCTATTCTCTCTCTCTCTCTCTCTCTCTCTCTCTCTCTCTCTCTCTCTCTCTCTCTCTCTCCTCTTCAAAGAAGCAATTTTCTCTCTCAGAATTACCTCCTATTCCACGTACTGTATATTCGATTTCTTTGAGAATTTAGAAGTACAGAATAATTCTACTAGTAGACCTGAAAAATTTACCCCTTCATTCATTTCTTACACTAAAATTCTTGTTTTGTGACGATGGTATAGCAAAGTGCATGATTTTCTCAGCGAAAGTAGTTTAGAAATGCGGTAGAGATCTGCCATTTGCTTTTTACTTTATTTTATCGATGTGCTTGTCTATAGTGTTTCGTTCAGTTTGTCTGCATACGCTACTTTATTATTTATTATCTGATTATGATGTATTCTTGTTACTTATTCACTGATGTTGTGATTGAAATTAAACATATTTTCTTTCTCTCCATGCCACATTAAACAAACCCAACTAACTATAATTATCTATTTAAAAAGCATTACAAAATGCATTTTCAATTATTCTATCAGTGTCATCTAAGCTTCAACGAAATATCTGAAAATATAAATTATTTCTTATAAATATTATTTTAAACATAGCTATTAATCTTATTAACGACCAAAGATTTTAAAATTGTCACACGGCTCTACACGGTGCAGACATCTCAAATCTTCAACTCCTACTCTTGATCTCTGACTCTTGATTCTGTTGACTTAGACTCTGAACACTAAATGACCCATACGTTTACGATCATGTTATGTGATTCTTGGGCAGTTTTGATCTCGCTCTCTGTGGTCTTTGTGTACTCAGTAGGCATCGTGTGGTGTTTTGGGCCTATGGCGCCTGTTTGAGCAGTCTGCAAGAGGCGTCCCTGACATTGCCTTATGGCTAGGAATCGGGTGTTAAATTGTTATTGATTGATTGATACGCGTTAAATAAAGTCCCTTTCTTTTAAGTCCACCGTTCCACCTCATAGCATTAGCACAAATAGTGAGTCTATGTATATATATATATATATATATATATATATATATATATATATATATATATATATATACTCATTAAGAACTTCATATATAGGCCTATAAGGTTATTATACTGTATTACACACGGTTAGGAAAACAGTCAATGCAGGAAACGAGTTAAAATAGAAAAAGGAATAGAAAACAAATTGCTTCAAAATTTATGATCTTTCGATTTCTTTAGAAACAAATCCACAATATTTTAATGCTACAAATGTGACATTATGAAAATATTAAAGAAAGTGAAGTGCCATATGTTATTCATTGACCCAATGTGAATCGTTCATGTACTTTTAAGAGAAAATAAATATCAATTACACTTTGCTACAAAACAGACAAGACGTTTACTAATTTAACAATATTCGTATAGTTTAGTTCTATATACTTAAATGCTAAGTTATCGGGCATCTTGAATTTGTCAATCGCCTGGAAACTGGGTTCATAGAAATATTTTCAAGTGATCTTTCAACATGTTAGACGGCTTCTCTCAGATAAGATTTTTTCATTACAAAAGCACTTTTTCATTATAACAGTTTTTAAAATGATTTTAAAACAGTAAATGGTGACAAAATAATAATATTAATAATCATAATCATAATCATCATCATCATCACTTCCCTTCAATCCCAGTTTAACTACGGTCGGGATACGAATATACCTTCACCACTCCTCTCCTTCCCATACCATATCATCAGTACCATACCATACCATACCATATCCCGACCATAGTTAAAAAACTCAGATTCAAGGGACGATGATGATGATGATGATGATGAAGTACTATGAATGAATGTACTATACTATGTATGAATGAAAATTATACTTTCTGAAATCACTGAAATTATAAAACATTAAAAATTGAGAGAGCATGCAGTGCACAAAATGCAACTGTTTCAGTAGTTCTTCAGTAATTCTAAGGATATAGTATTTAAAACACCTAAAAAGGGATTTTCTAGTTTCTGTATCCAACTATAAGTAGATCACTAATTCCAGCATTCTACGAAAATTGTAAATAATTCAAAGTCGTTCCACACCACGAGGCTTTACCACCTCGTTTAAACGGTTCCCCAATGAACATTAAACAGTTTTAAATGTCACTGTTTGTCGAGATCACGTTTTGAAGGTCGCGTGTAAATCCCAACCTCTGCAGTTGTTGCATTTGTTGCTTTATGACTGGTGCATAGAAATCCATTTCACTTTTACACAACGCTTTGGCGAATCACACAACACTGTAATTATTGCTCATTAAATTTAGTTTATGCACTCCCGAGACATTAGCTACTCACATAAATATTTGATACTTACACCTGACATTACAATATATGATTGTATATTCTGGTATTGAAATTTTCAACACCTATTCGAACAAGAATAAGAATTTTAAATTTATTAGTTTGTATGCTAAACCCTTTTTGAGAATAACAAAATCAATGTAAAAAACAGTAAACACTAAAACAGGTCTTTATTGTGTGATTTATAAAATATTTAATAATACAATAATATTTAATAATAATTAACTTATAGTTTATTGAATAATTAGTCAAATGCCAGCATATGGTATTATTAAACCAAACTCAGAATGAACTTCATGAAAAACATAAAAGTTCATAGAATATTTCAATATCCCCCACTCTATTTAGTACATGGCCAAATTGTAGGTTTAAAAAATATCTACATCTTAATCTACATAAAAAATACTTAATCTTTCGATCGAACAAAGAGCAAACCTTGAATTAATTAATTAAAAAATATGAAGTTAACATAAACCTTAAGTCTAAACACAACTGAAAGGACATTATGATGCCATTTTTCACCAAATTTCTTCCTGAAATCTGGGACTATGTTCTTCGTTTTATTTAATACATTGTATCTATCTATACTATCTATCTATACTATCTATAGTACAATCTTGCGAATATTAAAATTCTATCTTTTGACCTAAATAGCACATATCAAGACCAAAGCACATATCCCTATCACATAGTCTTCAACAACGTAAACGAGAATGCCATCCAATACAACAATTTTCTTATCAAATATTCTTAACAAAAGATTTGGAAAACAAATTCAGATTTCAACATAAGGATTTGGTCAACAATAACGTAACTATATAGTACAAGTTTATTTATAACACCAAACAAATTATCCTTCAAACAACTACATAATTACAAGTATCGTAGCAAATTAGAATCCTTTAAAATATACCACTAGAGTTAAATCTACAGTCGTTTTAGCAATTAGTGCAACTATTAACAAAGCTACTTAATGTAAAAAATAAGCTTTCACAGTTATATCATTATATAAACCAATGACTAAAATCGAACTGGAGAGAGACCTAGTGAATGAAAACCAGAGAAAAAAAAAAACATTGCCCATCAGAGTGAACCACGGAGCGAACAGATAGAACCAGAAAGAACCAAAATGAACCACAAAAACCTAGAAGGATCCAGTATCGACATTTAACTGGGGCCACGTAGTGACGAGGTAATGAATACAGACAGAGGTGACTGTGAATCGTTGTAACGGTAAATCGATGACCTGACAATGGTCACACCATCTCTGTCAGTCCTTCTTAAAACAAACACACCCGGTGTCGTCGATCAATAGACTAACACTGATGCTGCCTCACACGCATAGAATTACAACTCAATTCAGTCTCAACTCAATCGCTTCTCGCACATACCGATCTCGTAAATCGATTCATAAAGTTAAACTGGGCCAAAGGGGAAATGAAATAGTACAGAAATTTGAACAAGAGACTTACAATCTGAATAGGCACAAGATCGAGAGCTAAAACTTTAAATGTCATTTGTATGAAAAAATATATAACGGATCATAGAATTGATAAACTGGTATAGCCACAAAACTTTAGAGTAATAAGATTTACGGCTACAGAGCGTTGACCAGGACATCACTTAATGTAGGCTCTCCCTGGGATATCACAGTCTCTTCAGATTGCTGACAGGCCAAGTCTTCCAGTAAACTCACTAAAAAGCGTGAGTTCTTCCAAGCACATAGTAAACGATGAGTTCAGTCAACTCACAAAATAGCGTTAGTTCTTCCAAGCACATAGTAAGCGTTGAATCCAGTAAACTCACAAAAAAGCGTTAGTTCCACCAAGTACATAGTAAGCGATGGATCAAGTAAACTCACAAAAAAGCCTTAGTTCCACCAAGAACAAAGCGATGGATATACATGTAAACGATTGCGAAAAGGGTTACATTTGATGATCTGAATAGCAGAAAAATAGTAGGTTTTAAAAGAGTAACATAGTAGAAACATTAACAAACATATATTGCATCAATAAAACGATCAAAAACATCAGAATACCAAAAAACCTAGCACTAAACTAACACAGTGAATATCGATATTACAGTACATCATTAGTGTTCACACTTTACAGACCTGTCATAACATCAATAATTTGAGCTCAATATCTGTAAACTTACAAACTGACGCTTAACTCTAGTTTATTAATAACTACATCAATTTCAGAGAGCACAATCTAGAAGTCAGAAATGACTTACTAAATTAATTGCGTTTTCAGTATAGTGGTCACCCAGTCATAGAGATTCAATGTACATATTCCCACTCATGGTCAGCTATGATATTCCTTACGAGCACACCATCAATTAACGAGTTAATTCCAATACGAAGACTATATCTTATCCACACAATAACTTAAAATATACCTGGGAAAATATTTATAACTTCAGAGGTGGTTTCCCTTTAGCTTCCTAAATCTTGCTTATAGTCTCATCTTACAAAACTTGATGCCCCCTTGACAGCACTCAATCAATTAAAGAGTCAATCCATTTACAAAGACTGCGCCTTATCCGCACAGTAACTTACCCTATACAGTTAGGAAGAAATATAGCTTCTGAAGTGGTTTCCCTTTAGCTGCCAAAGTCGCCACTTCAAACACAACATGCAATTTACGGTTTGTCTATTTTAAACAGCCCGCACACAACACGGAATATATTCACGCAGGTCTATCATTTAAAATTATTTTTTACATAAATTAAATCAAAATCTTTCGGGGCTTGAACAAGGCATACAACGAAATATCTCTCGTGCCTTCAGGGTCATTTGTGAGTCAAATGGAACTTCTCTTGCGGAATGGAATAACTGTGATGGATTGCCGGGCATAGAGATCGCCAGGGTTTCTAAAGTGCTAGATGTAACCATGGATATTATATCCACCCACATTCTCAACTCCTATATTCACGTATAGTTGTTTACTAATGAGTAAAGGTAAACACGCATTACAGTGAAATGATCAACTACGTTGATCTAAAATCTCGGACATCTCATAAGAAATCTCGGAGAAATATCAACTATGTAGATAGTAAAATCTCGGACATTAACAGGACTGGTTAAAAGGAAAATGGACTAAATTGCTTAAGGGTTTTATGAATCAATTTTAAAACACCACATGTCTAAACCGTTAAGCAATTTAGTCCATTTCCGTATAACCAGTACTGTGAATGTCCGAGATTTTACCTTCAGATTAGCGCGGCCGGGAATCGAACCCACTAGAGTTCACCGCAGGATCTGTCATTTAAAAGTTCATGACGTTAACCACTGCGCTACTGAGTAATGACTGTGCTACTGCAATGCATAGAAATAAACTGACATGATCAAAAAATATTCACTCATAATATTAAAATATGAAAATCAGAGACTAAAGTCTTTACGAAATACCACCAGGTTAGACTAAAGTTTGCGGAGTGAAATTTGTTGTTATTGTGGCTATTTCTGAAATTTATTCCCAATTCTCGGTTGTAAGTTCAGTCACCATAACAAAACAACAATTAGAGTGCTACTGTCGTCCATGGTAACATCGAGCCCCATATTCAAAGATGGGACCTCAGATTATGTCACGAATACCTAGAGCATCAAGAGTCAGGAGAGCAACTTATAGAACGGCATAAGCGTATAGCGTGTAAGCATATTCATCGCCAAATTAGCATAGATGTCAAACGTTTTCAACAGTGAGAAGAAAAATTGCGACATCATATGACAGATGAGGTTGACTGGGGATCACAATGTTTCATCGGCTAACATTACTGGTTATGAAGTAAATGCATTTAACTTTAGTTTCTAAATCAATAACTTTGTTACAAGGTTTTAAGCTAAGAATAAAACAGTATTAAGTTGTAAGGACACACAACTAGACAGTGAAAAGGAATACTGAAACTACGAAAGTGAAAAAATAAAATTTTAGCACATCGTTTATCTACCTGAATCGACATAGCGTCATCTTCTTGCACTTACAATTTACATTAGGCATACATTTCAATAACGAATACTTATCTAACAATTATCTAACAATTCGTCTAACAATTCTCGTTGTGTACCTGAAAGATCATAGAATAAATCAAGCGAACACTGGATGAATTTATTAACAGTGGGCTAACGTAGTTATCTATACATTTATGCAATAGTACACCATTTCTCTCTCTCTCTCTCTCTCTCTTTCACTCTCTCTCTCTCTCTTAGTGCATAGCCTACGGGCAGGTCCACAATATATAACGCTTCCACGCTTTTCTGTCTTCCGATTTCCTCTTCATGTCCACATATGAGTGGGCCTTTAAATCATCTAACATTCCTAATCTCGGCCTGCCTCTGCCTCAATTTCCTTCAATTCTGCAAGTACACCATTTATTGTTCACTCAGTACACCATATCAGCAATAACATACTACAACCAAAGAGCAACATTAAAGAAAGAGTAAACATCGCTACTGATGGGATTAATTTGATGATACACAAGTGCTCATTACAGAGCCCAGCAGACTTTGACAAGTGCCTTGAACCAGCGATTTGAAACAACACGAAAGACTTGACAGTTTTTTTTATAAATCTTGATGAGTCTTTAAAGCATTTTCTTTTTTTGGCTTTTAGCGTCTCATCTATTACCAAAAGACTCGAGAAGTTAATCCGTTAGCAAGCCGGTCACATGCTAATACCCCGCGGATCAATAGAGAATAGGAGCATCGGCAGATAAATCACCGCGCCGCTAAATACCGCCAGTATACATCAAACAATGCCGTTCCTTCCTTAAAAGAATTCCCTACTAGAAAAATCTATACCCGATCAAATGGCTATAGAACCTTTCCGGTATCGGACTCATCAAAGAATCAGCAATGAAGACAGCAGGAATTCCAAGCAGGTATCGCTGTTCACTACTGTGTGTTGAATGGGTACTGTATCATAATAAAATACTATGTGCCAAAATAAATAGATAGCACTGGGAACCTTTAGAAATTAAATCAAAGAACTGAACAATATTAACAAATAAATCAATATCATGCAAGAGCTTTCCTACTCTCTCCAGAACTTCCTCATTTGTAACCTTTTGAATCCAGCTAATTCTTTCAAAAGTTCTTCTCCATGTTCACATTTTCAATGCCTCTAGTTTCCTGATATTTTCCTTCCTTAAGGTGCATGTTTCACATAAATAAACTATCGCGGTCCATACCAAGGATTTCACTATCTTTTTCTTTGTGTCTTTCTTTAGACTTTTGCTAAAAGTTCTTTCCTATAATTTACCGAAGAACTCCTTTGCTTATGCAATCCTACTGCATATTTCAGGCTTACATTGATATGGAAGGCTAAATGATTTGATGGCTGAATAGTAGAGATTAACCCTCTGAGTCATAATAACAGTGATAATAATGGCCGGTATTCTAATCGTCTCTTAGAAGAGGAATATTTTTGTACGTTACGTTTCCTAGAGCTTAATGATAAAATAATCATCATACATAGCACAAGTCTAAATCGTCACACCTGATAACGCCATTAGCAATCGTTCGAGCCCTGTGCTTTTCAAGTCTGCATTTTTTAACTTTAGTGAGCAAGATAGAGCAAAGTGAGTGAAATGAGTGATAATTGCTTCAGACAAGGCCCACATTGTTAAGAGATGGTCCAGTAGAGTGCTTACAAGTAAACTGATCCCACCAGTGGTAATTAACTCGTACCATCCCGCTATGTAGTAGGGTACCGTAATATTTCACTAGCAGAGTTCAGTATGACTCAGTGGGTTAATCTCTACTACTCAATCATCGATTTAGACTACTGTAAATGACTTTTAAGAGTAATTATTTCCCTAATAGATACATATCGTATACGAATATTGCATGAATCATAAGTTAACAAAGAATATACTGTTTAAAGTTTAAACACGTTACTTTATTTCAGAGCATTAGAAACAACCCGGAGTTTTAACAAGTAACGGCGAAAGAACGCTGTAAAGTTGACAATTTGTATATACTAATTTTCCGAACATTATCACAGCCGTATACACATGAAAGGCATCATATCATGTAGGCTAGCGTTACTATGCATCATAAGCTACATTGTAAAGTTCAAACATATAAACATAGTGCTTTAGGGCGCCCTCTTTCACTTGCCTCTATTAAGAATTGTTGTAAATGGCATGTCTCAAGAAATATCTTCAATATTCACAAGTAATGCAGAAGATCAGAAGCGCCAATATAATATAGATCCATGCACCTGGACCTCGGAGATATATCAAAGTCACACGGATTACCACAGCTCTATGTGCTGAATATCTAATGTCCTGTCAAACGCTCAGAAACTCTTCTTTCCATTTCTTCCATCAAAACATTCCATTATATATAACCCTACACAGAGAAAGTCAAACTTTAATTCACAAAGCATAAATTCACCCATAGATTACACGTAATAAGGTTTACTAGATTCTCGAAGTTTACTTTTAGTTAAAGGGGTAAGTCTTCTTAGAACTCTATTCGTCAATTTTTGGACATAAAGTGAACGGTCAGTACTTACCAAGTAAACGCATTGTTTCTGTTTCATTCATGTATAGGTTTAAATTACCAAAAACAGTTTTAAGTAATCCAAATATGACCACCAAAGCGTAACAGTAAAAATGACTACGAACTTTAAAATGCTGATATTCCAACATAATGAAACCGTTTATCAAATCCTTTCTCGTTATTGCAAAACGTTATATATTCAGAGAATTCAATAAATATGCATTTATGCCACTGGTTAGACAATCTAGCAGATAAGCCGAACGCTTTTAAATTGTTTACCCCAGTAATCTGAAACATTCACAAATTTCATGAAATATTAGAATAGCAGGCAATTCTATTACATTCTCTATACTCTTCATACAGACTATTGTTTAAACTCTTCAATGAAACTCTCTTAGCATTCTATTATCTATAGGATGAACAAAATTTTCTTCTGAAAGCTTATAAATTTTCTATTTTCAAGTCCTGCTTTGCCTTAATATTCAACACTTTATTATAGCAGTCAACATAACTAAAATTGGACATTTGAAAGCTGTCAACTTTTTCTTGATGAATTGAGAATAATATTGATTTAATAAGCATCAAAGCATGAAATATATTACAGTTCATTTTAGAAACTGAAAGTTTGAGATTTGTCATGCAGTTCCTATTTGAACTCCATTTTACAAATTCATTTATAATTAGACAACTACAACTAAGCAAACTGAAGACAGTTATCCTCATTTACTATTTTTATATTCTTACAAGTTTTATCCAAATTATAATCTGCTTAATAATTTACTTAGCTAATTATTTTGTTAATGCTACTTATTTACTTCTGACAATGCCTTTCTCTATAGTAACTAATAAATATTGTGCAAATTTCCTTTAAACATACAGTTTTTGAGGTTAACAATAGAAAAATGTGAGGTCAATCACTAATGTAGAGAAAATATTAATCACCAGATAAGATTCAGAATATGAAATAAAAGAATGATAAAAGAAAAAGTGCTCAGCTATATAATTAAAATGATGAAACATCTAGAGAGGGATAGTAAATGGTAGTTGATATAGTGATATATTAATTTTCTGATATATATATATATATATACACTGTGAGTCTTATAAGTGACACCCCTTTTATATTTGCAATAAAATCGCAATCAGTCAACCGATTCATGTGAAATTTACTGGGAGTGGAGAGCTAACAATTCTCTGCAATATTGCAAAATTTCTTTCAGATACATATAAAAATAAAAGTTATCTAAACTTGACTGCGGGTGGGGGTCAAAACAAAAATCCTAATATAGAACGCCACAGACGTAGGCTACATCATGCGCATGCAATCTCACGTTATGCGAGATGCTTTGAATTATTGATTATTTGTGGTAGCTCTGAAAAGAGCTGTTTGATTGAGCCTATGGTTAGATTATGATTTGGGTGTGGCTTATAACTTTTGTTCAAAATGACCACCATCAACTGATATGCAAGCCCGAAGACGCTGGCGCCACTGTCTGATTGATCCATCGATAATTTTTTGATCAAATGAAGACCACTCTTCAATGAGGCGTTCTTTTAGGTGATTCACATCACGAATTCTGGTCTTATAGACACGCTCTTGGATGACTCCCCATATCTTATAGTCCACTGGGTTAAGATCCGGGCTATTCGGAGGCCACAAAGTCGGTGGTATGACTGTGATTCCTGACTCATAATCATCTCCTCAACAGCTGCGACAATTTCAGGCGTTCTTCCTGTCTTGGGCCTTGCCTTTCTAGCAGATGATCCGCTTTCAGTAATGGTTCTAAGCAATCTGGCAACCCCAGACAACGACCAGTTTTTACGAGGAAATTCTTTCAGGATACGCTTGGCGCCATAGCCTTTGGCTATTCGCATTTCGTAAATCAAAATGCGATCTTCTTTGCTGAAAACCATCTTTGAAGAATGGAAATGATGGATTTGTGATTTGTATTGAATGAGTTTCAAATCGGTGAACAAGTGATGGCGGTAAATGGAGCATCGGCCTAGCCAGTCTGATATGTCATATGGCTGATCTGATTTTTAGCCTAGCAGCTGCAGCTTTAGCGCACAGGCTAAATGCGCAGTCAGGCCTTATGCGTAACAACAGTCTGCATAGTTCTTTTGACACCCCAGGGCTATTAAAAAGGCAATAACTTCGGCAATTTTCTACAAATCTGCACATAATATGGCACGTTTTGAACAAAAATGCCTGTTTTTAAGATAAGTATAGCATGATATGCATAAGATGTTTTCCCTGTTTTCATTATAACAATATAGAGAATGTCAGTTACTTGGCCCATAGTTGTAAATTCATCATTGCCCCTAGCGTTCTCATATATCAATAACTTTTTTGTTCTTAAAGATATGGTAACAAAATTTTGCAGTAATAGCGAAAATTGGTTGATTCTAACAACCTGTAAATTTTATAGAAATGTGTCGACTGGTTACGATTTTATTGCAAATATAAAAGGGGTGTCACTTATAAGACTCACAGTGTATATATATATATATATATATATATATATAATAAATATGTATAATATATATAAACGTTAATACATTATAGAACTGAGGAAGGCAACCGGACACCACCTCAGAAGCCATGTCATTCTCAAAATACATAGTACATTAAGGTGTGGCAGATCTAAAAGATATGAATCATATGTATTTACTTCTGGAGTCAGAAAAGTATATATATATAATATTCTGATATTCATTGTTTTGCAGACATACAAAGAAAGGCAACAAAACTGAATGAATGCTATTGGTCTTCAAAAATGGTCTAAGAAAAGTCCATACTAAAATTTAGTTTATGTTATATGTGCTCCACAGATGTTATTGCAATATTTCTTAGATTTGTATGCAATGCTTCAGAAGTCAATTTAGATCACCTCAGGGTTTACACCTTAGTCAACCGCTTGACTCTACGTCTATTGATGATAATAAAATCCACCAACAACCGTACACTCGAGAAAGGCTAATAAAACAGACACTACGTTATATGAACTTGTATCCATTGAGCATTGAGTTCTTAGACAAAACTGCTACGAGGTCACTCAACTTTCAAACCTGTATGTCTTCAAGCCTCGATACACTTTGAATAAATATCACTGATAGTACTTCATTCAGTCCAGTCAGACACGGATGACTATTTAAACATTCTGAAGTTGCATTAACTTTACAATCCACAAAAATTAGTAAAATTCATAAGTCACAGATTCCTTCATATTAAACAACAATTTAAAAATTACGTACAATGAACACACGGAATCTGTGAATCTCAGGATTCACAGAATTTCTAGAAATATTAACAGAACCTCTAGTTCCAGTAAAACTTCCTATCACTTCCCGTTATAGCTATACAAGCAGCTGTATTGATCAGTTACAACCAAATTATGACACGCAGACCACGAATAAATGATTGCTTACTGATTGCACCACCTAATCATATAAATGCATAATATACTTAAAATACATGATATAATTGCATAATATAATTACATGATTCTCTCTCTCTCTCTCTCTGTCTCTCTCTCTCATATTCTGCCCGAAGGCAGGTTCAAGGTAGAGGTTCCTATACAGTCTGCAGACACGCTCAATAGAGCACTCCAGTAATCAGCGAGTTAATCCTTCATAAAAGGTTTATCGATAATTTACTGTAGCTTAGGAAAAATATGCCTTATGATGTGATTTCGAGTTGCCTTCCTCAGTTCTTGCTTAGTCGCCTTTTACGACACGTGCAGCTTAAGATCAGTCTGCTCTTCAGTGGCCCGAACAAAAAGAAATAATTACATTTTATTATATATAAATAATTTCATATAGATTATGTAATAATATAGGCAAATACGCAACATAATAAAAGTATCTTGATCGACACTTATAAATTTGACAATACTTGAATTATAACTAAAGAGCCTTCAAAGTCGTTATAGAGATTCGTTTACTAGTGCATCTACATATAACATCTGTAACTATTATTTGCTGACAGGTTTGACTATTGTTAGGATTAAGTTTGTTCCTAACTAAAGCTAAACTCAAATCTACCACCAACTTTCTCATCAACGATCAGCTGATCGACTGAATCATCTGTTCGGTGCTACCATGTCTCAATTAAAAATAACATAGACCTGTATATACAACGAGCGCATGAAAGTCCACTTTGAAACTGATTTCAGCTGCAAAATTTGTATCAACAATTTACATCTAAATTTCGAAAAAAATTCAAATTCAAAAACTTCCCAACCCAACCCCAAACCAAAACTCTAACAAAACCATTAATTTAAAAGTGAACATTCATATTATGCTACATCGACCTCTCGTATATAAAATAAAATAAATTATTTTAGTGAAAAGTACGGTGGCTCGCAACTGCCATAAATTTTTTTTCGAAACAAAAAATCAAAAAAACAAAAAAACAAAAAACAAAAAAACAAACAAATCTTTGTTACTATAAATAGCCACTTTGTTACTATAAATAGCTGACTAGCAGTATCTATATCACACATAGTCGATGACAATATGCACCACTCGATCTTGAATCAAAGGCCAGTCTATGTGCAAAAAATAAAGTTTATTATCAATGACAACATCGAGCACTCGATTTCGAGCCAAATCCAAACCGATGAGCACAAAATTAGGTCAAAAACGATGCAAATCCAAAATTCAGATAATTAGTCATGTTAAGTGAATTCGTCAATGACAACATCGATCACTCGATCTCGAGCCAAAGCCAAAGCGATGAGCACAAAATTAGGTCAAAAGCGATGATAATTACAAGGTGAAAGTCTTTGGACTGATTTTCTGCATTTTGGAATTTGCACCGTTTTTGACCTAATTTTGTGCTCATCGGTTTGGCTTTGGTTTGACATCGCGTGCTCGATGTTGTCATTGACGAATTCACTTAACATGACTAATTAACGGAATTTTGGATTTGCAGCGTTTTTGACCTAATTTTGTGCTCATCGGTTTGGCTTTGGCTCGAGATCGAGTGCTCGATGTTGTCACTGACAATAAACTTTATTTTTTGCACATAGGCTGGGCTTTGATTCAAGATCGAGTGCTGGATGTTGTCATCGACTATGTGTGATATAGATACTGCTAGTGAGCTATTTATAGTAACAAAGTGGCTATTTATAGTAACAAAGATTTGTTTGATTATTTATTGTTTTGTTTAAAAAAAAAAAATTTATGGCAGTTGCGAGCCACCGTAGAAAAGAAACAAAAGATCAGCAATGTTGCTATCCAAAGATATGTTGCTACCTATCACATTTTTACACCGTTAGGCTATTTGGTCCATTTTTCGTGTAACCAGACCTATCAGTGTCGAAGATTTTACGCTCAACAAATTTTACGCTCGCTTACTAAATCACAGATATGTTTCTTCCATAGTCGCGATCTTCGTCGAATAATGCCGTATCTTTCTCCTGAGACTGCCACTACGATTGGAGCTGCTCTCGTGCAATCCAAATTGGACTACTGCAACTCCCTATTTCTAAATCTTTCCAGTTATGAGATTGATAGGTTGCAATTCATTCAGAATTCCCTTGCACGTGCAGTCTTTCGTAGCTTCAAATATTCTCATATTACTCCAATCCTCAAGTCCTTTCACTGGCTCAAAGAGAGAGCGTATTTTATACCATACCACTTTATTTTAGACAAGTCTCTCTCTCTCTAACACAAAATTTCATCACTACTCTAAGCAATGGATTCATGTCTCACTCACTAGAAGTGGGGCTTCCTACCTCCAGTCAGTCATCTACCAGGTCCTCTAAGTTATCTACTCTGAGAGACCTAGCTTTCGTTCATGTAGCAAGCCGTCTAGACGTTCCTTCCAGCATGGTGCCCACAGATCTGGAATTCTCTTCCTTCCACTCTGCTCACCCCCTCCTCTAGTCTTCTAGTCTTGATCAGCCTTTCCTACTTTACGAATAGTTTTATAGACGGTTGAAAGATTTTCTCTTTGATTTTTCCTATCCACCAAACGTCCACGAATTGAGAGCAACATATAAACCTCTATTCCGTTAGAACCTTTGCTGGGACTGATTATACCTGGATTTTTGCTACTATGCTAGCACCGGTTATGGACCCTCACTCTGCAAATCGGTTTTGATTGGTTCCATAGTGATCAATGTTGTTATGGATAACATTAGCACCTAATCGTATTGTTATTTTTGTTGTTGTTGTTTTTGCCTCAGATCAATGCGGTTGGGGATCGAACCCTCGAGAGTTCAATTCACTCTTGATCACTTATTTAAAACTTCATGATGTTACTTGACACCTCCAACCACTGAGCTATTGAGAAATACGATAGAGTAATGGTAGGATTATTTTGGATGCGTACCTGATATGCAGATTCACTTGCTACTGATTTCTTGATTGTGTTGTCAATTTCGTGAAAGTTTTTCACTATTTCCTTTCCGGGTTATACTAAATTTTATTAATAATTCATTTCCCAGATAAACTGAAGAATAGAGTGAGGTAATACATTTCTGTTCTGGTGGATTAAGAGTAACTATCAAACATCCAGTAGCTTTTTATTCAATTTTTATTTTATTAACACTCTGACTTTAAAGATGATCACACATCCAAGTACTAACCGGGCCGGACATAGGATAACCTTGATTAAATGCGCATGCTAAGTCACGAGATCTAAACGCCGTCCCAAAAATATTGATAACAAATGAAAAATTCCGCAAAACTTCGAGTGATAGCTGGGGGATCAAAAAGCAGGCTTGAATATTGAAAAGTAATCAATCCGAAAGTCAAGTAGGTAAGGTGTCAGTCTCAGGTTCCGGGATCAATTTCCGGTAGAAGCGGACAGCGATATCTCCATTCACAGAACTGATCAAATGGATGTGTTTTCAAATCAATTCAATTTAATAGGAACACTAAAAAGGGTCAGTCAACCCTGTAGTCTGTAGTAGTTCACATACACAACGCACAAACAAGCAAATGGAACAGGAAAAAAACAAACTGCAAATGAAAAATTGGTCCACTTAGAGAAAAATAAGGCAGATACTGACAATAGGTGAACTTGCACATGTAAATTAGGCAGGGGTATCATTTTAAATTGAGATTAGCAAATGAAATAATAAAAGAAGATCAGTTGAGCTTATAGCTATCTAATAAGTATCGCCAATAACTATATATTTATGTAGCCTAAGTCTAATTGACCAAATTGCAATGGGGCTACATTGGTACTAAAAGTAAAGATGTCATGACGTATGGCAGTTTCACTCAACTGTGTTTTTTTAAAGTTTATAACTGAGACAACTGGAGAATAATTGAATAACTTGGTAGGGTAGAAGGCAGGTTATTTCTTTTTGCACACTAAGACAACGGGCGAAGTCTTGTAGAAGGGTTGAAATATTCATATAGGCCCTACATGTATGCAGTCAAAATCGAGATTTATGTTGTCGTGTCTCAGATTTTATGTATTTTCAAATTTTAGTGAGTGAAGAAAGTTAGTAATGAAACAAATATTTAAAATTATGAAAAATATATTAAATGGAAGATACCAGAGAATTCTCGTCTACCTCCTCGATCTTATGAATATCGAGAATATAATTACCGCACCCGCTCATTATCAGACGCTAAAAGTGAAAGTGCATGCTGTGTGTGTGTGTGTGTGTGAGAGAGAGAGAGAGAGAGAGAGAGAGAGAGAGAGAGAGAGGGAGAGAGAGTGAGAGAAGAGAGAGAGTGAGAGAGAAAGAGAGAGAGAGGAGAGAGAGAGAGAGAGAGAGTCACACCTAATTAATTATACAAACAATACAATGCCTCGTGTATTTACAGAGAGACCTGTAGGCCTACATGTACATTTGTACGATTGATTTAATAGCCGATGTTATGTTTAGTTAGCTCATCAGCCGGAATCTAAAGTAGAAGCCATAGACTGGAAGGCTTATACTAACCATCTATATATTATTGTGAAAACTAGTCAGACATTAAAATTATTGCAAAATTCACGTAAACTAATAGTAGTTCGTTGAAACACATCCAGTGATAGTCTCACCTACAGACTTGTCTGCATTTTAAAGCTCACTCGGTATTGTATTTAAGTTTATGCCCAATGATAGACTTTTTATTATTTAAAGAGCTTGTACAATATAAAGTTTTGTAAACTATTATAAATATAAATACTTTACTCGACTAATAAATTATTACTATTTGGCGAGCAATAATAATAATAATAACAACAATTAGAGTGCTACTGTCATCAATGACAACATCGAGAAATATTGAGACAAAATCAAGCCGGCGAGCAAAAAGGTCCAAAACGGTGCAGATTCCAAAATCCTGATAATCAGTCCATAGTTCAATGCGCATAATATGCTAACATCAGTAGGTCTAATCTAATGACAAACTTAGTAATTTTAAAAAGTAAATTTAAAAATAACCTATGCACATGTACGTACAGTGTATTCAGAAATAACTATTTTGATTTAGTTAAATTTCCGTTTGATGAAAATTAGAATTGTTGAATCGCGGCCCTGCTAATCGGGATCATACACTGTTTAGTTTAAAATTGTTGTGAAAGAAGAAGCTGCTAAATCTAAACAATGCGAGAAAGTCTAAATAAGATATCGGAGAGGATATTATTAGCATTTTTCAATTTTTACCCTGGTCTGCAAATGAACTTGGGTTAAAAAATATTATTGGTTTCTATAGACCTTATATAAAAGATGTTTACTTTGAAAAATCGCACTTTAGATTTGTTCTTTCGCTAGAAGGCGCCACCGTGCAATCATAAACTTAATTGTTTTGTGGCTGGCAACTGCAATGTAATTTATCGTAAAAATGTAAAATATCCTCTCTAGATATTCTAGATATGATCTAGACATATATTAAATGTAAATTAAGACATATGTTTATCATCATTTGACAAGTAATGGTACTATAATTTTTTTGTAATTTTTAAAACACCATTCTGTTAACAAAGGACGAAAAACATAATAAATATATGGGAATATATAGAATATTGCCAGCCGGAAATATAAGCACACTCCACTACCCGCTCCACCATTAGGCTTTGTTTATTATGTGAACAGAGTTACCGCTACATATTATAAAAGGTCTATACTATTATAAATATTATTATTATAAAGAAACACCATAGTGTAAAGTACCCGGGGTTTGAAAAAAGGATTATGACAATACGTGCAGTTAGTATTATAATTATTATTATTATTATTAGGCTCATTACTATTAAAACTGTTATTATAATAAAAATATTTGTTATTGTTATGTAGGGCAGTTTAGGGCCCTGTGTTAAAACAAGATTAAAGAAAGACTTTATTTAATTAAAAGAATGATTAAAAAGAAATGTTTAAAATAATTCCTCTACACTTTGAGAAGCCGCATTCGCTAATGTGCCACGAACGCAGACGTCATTAAAGCGCTTATTATTATTATAAAATTTTTATTATTTTATACTATTTTGTTTAATTTGTATATTATAATTTATTATTTAAATGTTATTATTATTATTATTGTTATCAGTGGCGGATTCAGGGGACCAGGGGGCCCGGTTCCCCCTTAGGCCCAAAATTAAAAACAGGCAAATTAAAAAAGCGGCGAATTAAAAACAGCCATATTTTCATTGTTTTTGTGGCAATTTCTATATGATCTTTATTTCACAAAAATACATAGCAGTATTAACAGAACAAGAAATGAAATATAATGCACGAACCGAGCAACAGAAACCAAGGATTAACCATCAAAGAGTTTACAAAATAAAGAAATTTTAACTAAAATCTATGTACCTCTATGTTTGTGTTTGTAAGGGCTGTAGTTGGGGGGGGGGGGGGTACGAGTGTGAACTCAGTTCCAATAGCTCAAATCTGGGATTAGGAGCCCATATTTGTTATCCTAGGAGCCTTGTATAATGGAAGGGGGCCCGAAAAATGTTGATCGTTTCACTAGCTCTCAATTTGCACTTCAGCCACTGCATAAGAGGAAAAAAAGGGTGTATACGTAGAAAATGTGAACTCTGTCCCGGAGCAGTGATGCAAAACAGCCTGGGTTGAGAGGGCCTAAGTCCCCCCCCACCTACCGCCAAAATTAGGTAATTTTTGAAATTAGTCCAGATCAGCTGAGTTTCTTCAGAGGTAAAAAAATTAACATACTTTTTTCCAAAACAAAATCAAGGAATTTAGGCATTTTAGGTTTTCCTCTCACTTTAGTACGGGTATGAGTGGAGGGGGGGGGGTCAGATACGGGGATACACTCACTCTATGAGCCGAGCGCAGTAGTGAAAAATGTTGAGCCCCCCCCCATACAGTATTTTTCTGGATGCGTCAAATGTCCCGAAGAAGGCGGGGCGTAGACAAAAAATGTGTACATTCTCAAAAAAAATTTCGTCCCCCCCTTAAATAATCCTGGATCCGCTCCTGATTTATAATTAATAAATTTTTTTATTATTGTTGTTATTTTTATTACTAATATTCAGTGGCGGATCAAGGGGGGCCAGGAGGCCCGGGTCCCTCTTAGGCCCGATGATAAAAAATTTTAATCTATATTTTCATTGTTCCTATGCAATTTCTAGGTGTAAATATGTTTTAAGGGCCTTAGGGGGTTAGGGGGGGTGTACAAGAGGGAACTCGAACAGTCTGACTACCTGGAATTTTTCAAATATGGGCCCCACCAGGGGCCCATATTTGAGCCCCCCACAACGATTTTGAGCCCCCCCCCACACAGCATTTTTCTGGTCGCATCACGTCCCGAAGAAGGCGGGGCGTAAACAAAAATGTGTACACTGTCAAAAAAAAAATTTCGGGCCCCCCCATAAAAAATTCCTGGATCCGCCCCTGCTAATATTACAATTGCTTTAATGGTAGAAACGATTCAAACAAAGGTATGACTAGCAATTTGAAGTCTTGCAGCTAGTTTAAAAAAGGAACGTGAGGCAGAACTTTATGAAGAGAGTGATTTAAGCAAGATGACAGAAGCCCCGTCAAAGAAACAAGTCTCTCGCATATCGAAATTATAGCCGCTTTGCTCTGCCGTTGCCATGCCTATCCCAGTATGTAGTCAGTTCTATTGGGATTCATTTGGTTCATGGTCTAAATAGATTCTGAAGTAGCTTCATACCCTATCAATGTATTTTACTATAAAGTTTAATATGTTCAATGAGCTTTCTTATATGATATATTTGTAGGTTTGCAAATCAGTAAAGGATGACGTTGTAATAATAAAGTTACGTTCCTAAATTTCACTTCAGTATCAATGCTGATATAGTAGACGCTCTAGCTAAGATTCTAACTCTTTGATTCGTATTTTCAGTCTATGAGTTCATAGTTCATGTATATCAACTATGACTCTTGTATAAAAGATCTAAGCAGCATCCATCACGTTTATTCTGGAATGTGTTCGTGCATTTACAACAAGCTGGATTTGAGAAATCTCATCGCACTTGAAAATGTTGGAAATTGTTGACTGCATAACTTATCGTGTCTGAGCGCACTAAGCCTTACATGTTAACAGATAGGCCTAAATTAGTCAGATAGTCCAAAGTTTGACTAATCATAGAAACAGTGAGACTTATCAAATTCATATTACAATGGACAAAGTGGAAGGTATGGGCTGCTATATTTATTCTGTATGTTGTATTGTATTAGGTCGTCTAAACCTTATTGTTTTGTAAATTAAGTTTGATGAACCAGTATATTTTGATAGAAGTAATGAAATGCCTCATTCATACAAGCTTACAGGAAAGTTTTAGATATTGATTCCCTGAGAGGCGTATGGCAAATTGGTAGAACGCTCGTCTTAAGATTGAGAGGTTGGCTTCTAATCCAGTTTCAGTTAAAACTAGGCCTTTTTTCATAGATGTGTGCATATTTGCACATGGGCAAATCTAGTATAAAATATTTGTGACGCTATCCAACACACACAATGAGCTAATAAGATATTCTGGCTGGACACTCTAGTTACTTGCCAACTTTCCAATGTTAAGGCTGAAACCGTGATATTTGAGAGTTGGCATTCTATTCATAGAAGTACAATACTATAACCTACTTTAATAAACAGAATAGTTAATGAATACTCTAGAAAAGTGTCATGCTTGAGTTCAATAAATGCGCATTTTGCATAATATTTTGCTAAAATTCAGCATCATGATTCTGTGCTTTATTTACAATTCTGATTTTGAATATATATTCAAATTTTACACAGTGTCACTTGCGTCCAAACTCCGCAATTTCGATGAAATTGTGCATTTATCACACGCTATAGAAGCTTCTCTCCCTCTGAAGCAGATCAGGCATTTGATTAGTCAGTAAACGGATTTAAAATTTAAATTAAACTTATATTCAAAAACATAGTCCATACTCACCTATTTCTGCCCTAAATAGAAATACTCTAATTGTGGAATATTGCATTGTATAATGTATTTAAATAAAACTTATATTCAAAAACATAGTCCATACTCACCTATTTCTGCCCTAAATAGAAATACTCTAATTGTGGAATATTGCATTGTATAATGTATTTAAATAAAACTTATATTCAAAAACATAGTCCATACTCATCTATTTCTGCCCTAAATAGGAATACTGTAATTGTAGAATATTGCATTGTATAAAAGCTGTAGCTACTTATAAATTCGTGCAAGCTGACCAAGCGCTACTTTCAGCTAAATGCTCCACAGATCTGGAGTTGCACTCCCTTGTCAACCTTTCCTTCAGCATTAGCGGACCCTTCCTTGGACTGATTTCCTGAATTTTGTTTCGCACCGTTTCTGGACTCCATACTCTGCTCGTCGATTGAATTTGGTTCCATTGTGCTCAGTGTTGTCATGGACAACAGTAACACTGTTGTTGCTGTGGTTGAATATAGCTTGAAATTGTTTTCAATACACAGCAGTCTGATTATTAAAAAAAGTAAATACGCATTATAGTGAAATGATCAACTATGTTGATATATATTACCTTTTAAAACCACATGTTTAAACGATAGGCAATTTAGTTCATTTTCCGTATAACCAGTCCAGTGAATGTCCGAGATTTTACTCTCAGATCAGCGCGGCTAGGATTCGAACCCACGAGGGTTCAATTCACCTCAGGATCTGTCATTTAAAACTTCACAACGTTACCCCTCGCTATTAAGACATTCAATAGATTATGATTATTTATGATTATGCTTGTTAATTACGCAGAGATCTTTCCTCGGATCACGGAGTACTTGAGGGATGAGCTGGCTCGTGAAAGGCTGTCACCGAGGGCCGAGGCAACCCGACTGTTCTACCTAGGACGGATTGAGGCCACACTTCTCGACGCTCGAAGTTATTGTGGTTCCAGTGCCTCATCAGGTACAGTGATGCTATATATTAATCATTTTCAAAATTTTAATTAGTTTAAGTATGGGGCTTTGTAGTCTTCCAGATATATTTGGACTCTTAATTATAATTAAGTCAAATTTCGGCAGAAAAATAAAATAATCAATTTTTAACTGAGATCACGGCTTCATATGCAGAATAATGGTCATGCAGAAAACACCACTAAATTACCTCTAACTTACTTACATTTATTTCATTAATAACTATTGATTTATTCAATAGCTTCAGAAGTACTAATAAACACCTAATCAAGCCATCATTCACAAATACTATACTCGTTTAGGGATTGCGTGTATTTATTAGTGCCAAGTCTGTCAAGAATATCAATCAGCTCAGACAAAGGAGCCTTTAATGTCTCATACTGTGCCACTGAGACCTTGGGAAAAATTGGGTGTAGACATATTTACTTTTCAGGACAGGAACTATTTGATTACCGTAGATTACTTAAGCAATTATTTCGAAGTAGACAGATTGCCAAGCAAACGCGTAAAGGACATTGTTTACTGCTTAAAGCAGCATTTTGCAAGACACGGAATACCGGATGTAGTGTTCAGCGACAACTCGCCATTTGCATCGAATGAATTCAGACTTTTCGCTGATAAGTACGAATTTCAACATATTACATCCAGCCCAAGATATCCTCAAAGCAACGGCAAAGTAGAAAATTCAGTGAAGACTGTCAAGAGATTAATGACGAAGGCCATGGAAAGCAAATCGGATCCTTTTTTAGCATTACTGGATTTCCGCAACACACCTACTGAAAGTTCGGAACTCTCACCAGTCCAAATACTGTACGGCCGTCGCACACGCACGTTGCTTCCGTCTGTTCAGAGACTCATGGAGCCTTTGCAATCAGCAGAGGCAAGAAATAAACTAGAAGCATCACAAGATAAGCAGGCATACTACTACAACAGGCACGCAAAACAGAGAAACCCATTGACCGCAGGAGACACGGTTCGATTCCAAGAGCGTGACGGAGAAGAATGGCGAAAAGGTCAAATTGTACAATCCATGCCTCACAGATCCTACGCTGTGCAAACAGAAGATGGCAGTATCAGACGAAGAACTTCAAAACACATCAGACTGAGCAAAGAATCACCAGTAACACTCGATGATGGCATGGTAGATGTCACATCATTTCCTAGCGAAGAATTCGCCCAACCTGAAGCAGAAGAAGCTCAGAAGCCCCCACAGGAAACAGGCAAGGTAACAAAAAACGCTACAAGACCATTCGCACCTACATCACGAGAAGAACAAGCCTCGCAGCCGGAGCCCACAGAAAGAAGAAACTATGTTACTCGTTTTGGTAGAAGCATTCGAAAACCCGCTCGATACTTAGAGTGATTATATGAACATATATGTACATGTATACAAGAAACTTTAACATTTTTATGCGCTAATTTTGAAGTGATTCTAAAATAATTTATATTTTTCAAGCAAACATTTTATTTTGGAAAGGGAGATGTGACGGTGTCAGATTTCATCTGATTGCTTTATTGCATGAAGCCGCCACTAGATATCTCTACTACAGCAATCACAGGATAACCACTAATAAATATTAGAGTCATGTTCAAAGCACTACCGGTAACATGATACATTTATTGGACCATTCGTTTGACAAGCTTTAGTATATAAGAGCCCACCACTTGCCAGGACTCACTACTTTATACTTACTATAGACTATGCTGTTGCATATACGTGCCTTAGTGGATGTTGATTAGATTTAGAGTAAGCTACTGCCTGAGTGACTATTGACTGCGAACTGAGTTATTTATGTTATTTCATTAAAGTCTAATTCATCATGTACAGTATACTTGAAGTGTTGTGTTTTAGACTTGATATCATATGCGATATGATAACATTGTAAGCGTTAGAGCAACGTTACACATACATATATAAAGCAGCTAAACAAAAACCATAGACAGATACCACAAATATAGTAAGATAATTAGAATTTTAAAATTACATGTAAAAAAACATTACTTGAAAACCCTACAGGTATGCATGTATTAATTTCCTTAAAATTATATAAATCTGAACCCTATAGAATTTTTCAAAAAGACTTACACCGATAGAAACAATGTCAGATCATTCAACCTGTACCGATTGTTCATCCAAATCTGCATGACACCCTCAGTAGCAACCCTTCTATAAGCTAAGTTAAACGCCGCTAACTGTACATTAAAGTTATGTGTATAAATTGAAACGATATGACTGGGATTCTAACTCGTGTCTTCTTGCTCATCAAGCAATAGTACTTAGCGAAGAGCATAGCATGCGTTATGTAAGCTATGACATCATGTAAGTTGTGACGTCATGTAAGCTATGATGTCATGTAAGCTATGACGTCACGTAAGCTATGTATAGAGTAGCGTACTCTACTCTGTACATGGCGACTTTGTTTATGAAAAACTCAAAAGCTGCAATTAATTTCTGCAAAACTTTTCAAATCACTGCTGATCTAGGATAGCTACATATATAAATTCATGAGAAAACGTCACTGTTATGAACCGGATATATTCGGCTTACATCATGCTGTGATGCTAATGATTGGTGTGACGGTGTTACTTTCATTTTTACCATCAGCTTTTTACTGTTCTGGTTTTTGGTAAGCATAACTCAAATTTGAGTTGCTAAATACAATATCATTCTATACTAAGTAGCAACAATTCGTCGCTATGACCCTTCGGTTGCGCTCCTCCAAATTACTAATTTAAAGTCTAAAACCAAGTTTAAAGTCAGTTTTCTGCCTAATGGCATGTCAATGACGGAGAATGCTCTGGATTTGAACCCTGCGCCTACTGATTCTCTGCCGAACAGCATACCAAAAGTTCACCGGCTCAGCCCATATGACACTTTTTAGATTAAAATATTATCTGTTTTTTCTTTCTTCAAAAGAACAGTTTGATTTTTCGACGATAAAATGCTCACATTACCAGATCACTGTAACTAAAGAACGAGTCTACTTTCGTCAAACAAACCTGCCATGCATTTCATGCAATTCTAAATGCTGGAGATAAAGAAGTTCTGCATCAGGAGCAACCCTTGAGGGGGCAACAATAACATGACACATAGACGAACCATGCTACCTTTCTTATGGCTAATGATCGGCATAACCCTGACATTGTTTTTTCTACTAGATACAGAACCATCAAGGGGCAGTGGGATACGATAAAACGCTTTTAAAAATCATTTATGAACGTAATAGATTAATTTATCACAAATGGCGGATATATAATAGTAATTACGCAAAGGATAAGAGATGAGTGCGATAACGTACATGTAGATCCGCAATATACTGTACATGTAGCTGCTACAGTGACAAAATTAAATAACCACGGCAAAACGGGCACATAAAGTAGATAAATTATCAATGCCATTCAATGAGCAATAAATCTAGAATAATTGCAGAAAATGTATCTGGTAAAACTTGAATACAAATTTAAAAACTGTAACTTTGTTAGCTGTAAAGATTAAACTATTTTCTCCTCATTTTCTGGAAGACAATGGAAGACGAAAGAGAATGATATGTGCTTGCAGCACTTCTCTATCGCTGGTCTTTATATCAATGGATCATTCTACTAATAGATAATAATTGCACTGATCTCACTAGCGTTATAAATGTATTTTTTTTAATCTTGTAACGAAAGTAATAAATTTGTTTTCATGTTTATATTAGTAATTCGTTGCATTTAAAATTACAAAATGGCAAAATACATGCAGTTGCACTAATGTCAGCTGACGGGGAGCTATGACAGCAAAAGCTGTGATGATATGAAATGAGTTTGAAAGCATTCTGATGTTATTTTGCTATCAGCTAGAGTGCAAGTGAAGCTCCATCACTAAATTATTTCTGATTACAATATTAAAGTAGTTATTACTGTTATCTTATCTAGAATATCAACCTACTCAGCTCAGACTTAACGTGATTGCACTTATACAGTTGATGGTTATGAATAGCATCTCTTGTTTATCAAGTCGCAGTTTTAAGTGAAGTCCACAAATCATGCCTAACAGTTATGACAATGTTTCTATATCTATTGATATAATTTAACTCTATTGTGTCCCGAACACTGTGGAATAGATCAACCGTTTACTGCGCATGTAATAAGAGCGGCGATTAGCCTAATACCTGAGGAAAGCAATGCGAAACCACATTAGAAGCTTGATTTATCTCCAGTTAAAAGTTTGCTTTGATTGGTCGCTGGAGTGCTCCTGAGAGAACATCAAATCAGGTAGGAATCAGAGATAGATGCCTTGGATCTGCCCGCTAGCAGATCCCTAGCGATAGAAATTGTATGATTCCTTGGCGTCATTTGTGCATTATTTGTGTTAAATTCTATCAACCGAGCTTGACTTATAGGAATAATTGGCTTTTGCTTGAACTTACATTAAAATTTGATTTACATGACTGGTTTGATAAATAATGTTATTGTTTTGACCATTTTCTGTAAAGCCGTTACAAACTTTTGAAACTTACATTAAAAGTTAATCATTTAAAAAGTGATTAAGCTGTAAAATGTCTTCAACCTGGAATGGATGACTTCTTAGAGAGATCCAAATAGTATACCAACTCTTGGAATTCAAATTGTTTATTCACATAGTTGGTTATTAGTTCACAGTTGGTTATTAGTTATTAGTTCTATACCTGATCATGATATGACATTTCAGAATCATCGTACAAGTCTGATCGCTTTGAAAAAAGAATTGGTTCGGATAAGAAAGTTTCTCCTACGAGTAGTGGACAACCCAGTCTACATGGCTCAAAGCTCATCTCTACAACTCCAACTGATGGAGCCCAGAAGACTGTCAGCGAACAGGTTATAAATGAATTTAATTCTTTTACTAATATTCAAAGTTTAGTAGCTTTTTGAATCGCAAAACCTTTACTAACTTATTCGTAGAGAGCTGCTAAGGGCGGAAGAAGTATAGAATACTAAACTTTATCTAAAAAAACTAAGTAAAAATTAGTTCATTAATGAATATAAAACAATGAAATAATAAATAATAAAATTGGTACATTAGCGAATATAATACAATGCAAAGCAGTCCATTGTACCGCAGTGCAATGCCAAATAATGCAATGTAATGCAGTGCAGTGCAATACAGTAGGCATACAGTACAATACAGTGCAGTAGAAACAGTACAATATATTGCAATGTAATGGAATATAGACCACTATTAAGCAATTCAGTGAAACGTAAGTATAGTACGGTACACTACAGTAGGCTACATTATACCAAACTATAAAACAAAACAACACAAAACAATACAGATTGTTGTAATGGTCCATTAAATGAAGCATGGAGTGTCCTAAATACAATAATTTTATTAGTCATAATACACTATTTATCTATACATCTTATGCATATCTTATTGTTAATATCTCAGGCAAAAATTGCATGCTCATAATTCTAATTTAAAAAATTCACACCGCTACCCTGTTCATGTCTGCGACAGAGCGAATGAGCTAGAGATTACATAGTCCACTATCTTTTCAACGATAAACATAGAGGAGCACAAACAGAAATTTTAGTACTTTCATAGACTGACGTCGATGAATTTTTAAAATTGTGCTTTTTTTACAATTTTAGATAAATTCAGATATTCAGACATATGACGAGGTCATTGTTGAAACCCCAGGGTGAGTAGACATGAAAATCTTTAAAATATTATAAACTGAATTTTCTATTATACTTAATCGCGGTTTGAGATACGGCGGTGGGGTTTATATCTCCAATCTCTAACTCCATTTAAAGTCTCTGAAAAGAGTTGATTATGTCCGAAACACTGAAGCACCAGAATAGACCAACCGTATACTGCACAGGTCGTAGGAAGCGCCTAACCATTTTCTGAAGTAACCAATATGAAACTCTCTCAGAGGCGATGTAGTCCTATTATACTTCTAATGCCAAATACTATTAAGTTTTAATAAGTCTATAGGCTTTGTGTTTTCTATTTTTATCGTCCTTTTCTTTAATTTCCTTTATCTTTGAATTAGTTTCTGGATTTTGGAATTTGTACCATTTTGGACCTTCTTTTCGCTCACCGGCTTGTAGCGTCATGGACGACAGTAGCACTCCAATATTTATTATATTATATGTATATGATTTGTCTTGATTAGACAAATTAGGGGCGTGGAATGCTACTGTAGAACGTGAAATCAGACTGTGAGTGGAAATATATAGGCTACTATAGACCTGCCGTTTGGCAAATAATTAGATCAAGTGATTCATGAAATAGGATTAAAATACTGCAGATTTTTTATTTCTTAATAGAGTTTCTCTAGATTAATTGATTTAATATGAAAGGAAATTCCCAAAACCTGATATTCACGATTATCATATGCGTGATCTTCCATTGAATCCCAGTTCAATTAGGGTCGGGATAAACTTTTCCATCATCATAATCATCATCATAATCATCATCGTCATCATCATCATCATCATTATAATCATCATCATCATCATCATCATCATCATCATCATCATCATTATCATCATCATCATCGTCGTTATTATCATCATCAGCATCATCATCATCATCATCATCATCGTCAATTCGCGGTCGGTATATATTTTATCAAAGTAGTAGTTATTTTGTCAGATATTTTCTGGAAACCATTTCATTAAGTCAAATGAACGAGATTCGCTGCCTAACGGCATGTTGCGCAGCAGTCAATTCTTCGATAAGAGTACTTTATACGGAACATAAAGAGTTTATAATAGCAATTACAGCAACTGACTTCAATATTTGCTACGAACAAATATAGGCTATATATGCCACGGGGTTAATAAGTAATAATTGCTATGTAAAAGTAACATTACTGAAGGTATTATATCAAGGATGTAGAAAAATGGCACTATGGCTAAATGTAGAGCAAGCACGAGTAATGAAAACTTATCAATCAATTATGACCTTAATCAAATATGCGCATTTGAAAGCATATCGCGTCTTCCAGCTGTTAATATATACATGTATATATCCACTTCTTTATTCGTCAACATGTGACAGGAACAACAACAAACAAACCAAACAGCATAAACACAAAATTAGTATAAAAAATAACCCACCACCAATTACACAGAGTTAGAGTTAGCCTAATTGGATCAAAATGCTTCATATATTCTATTATTGAGCATAGACCAACAAACAAAACAAAAATCAAATAATACTAATGGCAAATTAAAAAGTCAACATTGCACGTAATAATAGGCAAATCAGCGCATAATTGCACAATTAGCCACACCGACTTGAAAAAGACTTATATAAAAAGTGCATAGTTTGACAGTAAGATATACTATTTGATAACATAATATAGTAACTAAAAGGCAAATTAAATGTCTTGCACAGGTTGTCAAAGTTAGCGATAATATACCTAATTGTAATATGTTTTAAAACACCATTACTGGGTAACATGGAGTTCTTTCTTAAAAGGTTCATTTCTAGCTTTACCCTAATATGTCTGAAATCTAATTTTCCTAGACCCGTCATAATAGGTTTAACAGACTCCCATCTATTATACTTTAAGATTGATCTAAAAGCATTATTCCATGCTACGTTTAAGTCATGAATCTGGTCTTCTCTCAAGTCAATACTAACAGTAGCAAAAGATAATATGGGTAAGCAATGGGTTTCAATATATTCTAGTGAGATCATTCATATGTAAAGATTTATTTAAAATACTATTACTGCTAGCATAAAATCTTGTAATAATGGCATTAGTATCCACATGTAATAATGTAGCTGTTAATGAAACTGCTAATGCAGCTGTTAATATATGCTAGCTACCTGTTTTTAAACATAAGCACATCTAGGACCACATTCAGTCGAATCTTTAAATTTAATTGTCAATGCGTGCTAGCATACACGCTGAACCCTATCAAACTATTAAACCATTAAGAAATTCAAAGTTGCCTAATATTTCTGATTGGAACTTAGATCGACACGTTTAAAAGTTTCATTGCATAATTAGCCCGACAAATTTAGACCCTTAATTTTAGAATCGATGCCTGAGGTTATGTAATATTTTATTGTTGAAAAAAGTGTTTAGAAGAATATATAAGATTATGGAAATTCAAGATACTTAAATGGTAATCATAATTAAAACCTTCCTTTTAGCTTTACGTATAGCTCTATTCGGGGTCTGGATAGGAAATGGAACAATAAGGTCGGATATCCATCGGCCTGACGTCACCAAGCGTACACGACTAGTTTTTTTCGCTCTTCGGAAGAGACAAACCTTTATCGCACAGCATTCTCGAACTCGCGACCCATCGTTCAAGAGGCTAGCTTTCTACCACTACACCACGATGCGTTCCCTAGACATTCAATTACTGACTTATTTGAACTATGTGTATGCCTAGGATACAGCAGCTCAGCTCATACAGTAATGAGGCAGGTCTCGACTCGAATTCTTTAGGTTAGTAGAACTTTGTTAATGTTTCATTCAAAGAGATTTAATTCAAACGAAGCGCCAATGTGACCATCGCCTCTTATCTTTAAAATATATCTTATATTTAAAAGTTTGATTTTAAGAGATAGTTATTCAAGATCTCAATAGTAATTAATAATGTGACTATTGACTATTTAGAATGCTTATTATATATTTTATACTGCCCAGCATCTTTTTAACGGGATTATAATAATAATAATACTAATAGTAGTAGTATTAGTAGTAGTAATAGTAGTAGTAGTAGTAGTAGTAATAGTAGTAATAGTAGTAGTAGTAGTAATAATAATAATAATAATAATAATGCGATTCAAAACGTATTGCTTGAATCGTTTTTATCAAACCCCAGGTTCTTTACACCGGGGAATTTTTTTAAAAAGAATTAATAAAAAATAAATAATAATAATATAAATAATGATAATAATGATAATAATAATAATAATAATAATAATAATAATGTGCGACAATTTCAATAGCAGTGTTATTAATCATATCATTGCAATTGACAGCTTCAATTGGCGGCAAGCTCCGATACATGATTAACTTTCTAATGGGATATCCATCATGCATTGACTGACCTGGGCTTTGAATCTAGGTCAATTGTACCCTAAGCGAACACTCTAACCGTTAAACTATATGCCCCCTTGCAATATCTATTCATGCAGTAACTGTTGCTACAAGCCTGGGTTAAATTTAAAATTAAAGAAATGGAAGTTAAATATTCCCCACTGAACCAGAAATGTTACCTCTAGAATGAAGTTCATTAAAAGACAGTCATCATGATAGATTTATAAATTTGAGTACAAATATTTTTGAACGCCTGAGTTCGAGACATGTTTCCAAGACCGCAAATTATTATAAATAATTTTAAAAACAAAGCAATTAATTCCATGAGTTGCGCTAGGCCTAGTTAGGCAGGAACAATACCGCCAGCGAAGATTTTAACATACATGAAGAATTGCCGGAAACCGAAAGCAGAACCAGCTTAGAGCATTAGACTGTATTTTTGTCAACATTTGTGCATCCGCTTCAACTTCTGCTTTAATTACACTGCTAAAGTCGAAACCGCGTTTCAATGCATTTAGTTAGCGTTTTATCTAATAAAAATTTCTATGGCATTAGGATTGTTTGAAAATGTAATTAATGTATATTCAATGCAAGAAATTATTATATAATTGTGAATCTGACATACTTTATGTTTGCTTTGCTGCTATCGTTTCAGATCAACGATCATTAACTTGTTTAACAATAGTCTTAATTTTAAGAAATTAAAATACACTTATATATATATATCTCTCTCTTTTAGTGCAATGCCTACTGGCAGGTCCATGGTATATAACTCCTCCACTCGTCTATGTCTTCCGCTTTCCTTTTCATGTCCACATACGAGTGGGTCTTTACACTTATATCACCACTATAAAGCCATTATAAAAATACACTTATATCACCAACATAAACTTACTAAAATTTTAGCTTTTCCTCTGTTTTCGATACCATGAGAGCAGCAGGGAAAACTATGTTTTATTTATGTAATAGCGTAGCTTATCAATTAATGCACGCTTTCTCAGAGCCGGATGTAAATGAGCAATCAGGATTGTTTAACTTTTTGGCTATCTCTGTAGTAGATAGAAAACGTATATAGGAACTTCTGAAAAACAATTAGGTATTTAGGTTATCATCGTTACTCCAATAAGTACATTGCTGTATGTACACAGGAACTGCAAGTTGTGCCAAATGAAGCCAATGCGCCAATGTGCTACTGTATAGTGTGCCAATTAATGCGAGAATAAATAATGCATTACGTAACAGAGAGCGAGAAAGAGAGAGAGAGAAAGAGAGAGAGAGAGCGATAGCTGCATTATTTTATTACATTTGGACATAACTACGTAAATGCTACAAACAATGAAAAGGCTTGCACAATCAAAAATACAAAAGTAAATATTACGAGTACATGTGGCCATCAGTGAAGATATACAGTATCTTATCTAATAGTATCTTATCTAACAGTATCTTATCTAATAGTATCTTATCTAACAGTATCTTATCTAACAGTATCTTATCTAATAGTATCTTATCTAACAGTATCTTATCTAATAGTATCTTATCTAACAGTATCTTATCTAACAGTATCTTATCTAACAGTATCTTATCTAACAGTATCTTATCTAACAGTATCTTATCTAACAGTATCTTATCTAACAGTATCTTATCTAACAGTATCTTATCATCTTATCGTATCATTATCATCGTTAAGTTCATAACTTTCTCACTCTTAATTGTGTTCTGTCAAGTAGCAGGTCGTAGGCACATATTCCTACTTGCATGTTACTTTCATGCTCTGTAAAGAGCACTCCATCGATTAACGAGTTAATCCCTTCACAAACTTCCCTTCACGATCATGCCAAATGCCTTATCCATATCTTCATTTATTGTGGCCTATATATTTGGAATCATCTTATTCATATATTATCACCTTGTTGCTCAAGAACCAATCAACCAAACCATGGTAAATTTGGAATGTCTTCTCATTCATCACTATATCTTAGTAGTGCTTAGTAAAAATTGAAGCAAATTTAAGCCCCTACAGGCCTATCTGCAGCGTTTGGCTAAGCATTTGACACATTCTCGACAGGAATAAAATTCTAGTTGTCCGTTGTTCAAGGCTACTACAATGATTACGTCGATGTGTCGACCTTAATATTAGGCCTACGCTCCACTACTTGTCGGTTACGCAACTTATATAACTCATGCAGTTGTCGAATGCTTCATATCCTCATTTCTTCATAACATAGCAAGCCACTATCAGAACCAAGGAAAGTTCCTACAGTCCCCGCCCTAGTAATAACAACAGTTAGAGTGCTACAGTCATTAATGACAACATCGAGCACTATTGATACAAAATCAAGCCGGCGAGCAAAAAGAAGGTCCAAAAAATGGTGCAAATTCCAAAATCAAGAAAATCAGTCTAAAGTATCTGTAGTATAGGACACACATACATCGTATACTCTACAGACTGGTGTGTTAACTATAAACGATAGAGACCATTATAATCGGCGCAAGATGCTGAAAATATTCATGAAGTTGGACCTCTTGTTACAATATAGACCTAATATTAGGCATACCGTTAAATTAAAGCTTTAAGAATAAATAATTTAAAAAAATTTAATTTAGACCCTGTGGATAAGGAAACGGACTGTTATAATTTATTTATTGGCCGCCAGTAGGTCTATTATATTGGGCCGGTATGACAATGTAAAATGTATTACATGACTTGAAAAAAGTAATCTATACAAACTGCTGGTGACTGTTTTCAGAGATACATAGAAGTCTATGGACTCTGCATATTTCCTACTAATAAAATGTCAATGTTATATTCAGACTCAACCATTTTAATAAAAGGTCAGTCTCACTAATAAATTATTATCTAATTCAAGACTTAAACATTTAATAAAAGCTCAGTCTCATTAGTTAACTATTATCTAACTCAAGTGAATTATTGTAATTGCTTTACGTGGATTAGGTCAGGACGATGAAGCTACGGATTACGAGAGTTACGGAGGATCGTCTGACTCACTCAACGCTCTCTATGATCAGATCGGACCTGGAATACCTGCTGGGGGAGCCACCTCACCCGAGGAAGCTTCTGAAACGTCAAAACTTGCCAGGTATAGCTTATCTTAGCTCTCATCACCGGTCCAGCACCGTTTAGGATCTTTTTCTTTCTCTTCGGCACATGTTTATATAAGACAGATTTTTCAGATCGTTTGGGGTGAATCGATTTGTAGTGATTTGTGATGGGAGGACTTCCCTGACATTATTCTTGTATGAGGAAACGGACGTTAAATCTTTATTAATTATTTTTTTATTATTTATTTATGATGGCAGTATGTTAAAATTTGGTATATAAATAATTGCGTTAGTATAGGGTTGCTGTAAAATATAACAACGGACTTCTACGTGATGCCTTATCTAATCCCAACCACATTCTAAGTAAATGTTCATAAGAATTACAATGAGTGCTTTTCCTCGACGATTGGAATAAAGAGAGATTATCATAATTGCTACTGAAAGCCAAGGTCAAGGTTACTGAAGGTCAAGGTAAGTCTCTGTCAGAAATAGAGAATGCACAAAAGTCGCGTATATTTATTTACTGACATTCTGCACTACGTCTATTACTAGACGTCAGCCAGTAGGCCGATCAATCGTCATTTGTAATGATTGCTGACCCTTACACTAAATGGATGCTTATCTGTTGTTGTTGTTGTTGTTGATAGAGTTTCGAGAGAGTTTCGTAGATATTTCTCTCTGAAGTCAACTGAAAAAATCCCATTAAACAATTCAGTTAACTTTTACATTTAGTAATCAGGCTCGCTATAATCACAGGCACCATCACTCCACGTACAAGCTCATTACTTCTGCTTTGAACGGTTTCAGTAGATCAACTGGGTAGCGTTAACATGTAAACAAATGAATTCAGGGTTAATTTCCTGCATGTCTTACTCGGTAGACCTACTTGTGCTTGAGTTCTATTACCATATGCTGATTTCACTTCGTTTAGTCCATATTTTGTTTCAACATTTGCCATTAATTCTTTATTTTCAGCAGTTTGTTGGTAGTAAAGCGATATTGTAATATTCTCTCCCTCTCTCCCTCTCTCCCTCTCTCTCTCTCTCTCTCTCTCTCTCTATATATATATATATATATATATATATATATATATAATGTATATACATGTATATATATATATACATGTATATATACATGTATATACACATGTACATGTATATATATATATATATATATATATATATATATATATATATATATATATATATATGTAAACGTTAGTTTATCGTCTCAAAAGATAGCTAGCGAAGGGGGTGGCGGCTCTACACTTACATATCCGCAATCGGACAACTTATCCATATAACCAGTCTTATTTATATCAAGTAACATGCATAGAATATCTTTCATAATTCAGAGCTGGCCACCGCTCAGCAAAGAGAAAATCCAGGTCGCTGTCAGACAAGACAAAGGTAACCCGTGCGGGGTTTCTCCACCACAAGGGCATGCTGATGATGACCAAGTGGTACTGCGTCATCTCCGGTGGGAGGTTGCTCTGTTTCTCCAGCGAGAAAGAGTCCAAGACTCTCCTGACCGTGAAGCTGAACGGATTCGAGGCGACGTGCTTGGAAAAAGATCCGAAACAAACTTTTTACGAGATGAGGCTCTCCGCACCCGATCGCGAAACACATTTATTCTACTCAGCGGAGTCTGACTATTTAAAGGATTGGGCAAAGGTGTTTAGATTTATGGACTTTATATTTTTATGTTTTAACATAGTGGAATTTTACTCATTATATTTTAAATGTTAACTCATTAGGCTTATATGTTATATGTCAAATTTTCAGGTATATCTTATATGTTGCTAGTTACATAAATAAAATTTAGCCTACAATTAGTAATCGTGGGTAGTATGATTTTCACTTTTGTCGTACTACTTTAACACTGGTAAATTTAAAAATGTTTGAATATACTAAACATCATCATCATCATCATCATCCTCCCTGAAATCCCAGTTTAACTAGGGTCGGGATACAAATAGCCTAGACTGTCTCAAATCTTCTCTGTCCTACACCACACCACCAGCCAATCCCCTATAAAGACTTTTCCATTCGTTTAAATTTTTGTAGCAATTTCTGGAGCCTAGGCGCTCACCAACCGAATGGCCTTTCCGACATTGGTATGGATCTTAGTGCTTTAGTCGCCTTCTACGACACGTGCAGTCACCGGTTGGTCAATTCTTCAAACAACCCGGACACAACACGGGGATTTGAATATACTAAACAATAGCATAAAAACACAAACCTGATCAAAATACTACTTATGATTGAAATAGGATACATTCAATCAGGCATTTGAAAGACCGCGCTACATGAATTTTATTTATCAAAATTATGCTATTTGCTTAATCGAAATGTAAAAGTAACACTATTTACTTTGATAAATTAAAAATTAATTGTGATTAATTGAAAAACGATTTTGTTTTGTTGGCAACTTGGTAGGATCTTAACGCGGCTGCAGGAAACGTTCAAACACCGAACCCAGAAGAGAACCTCAGTCCTCCGATACCTCACAGACCAGGCAACCGAAACCACTATGCTAAAGCAGGATCAGATGAGACGAATCAGGTTAGATTAAAAGACGAGCTAATTCTCTTCAGTTACATTCATCTAACATTATGATTAAATTTATAACTTATTCCCTGTCACCAAATTAGTTTAACAGCTATTCCCTATAGCCTACATGCGTGTTCTTATCTGATAAATTAATTTCACAAGCATTCATAAAGGAATGATAAATTTAATACAATAAATTCCCATCCTAGAACTGAATTCCCGGTTTTTAATTTGCAACGTTTTTGGAACTCACATTCTGCTAATCGTATCGAATTTGATTTGGTACTATAGTGGTGCTCGATGATGTCATTGACAGCAGTAGCACTCCAATTCTGTTGTTGTTGTTGTTGTTACAAGTCTATTTAAAGATTGACACAAGCTATAAAGTAAATAAAAACACCTCATTACTAGCAAAAGATCGAAATGACAATAGCTAGATAGCAGATAGTAATGGAGGATTTATTCGACATTTGATAATAAAAAAGCTTTAACACTTCCATGAACGCCAAACGAGTAAGAAAGGCGTTCTAAGAAAAAATTGCGATTAATAGTAGGCCTATAATATACAGCATGTTATAGGCCTAACTAACCGGCTAGAGCAGTGGCCATGTCGCTAAGATACTCGACCGCGGATCAGTGTGTGCGGGGTTCAAATCCTGAGTTCTCCCGTCACTGACATCGCTTTCGAGGGAGGAAACTGACGTTAAGCATAGCTTTACCAACCAGTGAACTGACTCAATGTTTCTCACAACCAATGAAGGGCTTGACAATAAAGTGCATCTTATTATGAAATCGGCTTTTGCAAAAGATTGAATGAAGAAATGTAGGGAATACCTCCACCTTAATACCGCTAAATCGATGTATAATTTTTACTCAAACTATACAAATTAATATTGAAATTATTAAATTACAATATTAATTCTTTACAGACGTCTTGTAGTGAATCTGCCAGCGGTGGATCGATGGACAAAGCGCTTCGTTCCCGCATTGAGCGGATAGCTTCAGGTCTGAATCTAATAATAATGCAATCATAATTTTGTCAGATTCTAAACTTATTCCAATTTTATATTCATCATGCAACCATAATCTAATTGCGATGTCATTAAATCAAAATCTAATCTAAATGTAAGTTAAATATAATTTATTCATAATACATCTATTTAAATCATACAATCCTAATCTTAGTGTTACCAGTGTTAATCCAATTATCTTCTAATTACAATTAAGTCAAAACTTAATACAATTTAAATGTAAAAAGCATCACAACTAAAATCCGTCCCTCACACAATGCGAGAAATTTATAATAAAGTCTACACGTGTAGTATCCCAGATATTTAACTATAACGATATAAAGATGGTGAAAAATGGTCTGAGACCGAAGAAAATATGTACAGAAGAAATTTTCAAAGGAAGGGAGCTCGATTATTCTTTAATTATCCTATACTAACCATAATCGCAGACATCCTTAAATTCAGCTTTGCTATTCCCTCAGAAAATCTTCTTTTCCAGATTATCTATTGTCTCAGATTATCCGTTATCCAACATTAGCCATTATCCCAGAAATCGGTTATCTCCGCTTATCCATTTCCCACGTTATCCATTTTTCAAGCATGTCCATTATTCTAGAATATCCACTGAGATTGTTAGCTTCTGTAGTCGTTAAATACAGTCAGAAAGAACTTGATACTAGAGATGGGAATTTTATGAATTTCCAGAGTTCGGGTTCGGTTCGGTTCGTTGAAAATGAAAGTTCTGTTCGGTTCGGGTTCGGTTAGCAGTTGACAATTTGAGAGTTCGGTTCGATTCGGTTGGTTGAAAATGAAAGTTCGGTTCGGGTTTGGTTCTAACAAGGGTTCGGGTTCGGTTCGGGTTCGGCTTGCTTTCCAACTCGCAAGAGTTCGATTCGAGTTCGAAATGGTTTGGTTTGGATAATGTTGCAATTGTTTAACTTTACTTATAATAATCATGGTTATGACAAACATGTTTAAAATGGTTTATGGTAACTATGCTTAAAAATTCATTAAGTCATAATAGCTGCCACATTTTTCACCTGGGTAAAAATACGACGATGAAAAAAGGAGAGAAGTGGTATTTATTCCTGTACATTTCTTAAAATATTGTAAGTTGACCAACAAATGTTCATAATATAGATATTTAGCTTTATTATTGTATCTGAAATATTCTCCTTGAATATAACGAGCAATTAGAATGCTTCATCAATTTTTGTAAAAAAAAATTCACTATAGGCCTGTATATTAGATACGTTATAATTAAATGGAAATGTCTTGGCTAAAATTTGATCCAATATTTCAGAGACAAAGTGCAATTTAGTAACATAGAAATGTCAAATAAAGATGATTTGTTAAACACGTGTACTTCCTTAGAAAAATTATCATAATAAACACCGTTTGCTATCAACTGACCAGTAATAAGCTTCATAATTTACCTTAGGGTTTCAAATTTGAAACTCTCAGATCAATTATGAATAGGGCAAGGATATATATATGCAAGTGCTTATTTTTTGCTTTAAGTTAAATTAAAATTTTTTGAAAATGACCATCTCCATTGCAATTTCCCAATGTTTGGCTAAGTTTTATGTTGCATATATGGGGCATATATTGTATAATTTAGATAAATGTATATTTTACGCGCTTACTTTGCATATTTCACACTTAAGAGCATATTTCACTTGCTTACTGCGCATATTGCACTCTTAAAAATGCATTTTACGTGCTTTTATGAACACTACTCACTTAAGATCATATTTTAAGCACTCAATTATTGCTCAAAAAAATTATTCCTCACTCTGAAGCAGGCACAATGTGTTTATTTTCAATACTTCACATTTCACAGTCAATTTTAAATACTACATATATCATAAATTCATATATGAATAAATAATTAAATTGAACGCTCATTTTCAATTAGTCAATACAGTAGTAAATAAAATTTAAAGTACTAACCTGTTTCATAGCTGCAACTAAGAGCAGTAGGCCTCGTACAGTAGTAGTTTGCAACTTAATATTTCACAAATGTATGGCTAATGCAAATTCTAGTACCAAAACTAGTTTCGTTTTGTTACAATCTATGGCAAACATATATGATTGTAAGGCAGATACAATAACAAAATCACATATAAATCCCTCAATCAAAATGTTCACTTTCATTTTGACATCCGTATGAATGAATGACTCGGAAAATTCTACTGTCAAGACCACACATAAAAATTTCGACACTCAACGTCTAGTCGGTTTATTCTTAATAAAAAATATAAACATATTGAACCGGAAATACATTGAAAACACAAACTAAACCATATAAAAGCAAACCGAAAATGCACTCCGAAAGATAATTTATAAAATTGACAAAAACAACAATTGCGTTGCTACTGTCGTCCATGATAGCATCGAGAACTACAAACATAAAACAGTTAGACTGCTACAGCCATCAATAACAATATAGAGCACTATTGAGACAAAATCAAGCTTGCTAGCAAGAAAAAAGTCCAAAAACGATGCAAATTTCAAAATCCAGAAAATCAGTCCAAAGATAAAAAATAAGATATTGATAAAAGATAAGATATAGAGAAATTTCCGGCAGGTGAGCAATAGGATGGTCCAAAAATGGTGCAAATTCCAAAATCCACAAAGTCAGTCAGACTAAAGATAAGCCATAGAATTTTGTCTAGCAAAAAATATTCCAACTAGTTTAGTACTTTTTCCTAGCTCACTATTTATTTGTTTAATATTTATTTATGTGTACTACTCAATTTTTATAGCTCGCATATGATCGATACTTTCAAAGATACTTCTACGTGGGGGATGTTTTGTGCCGTATTTGTATTGGTAAGCATGTATTAAGTAGATCAACTTCTACTTTGTTGATTAAACTTATCAAGATTTGTATGTTTTTCCTTTGCAATTTTTGTATTACAAGGTAAGAAATTTAGGACTATGCTGGTGTTTCAAGTCTCTCAACTTCCTGAACCAATATAGTTACATTATATTTCTGTGAATTCTTTAATTCCCTTTACTTTAGACTGATTTTCTGAATTTTGGAATTTGTACCGTTTAGGACCTTCTTTTTGCTCACAGACTTGATTTTGTCTGTATAGTGCTCGATATTGTCATTGATGACTGTAGCACTCTAATTGTTGTTATTATTATTAGTAAGTTAAAGCAAGAAAGAGCTACAGGAAATAAAACAAACATCATCAAAACAGCTGTTGATGTAATATAAACAATCCTTTTCAACCTGACCCTATCGTAATCTTAACTAGAAACCCACCCTACCGAAGACCTTCCTGGCCCTAATCCTAGTTCAACCTCACCGACCTTTTTCCTTCCCGACCATAACCCTAATATATACCAATATATTCTTACACCTCTATAAAATAACAATATTAGGCATGGAAAATGTTAAGATTTTGACATGTGATTTGTAAAACAGAATTTCCTCGAGTCTTTAAATTACTTGTATGTTCAACTAGAGGCAAACAATTTAAATGTAAGGTTGATATGTTATTTCGCTATTCAATCATTCCTTACATTTACTTGTTTGCCATAAATAACAATAAAACCAAACTCTCTCTGCCGCTTGAATTTGCAACACATTAGTGGAAATTGAGGAATATGGAATATTAGTTACAAACCACTGCATGAAGCCTAGTACTAATACTTGCAAGTGTGGAACAGGTAAGTACTTCTAAATTTATTTACTGTATTTATTGACTAATTGAACATTAATCTACAAATTAAAATTTTAGAAAAGAATATTTAAATTTGGCCTTATAAATATACTATTCACAGTCTGAATTAAATAGGTGCATAGAGCACTAAATTTGATGTAAAGCATGAGAAGTGTGTAGTGTGCAAAATGCGCTTCGAAGTGTGAAGTATGCACACAAAACGTAAAACGTGCTGGAGAGTCTAAAATATGTGCAATAAGTGCTTAAAGTATATGTTATTCAGTGTACACTATGTATGTATAATCTACGCGTACTCATCGCTCCTAACTGATGAATGACAATTGATCATTAATGAATGTAGGAATTGAAAATTACAATGAAATGTTTGCTATTGTATACAGAACGATTTATGTTGCATATCGCAAGCTTTATCTGCATATTGTACGCGCTAATTCTGCATATTTGATCAAATTTTAAGTGCACAGGCTATTTACCGCGCTTTTGTCGCATATTTTAATGATTTTTTGTGCATATTTTACGTGCTTCATCATGCATATATTGGGTGTTTTAAGTGCATATAAATCCTGGCCCTAATTATGAAGTTACGAAAATAGTTATGAAATTATTGCATTGCTATGGTGCAAAATTATTTACTTTAGATAGTCTTCACATATATAGAATGTCATATATAATTATTTGTAAATCTGGCAGCAAAAATATTAAGGAGCATACTAAAATTAGAAAAAATTCATAATTTGAGTTTAACAAGAACAAATCCACCTAGTCAATCCATTGAGTCAAGCATTTTCAGATTCTAATGAAATACTCTAATCACTTTTGTCTTTTTGATTTTAATCTTCATTCGATATTTCAATGCCGTATCATTCAGGCTATCCATTATCTTCCGCAGGCCGTCTTGCTTCCCGCTACCATTCCTACGCAACCATTTTTAAATTTGTGTCAGAACCAGCCTTACCTGAATATATGCTGTTAGATACTGTAAGACATGTAAATGCAAAAACTTACATATATTTGTATTGTTCTTACTATCTTTATTTAATGACAGGCTGGTGAAGAAGAAAGGAACTACAAGAGTTTGGTTCAGTTCGGTTTGGACGAAGTCTGGGTTCGGGTTCGGTTCGGGTTCGGCCATAGTCTGGGTTCGGTTCGGTTCGGCCAGAGTAGGGGTTCGAGTTCGGTCCGGTTCGGTCAAAATTCTAGATTTTAGGGTTCGGTTCGATTCGGGTTCGGTTCGATTCCCATCTCTACTTGATACGGATTAGGATGGATATAAATCAGCTACTCCATCGACTAGTAATAAATGTCTGGTATTTACATGCTGAATTTACATAAAAGGTCTAGAAAACTGTCGGTGGCTTTCATTCTCAACCAATCACATTTTGAAAGCATCACTGCCGACGAGTACACTGTACAGTCGACACGATTGTAGAGATGCGGTTTCGGCGGTCTTTATTTACCTACTGATAATCTCAAAACCAAATGTTTCTTCGATTGTAACTACAATAATGATAATTACAAATGAAAATAATTTCATTTAGAAATTTAGACACATCTGCGAAATTAGTCGCATTTTCGAGTGGAAAGTTTTCGATTTGCCATACATGTTTGACAACAGGAAGGATGACTGCTGCAGGAAGTGACGTCAGCAAGAAGACGGCCAATATGATGAAGACTCTAAAGACCACATTTGGGAGGAAGAAAAATAGCAGACAGAAGCGGCTGGTAATCGGCAGCGAAAGTTTAGACCCAGATATAATTATAGCCGGTTTGTAATTGCATGTGCTTGTGTGATATTAATTGCCTAACGGATTTAACATGTAGTATTAAAAATGATAGATATCAGTGTAGTTGATCGATGCACAATAATGTGTTACTATTATACTATAGATGCTTTCATATTGGCTTATCTCGCGAAATGTTTATATTTTATCCTTTATTTTCTCATATTCTTTGCAAACAAATCAGGCGGTCAATCGCTATTATATACGCGCATAAGTAGGCCTATTACTATTTTGTTGATGGCATATTTTCGTAAGCCAATCCGCAGATTTCTTGAACTATAAGTTTTGACAAATCACATCGGTCAGTGTAGTAATGCTTTGACGTCTCTAGTGTCGCCTTCAGATAAAAATCGGAATTAAATGATCATGTAAATGTTAATATTTTGATGCGATTATTATTGATTATCCGTGTTGTGTCCGGACAGCTGAAGAATAAACCAACCGTGGACTGCACGTTCCGTAAAAGATGACAAAGCACTAAGATCCAAACTAACGTCAGAGAGGGCATTCGGTTGGTGAGCGATTAGGCCACAGAAATTGCTTTAAAAATTCGAAAGTAAATGGAAAATTGAATCGCGACTCTAGTTATACTTGTTTCAAGTGAATATAACGATGATGATGGTGATGATGATTCAGTTAAATTAAATGATTGCAGACTACTTGGACGTTGCTTACGAACTGGAAGAAGCACAGAAGGGTTCACTGAAGTGGGAAGAGAAGTACTGCGTAGTGAGACGTGGGCGACTCGAGGTGTACAGAGAACACGGAGATGAGCAGATGGAATTTTATCTTTTGCTCCAAGGTGCGGACTTCCGGCAGCCGGAATCTAATTCTAAGAAACATTTCGTGGTTAAGCTCTTTCAGCAAAGGAAAGAAATATATCTGAACGTAAGTTATGTTACAATGATTGCTGGGTAATTAGATAATGATTATCTATAATTGATTTTACCAGCGTCAGAAAGGGCATTCGGTTGGAGAGCGCCAGGGCTTCAGAAATTTCTACAAAATTTAGACGAATAGAAAAAGTCTATTCTTATCCCGACCATAGTTAAACTGGGATTCAAGGAAAGATGATGATGATCTATAATTACATTGTTAATATTTATAATATTCTGGAAGTTTCGGTTTTGTAATCCTTTAACTTATCTGTATTTAAGCTTGAAATAAATTTTATACTATTTCTAATTTTCTATTATTGCTATTTTATTGAAAAAATGTAAAAGTTCTAATCAAGTATACAAATGAAAATATCGAACCAGTTCTGGCGATGACGTCCCAATCATATTAAATGAAATTAACAATTAAAACTCTCAGATATTAAAATAAAATCTTGCATTTACTGTTAGATAAATTAATTTCAGCGATGATGGTAGTAATTCAATCTGCTAATCTAATTTTAATCCTTCACAATTGCTTTCTACAGATAATTTCCTTAAGGTCCATGTTTCACATCCATATAATAATTTGGTCCATACCAAGGTTTCTCTATCTTTCTCTATGTGACTATCCCTGACTCTTAGGAGCTCGTTCCAATTATATTGCCGAAGGCCCCTTTTACTTGTGTGCAATCCTACTACTTAAACATGTACAGTATATTTCGGTTTCACATTTAGCATTATCTCTTACAATATGACTTAAGTATTTGATACTCCTTACCTGTTTAAATATACTACCATTTGTTATTATATTTACTTCGATTAACTTCACCTTTTCCTTTGGCACTCTCATCACTTTTGCCATTTTGATGTTGATCTTCATGCCATAATAAAATTTATTGTTGTAGCGTTCTGACTCTCTAGCCTACTGTCTTCTGCTATTAAATCTCGCTTCCTGCCATCATTCTTTGATCATCTGCCAACCTCACAGCATTTAACAATTTACCTTCGTTTTTATTCCTTCTTGAATGTCTTCCATGTCCTCCATCATCGTTGCTTCCGCGCAAATGTTGCGCAACCTTGTCTTACTCCTATCCTATTTCGCCTCTTATCCGCTCATTCTTGCAGGATCTTGATCGCAGATCTTACATTCATGTACGAGTTTAGAATTATCTTAGATCTCCTCACACAGCTCATAAACTTTTCAAGACCTTCAACACCCTTATCCAGTACTATACTATACTCTACACAGTCAAATGCCTTCTCAAAACTCACACAATATACAAAAAGACGTCATTCCCATGTTATGACCTCCTCTCACAAATGATACACTTCACCCCTATTGCTACTCTTGTGTCGCGTCCTTTTCTAAATCCAAACAGAGATAACATAAATACACATTAACATATATTCCTTTGCATCTAATAACATTTATTCTTCAAGGCGTAGCCTATTGTAATTTTGGAATAAAGCTTAAGTTCTTGGCTCTGGTATTTCTGTTCTAAAGCTTGCGGGCGCCGAGCAGCATGGTAAATGGTTAAAGGTGCTCATCGAGAAGACTGGGTTCGGGATTCGAGTGGCAGAGACAAGCAGGAGGAACAAGCAGATTGGTTCACCCACGTCCCCACCAGGTGACGACAGTGACTACATATACGACGAAATCGCTCAGCAGCCGGGAGGTTGTATGAAGTTTAGACCTACATTACAAACAAATTACAAGAGAAACACATTTTTTAAAATCTTTTATAATATAAACTAATAATAATAATATTAAAGGTTTAACGTCCGATTCCTCATACAAGGATGATGTCAGGGACGTCGCTAGTAGTATTAGTAGCAGTAGTAGCAGCTAGTAGTATTAGTAGTAGTACTAGTAGTAACAGTAGCAGTAGCAGTAGCAGTTAAAGTACAAATCCTACAGTTGTAAAAGAACTTATAAAGAAATATCAGTGACACTATACAATATGGTATAGTTTGTAATTCAGTTTCTCACTTTGGTACCAGGTTAAGTGAATTTTGTTGAATTCAAAGTTAATTTAGAATGAGTAAAAATATAACAATGAATATAGTTCATAGCATTTTATAGGCCTACGGGGGAAACGCTCTTTCTCATGCAAAATCGATAAGCAATAAGCCAAATGAATATAGGACTACTTTCTTCTATAGCCCTGAAGATAATAGGAGTCATTAAAAATTCTCAAGCCTTCCTGGTGGCTATTGTATTCATGTTCAAAGTCATGGACTGGTGTAACAAGCCATTTAAATGGCTTCCTGAATAAATAAATTAAGTTTAGCAGAAATAAATTTTCGAAGCACTTAACTAGCTCACCGTAGCCTCTACAAATTTTGGCCATTTTTGATTGTCTTCAGTAGAGTAGAAAAGCTTACATCTACTGTTTCGGAGACTGAATTCATATCACTCGAAATGTCCGAGAAAAGCAACAGTGTAACAAATGTTTAAATATCGTTGCAGATAAACCTCCGCTAGCTGTTCAAGAATCCTCAATCATCTGCTCCAGCTCGATTGATCTTCGTGATCTGTGCCGACTTCCTGTTGAGGATTACCTGGAACCCCGTGCCATCAAATCAATGACACAGGTACTTTTGTCCTGAGTTGACTACGATTCGCCACTTTAAAATAATACTTAGAAATATTAATAAGCCTGCTGAACTTCAGGCTTGACAAAATTTGCATTTCATTTCATGGTTTTTAATGTCACTCTAATTTTAGTTCACAAACGACAAGGGATAGAAGGCTGAACAACTTTTGGTAGAGAGTAAATGATATGCATTATGCGGAACCAAATATTTGAAAATACCGTAGTGACAGGAATAATAGAAGGAAAAAGATGCAAGGGTAGACAACGAATGACGTTTATCAAGAGTCTTAGCAAATGGATGCCGTTAACTTAAATATAGATGATCAGAGCAGCAATGAACAGAGACATATGGAGGAATATGACCATGACTGCCCAGGCTTTGAACATGCACGGCACTTAGAGAAGAAGAAATGATATGCTCTATAGATACTGAATCCTGACCTAATGAGGATGGGGTATGGTGCAGCGACTTGAGTGTTCGCCTCGGATGCAAGTGTTCCTTGCTCAATGCCCAAGCCAGTCAACGTTCAACCCAGTTCACGTGGATTGGGTTGTAAGTTGACTGACGTACATAAAGCAGGTCTCAGAACGCGCTCAGCCGAAGTATTCTACTTCACAAATATGAATATTGTCGGCGGAATAGAATCTACCTGTTGGCCGAATTTCACAGCTAATTTAAAGAATCTCGGTTATATACCCGTTATCGGTCAGCAGTCAAGTGATGTGACGTTGGTTGAACTAGTGGGACATACGTCAAGAAGTAGATAGAAAAGCTAAAAAGCTAAAGCTAATGTTAACATGATGGAAACGAGGAGGACCTAGAAGTAATTGTCTAAATATGATCAGCAAAGATTTGAGAGAATTAAACATTTGATGGGAAGATGCTGTGAAGATTGCTGATGATAGAAACGAATGGGGGAATGTTTCCGCCCTATGTTCTGTACAGAACTCAAGGAACTGAACTGAACTGAATGTTAACGTCAGTTTCCTCTCACGAAAGCGATATCAGTGACAAGCGAGCGCAGGATTTGAACCTCGCACACACTGATCCGCGGTCGAGTACCTTACCGACATCGCCACTGGCTCCAGCCAGTAAGAACTGACCCAATCAAAGACAGAGCATCGGAAGTGCTTTACCATATGATTTTGATGTTTATTTTAGAAGACCGAAAGTCTGAAAAAGCAAGAGGATGTTTATGTAAATGCAGAGGATTTACAAATTGTAGGCGGTATGTAGCTTAAGATTTCTACCCAAGCATAGATAGGCTTGAAGCTTTGAACTAACTAAACTAGTTCGATTTCTTATAGTTTAAGTTTTGCATAATATTGAAAAAAAGATGCAATAGTATGAAAAACTTAAACTATAAAAATCAATTTTTATTATAAGGTTTTCAGAACCAACCAAATATGATCCTAACTTAAATGTCTGATTCGACACAGCATTAACCAAGTTAAGCTACCTGAATTAAGTTTTGACTAGTTATAGATTACATTATAGACTATTTGATTACAAAGATAGCTCACTTATAGCATAACACAATTCAATATACAAATGAAATTGCAATATTATCGAAAGTACTTAGGCTCTACATGAAGTCAGAAAGAAGTGCATGTCTCTCAGAACATAAATCATCCAGACATCTCACATCTGAGAACAGAACAGATCTCACGCTGGAAAGAAGTGAACGTCAGATCGATTGATAAGGAAGTGAGAACGATCTATTGGTCCGATTCACTACTATATAACATGGCGGGAAATTGTGTGTTTGAACTCAAACTAATGAAAATAAATAACTTGAATAACTTGGCCATATATATGAAAGCCACTAGAGTTATAATACCTTAAGAATAGAGAAGGATTAGGGGTGATTTAATTGAAGTCTTTAACATGCTGAATGGAGTTAGTAGTAATTGATAACAATTGGTTTAAATTAGCATGTACACTGTAATGGCAGAACTATAGGACACAAATTGAGATAAATACTCAGAAATATTTTAAGTCAGATAACTGCTAGTGTTTGGAATGGGCTGCTACATGGGCATGTTTAGGCTGAATCTGTTAATTAATTTAAGCATAGATATGATAATACATTCCTGTAAGGTGTTAAAATATGGTGTAGAGTAGAAGTTACGTGGTTGTTAGACTATTGTTTATAAGAATAGGCCTATATAAAGTTTGATAATTAAGTCGAAACTCGAGAGTCTTCATATAGCTTCTTGTGTGAAATACGGTAATCTAAGTGAAAAAAGTATGCATAAAAGTGCGCTTTATGCATAAAAGTGTGCTTTATGCATAAAAGGGATGACCTTACTATTTGTATTATTGAATATGAAATTTCATTGGATAATTACAAGGCATTTATAAAATTATAATTTCTTATGAGTAATAAGAAAATATTACAACATGTGGTTTTATAAAGTAAGACCATAGTAGGCCGATAGCGTAGGCCTATGGTGTGAATTAGCTTCAAAGGGATGATTATAGGAATTTGATGCAATTAGTGAAGTTTTTGAAATAGTAGAGAATATGTTAGAGTATTTACATGTAATTGCGATGGTTAAGTTTTTATAAATGTTAAATTTGCTTTAAGAGGCGTAATAAACTTCCTTAAACGCTAGGCCTATAAGATGTGTATTTTGTGATTTGAAAATAAGCCTAGTTCTGATTTATTTAGAAATTAAATACTTATGTTAAAGTAGGTAGATGATGTTATGGTGATAAATTAATTACAATTTACTTGTGTTAATGAAGTGTTTGTGGGTCTTAAACAAGCGATTGTTCTGCCTGGCCCAGTAAATCAATCTTTATTTCACCCAAAGGCAGCAAATTTATACAACAGTGACAAACTAACAGAGTCTATTAATTACAACACACAAGTGTTGCAATTAATTGTTTGTAATTAATTGTAATAATTATGTGTTGTTCTTAACTGTTATGTTATGCTATAGGGCATATTTTTTGTTAACTTCCCTCATTAACTTCAGCTTAGGCCTATTCGTTTTTACAATGCATAGTGAAAGGACATAGTAAGGTTGATCCTTCTGCAGAATAGAGCTTTGTACGCTAAAATCTTTATCGAAAATTAATTTTAACTGTAGGCCTTCTTCTTCTCTAAGTTCCGTCACTGCCGTGCCTGTTCCAAGCCTGGGCGGTCATGGTCATATTCCTCCATATGTCTCTGTTCATTGTTGCTCTGATCATCTCTGTTTCAGTTAACTGCATCCATTTGCTAAGACTCTTAATAAACGTCATTCGTTGTCGACCCTTGCATCTTTTTTTTTCTATTATTCCTGTCACTACGGTATTTTCAACTATTTTGTTCCGCATAATGTGTCCGAAAAATTTCATATGTTGTCCTCATATTCGGTTCAAAAGGTCACGACAAGTTGACATTCCTTGTAGAACATCTTCATTTTTACTGTAGGCCTAATACGTACAAATAAATAGAATATGAATATTAATTAATCACGAAATACGTTTTAAAATAGAACTTTTATAATTGAACATTTTTAACGATGTAGCTATTATTTCAGGAGGTGACAATAACAAGAGTAAAGCGTTCTCTGATGGGGATGAGACGACCAGTTCAAATAAGAAAGAGTTAGTTATAATATCTTCCTTGATAACATTGATCGCGACAGAGCTCTATGCAGAATTTATTGAATAGAAAATGTTCTTTCTGCAGTCTTTCAGGTAGTTTACAAATAACAAAAATTAAAGGTAACAGAAAATTACAGCAATATAGGCCTACTCAGTATTTAGTAGTAAATTACCAATAATATAGGGCCTACTAAAAATGTTATTTTTATGCTAATTGGCAAAATTAAGATAGTTTAAATATGTTATATATCCACGAAATAGTAAATTATAGTATATTGATATAGAATAGTGCCTATAGTAATAGTAGGCCTATAGTAATAGTAGGCCTATATGGCTAGTACTGCGCTACTGTGTTTTAAAAGAAATACTTAGCCTAATACTAATAATAATAGGAATGAATGTCATTTCTCTTATGATCACGTGGCCTAGTAATTGAGCATACATATCCACATTTATAGTTTTTAGTCATATTCGCTAAAGAGCGCACTATATATACTGTACATGTATATATATATATATATATATATATATATATATATATACATACATATACCTGGCCACTAAGTTCATCTCAGCATAAGGTTTATTTAGAATTAAGTATTAAAACAACTTAGCTGATTCCAGAAAATATGTTTTCTTATAAGCTTTAGAGCTATAGTTTGCTAAAATGCGATATTATATCAATTGTCGTTAGACACCATTATAGGCCTCTTATCATCTTTCTTAGTTGCCTCTTACAATATGCTCAATATAAGCTACAATTGATCTATTCTCCAGATACCCGATTACAACACGGAAAGAAGAATATCTATAGGCCCTAATTATGCGACCTATTTTTGGAATTAGCTACTAATATTGTTGTGTAATAGATTGGACAAGTCGTCCGATGAACAAGATAAGACAACTAAAATCGGCTCATCAACAGAAAAGTCTAATAGCACTACTTCAAATAAAAGCAAATTAGCTACTTTGGGAAGATTGTCTCTATCTGAAGAAACAGTGTCGAATATTGGCAGTGAAACGTCAGAGTCACTCTCAGGCAATATGGGCGGAGACAACCTGACGCGACGTGCTTCAATGCTGGATGTGAAAAATCAGCTTAATGAAAACAGCTCCAATTTTGAAAAGGAAAATTTCGACTCTTTCAAAGTAAATTCAAATATTAGCCAATTGACAGATAACCGAGAAGGGAAGAGTAAGACGTCAGACTTAGAGGTTCATACACCGACGACTGTCAAGCTAAAAGCCGATGGCAGCTACTTAGTCAATTCTGATGGTTCACGAAAGCTAACACCGTCAGATACTACCCTCATAAAGAGCGAGTTTGTTAAAGAAAGACTAAAGGTAAGTCAACTCTGCAGCCTCTTTTCCATTTTATTTTTAAGCGAATCAGTGGTATCAACGCCGTTTATAAAGTTGATGGCATATTCTTTGTCGTAACTGCTGGATGCCTGAGTGGATAGCACACTTGTTTGATAAGCAGGAGGCCTTGGGTTCAACTCTTAGCCGAACCGCCTCTGAAAGTATTCCTTGATGTTCTAAGCGGATATTAAATTAAGCTTCATAAGCATTTCAAGTAATTCGTCTGAAAGCACGTTTCATTGAATACTTCAATGAAGTAGGGCCTAATCAATTGTAAAATATTGTGACGCCTTGCTGTGTCGTATCTAGCCGCTTTGTCAATAACAAACCCTCGGCAAATTTCCAATCTTAAATCTTCTACATTTACTCCGCTATTTTAGATTTGCGTTCATTATTTTGTTATTATATTTGTTGTTTACTCTTACGTTTGTAGTCCCAGAAAATTATATTGTTATTGTCACACTATAATGACATGTGCATAAACCTTGCGGCGCATTATGCCCCTGAGAGGTTTAAGCCTTGGAGCCTTGCCGCCAACAGGAGGAAGTCATCTTATAGGACGCGCAGTCTACGCTATGATTTATACATTTATCGCATTTTTAGGTCCTATATACTCACTACTATTAATCATATACTCTTGAATTTAAATAATAGTTTCAAAATGTGCAGAATTTTGGCGTATGCACTAAATACATTTTATACTGTGATTTATATTTTATGACCAATGTGAAGTGGCGCCACGAGTTTATATAACCCGCTACCTGCAGCAACGCAATTTTAATCGTTGTAGGCTATCGATAAAAAGAATGCCGTCTTTCGCTGTTTTATACCAAATCTGCGGTGGGTTTATAGAGGAAATGTGTTATGGAATAAATGCTTTATTTTAAACAGGCCTAACCGCCTAATGATTATTCATAAATTGTGTAATAGGCTAAATATAATTAATATTAATTTTGTTTTACAGCTATTCCAAGGAAAATAATGAAGCAACTGAGAAGACCCTTTCAAACCAAGCAACGCCAAGGCCGATATCATTATAGACTTTATAAATGAAACTACTCGTGACGTTCTCAGAACTGACAGAACTTCACTGGATAGATTAACAAATGTGTCAATAGCAGTTAAGCAGATTAATTGTAAGTTTTGTGAGTACAGACTACACTCAGCCTTTGTCTAATCAGACTTCTTTGTGACGCACTCTAGGTTCAAGTTATTTTGAAATAGGCAAAACACATTTCAGTAGCAAAAGTATATTTGGTTCAAATTTGAACCATCACTGGTTCAATTTTTTTGGCAGAACCCTGACATCTATAATGCGTTACAAAGGATTCATATGATATTTGGATGACAAAAGGGCCCTCATAGTTGTGGTAGAGCTATGTTTGGTATGATATTGTATATAGTTTTTTGAGATTCCAAAACCTCCATAAACTACCTTACCATACTTATTTTTTCAGGAGCCACTAACGCCGTCTTGTTAGATTTCACAGTTCCCTGAGAAGATTATATCGCCTAACACAAAAATATCGGCACAGCCTATTGAGCTGTCATGCTAATCTAATTAATCTAGATTCGAACATAATTATAATATTTTCATTACTGTTAGATGATACTGTAAATGGATAAAATTTTAATCAGAATTATTTACTTAATTAAATAAAGTATGCCGTTGTTAGCGCAAGGACTGGAGAAGATCAGTTATTACTGTTAATTCTTCTGCCTGTTAACCTGTAGCTGTTATTCACTAGTGAGATAGTTCACGATTTAAACCTTAACAGAGGCGTAAACTATGGATTAGTCACAATTTGATATTCTGTAACCTTTACATCGTGGCTTAAAGTAAGGCGTGGTTGCGCCTCTGTTTTCTGAAGTTTACATCGTGGTGTAACTTTATTCACGGATTAGGGCGTTTTGTTTACGAAGTGATTGGTCGATCAGCCTGGGGACAGCGCTGTGATTTGCTGAACGCTATAATTTTTGGCGGGTAGCCTTGAAGTTAATAACTACGCAAAATTACTAGTGAATACCAAATTTTCTGGTTCGTAATATACGCCACATCAGAGGCGTAAATGATTCGCGGATCAAGGGGAGTTTAGTAAATGCCAGCATTTAAAAGTTTAGTTACTTGACATTAAGTGACAGCGACCATGTTAATTAACATTAATCCGTATTCTCTAGCCTATCATGCAAGACGAATAGTCGTCTATGTGGTAAATATTTATAGCTAATACAATAATTTAGTCTTTGTCGTTTAATGTGACCGAATATTAACGATTTAACTGATTCATAATTTTCAATAAAAGTTAACTTTTAACAAAAATTCTAGACTTTTTGTCTTGTTTAGTCTAAAGTCTTTGTGTCAAGAAAGACACAAAGATATACACAGTGAAATCCTCGGTATGGACCACGTGATTACATGGATCCAAAACAGGGAGGTTAAAAAAGGAAAATGTCAGGAAACTATAAGCGTTGGAAATGTAGTATACGGAGAAATATGGAAAAGATTAGCTGGAACCAAAAAAGCTACAAATGAAGAAGTTCTGGCGAGGAAGAAGAGCTGAATAGGACAATAAAGCAGAGGAAGACAGAGATTAGGAAAGTTACATGATTTAAAGATCTCATATGTTGACATGAAGAGGAAAACGGAAGATAGAAAAGAGTGGAGGCGTTATATACCGTGACCCTGCCAACAGACAGTGAACTGAGAGATAGAGACAAAAACTTAACTATTAAAATATTTGAATGTCCAAATTTATATAATAAACGCTTTATAAATGTTCTTCTCTTTCTCAGTTTGGTAGATTTATGCGTCCTAATAGGACCACGTGGAGAAGTAGACCGTAGATTCGACTATAAGATCGGCGACATCCCCAGTAATAATGCCGCACCGTAACTCCGGATCGGGAGCCAATAAAGTGTACACTCCAATATATATACTCTGAGATACTCCATCTCCAGGGGCATGTCAAACGATCATTCCAAATGATCGCACTCCTCCGAAGGTATCCATCGGTGCTCTCTCATTCATATAAAATTGATATTCTCCCAGTATATTGCCCTCATTTCTGGAGGAACTGGTTCTAAGAGTACCGCTAAACTTGGAGCCCGTGCCCGTATTTCCAACGGAGTATCAGCTGCCACAGTAACTCTTCATGGTAAGATGTCTCTGCAAAACAATGACACATATGTATGATGGTTTAACATTTATTTTGCCTCCGGCGTTAATTAAGATGGCTTAAATAGGTCGATTTAAATCGTAAATTAAATCATAAGAAAAATGACGCAAAAAGTTAATCTATCTGCAATAGTTTTAATAAATTCTTTCAACAAAGTTATAATTTATTTAAGTTTATTAAGAGTATCGTTTATATTTAAGCTTATTATAGAGAGCAATAAAACCATAACAACTCATAAGTTGCACTATTAATAGAATACTTTCTCAAATTATTGTCAGATATGGGTTGGCAGTTAGTTGTGACTTTAAGTGGCGTAACCAGAATAAAATGTTGAGGGGGCTCAAAAGTTTTCAGAAATGTACTCGGACCTTAGAACGGGGCAACACCAGTGGTAAAAGTGAGTGGGAGCGAGTGGGAGCGCCGCTCCGGGGCCCCGTGAAAATCTGATTTAGCGCTCCCACACTTTTTGAGCACAGGGTGCGCTCAAGGGAGCGCTTATTTTCCTAACCGGCGACCAGCAAGCCGAATATCACTTTTTATTATTATTTTGATTTCACCATTCTAATTAGAACATTCTCATCTAATTCAACTGAATTAGATGAGAATGTTCTATCGGTAGATAGGACAAGAACAATGACCGATGCTTTGTTTATCAACAAGAGAATGTGCCATAAATTGTTTATATTCTATTCATTATTTGCATGTATAGCGTAGGAGATGGTATAGCCACTATAGCGTATAATATAATATTGTGAGTTATATAAGATATTGAATCAAATATGGCTTCTATATATTGCAGCGGTTCATTAAAACGTAAACGAAATAAGGAACCTAAGGTGAAAAATGAGGCTTTACTGGCGAAAGTGCCGAAGCTATCGAGTTTCTTTAGAAATGGCCAAGGTAAGTCCTTTTTTCAATTTTTAAGTTAAATTAGTACCGCTGGCAAAACAGTGCCTATTGCATTATCCTTACTGCCTCTGATATAATTGCAATCTTTATAATTGCAATGTAAAAAATTGTGCGAATTTTGTATATGGAATAGAATACATTACATAAATCTGAAATTTATTCATGAGTTATCTTTATAAACTTAAATATCTCATAATTTTGCTGTGTTAAGCAATAAATGCATAGTAATTGTAAAGGTTACATATTCTTTAAATTTAAATGTTGTATTTTCTTAATGTTTTGTGCTGCACAGATGGACCTGTTCCATGGCCACCAAACCATTTTGTCCCTCTTGTTGGTATTCTAGCATCGAAGGAATCGACTGAACGTTCTGTGGCATCTTCTAGTATTGAAGTTACTTATGAAGGTAACGTCGAGGGGTTCAAAGAGATTCCTTCGAAGTTAATATTCCCAGACTGCTGGACTGAGTCGCAGTATAAGTACTTTGAGAAAGAAAATACATGGTTGTTCGTGAATGGGGGCAAATTGGGTTGCAGTATATGTAATGAGATTTATGAACAATTTCCTAAAAATTTAGCCGCTGGTGTTATTCAGAATTTTGCTGAGGAATCAGCAAATCAAGCCAGTCATCAGAGTTCACTGAGAAAAAAATTTGCGTCCATCGGGAGTCAATGAGTCATAAATCTGCAGTTGCTCAGCTCGAATCCAAAAAGAATAAACCACTTAAAGCAGCCAATACATTGCAAACAGCTTTTCTACATAAAGAAACCTGTAGTGTTTTTCGAACTGCGTACCACATTGCGAAATGTGATAGACCATACACCGATCATTCAAAGCTAATTCAGCTACAGAAACTTAACGGCCTGGATCTAGGGAGGATTTTACATAGTACTACAACCTGTACAGACATAGTTGATCATATTGCATCTGATATGAAAAAGCGATTTGTTGCTTCAATCTTACAGAGAAGCCCAGCCATTGCTCTCTTAATAGATGAAAGCACCAGCTTAAGTCGAGCGTCATGCCTTTAGTTTATGTTAGAGCAACCTTTGACATAATTACTGGACCGGTTACTTTCTTTCTGGACATAATTGAATTACCGTCTACAACATCCGATGCTATTGAGATGGCACTGGTGAATTGTTTAGAAAGGTCTAAATAGTGATTTCTTGACTGATCATTGGGTCGGATTAGGTGTGGACGGTGCGTCAGTTATGCTTGGTACTAAAGCAGGCCTGGCTGTAAGACTCAAAAGGAAATATCCACAATTAATCAGTTGGCATTGCCTTAATCACAGATTAGAGTTGTCAGTCCATGATGCTGTGAAAGTTTGCATCGAAACAAATAATTTCAAAGCATTCCTCAACTCAATGCATGCTTTATACAGCATGTCTCCCAAATGTCAGCGAGAATTAAACGAAGTTGCTAAAGAACTCGAAACTGATATATCACGTATTAGCAAAGTGCTAGATACCAGATGGGTTGCCTCCAGCTGCCATAGCGTAAAAGCAGTGTGGAAATCTTACGAAGTTTTACATACTCATTTTACGAAAAGAGCGGTTGACGTAAATAGTGATGGCCGAGAAAAGGCCAAATTCTCAGGCTTCGCAAAGAAATTGGAAAACCCCATCTTTTTAAGAATTTAGGGCTAATGCATGATGCATTGGAAGAGCTAAGTGATTTATCATTAGCACTTCAAAAGTCAGATGTTACTCTCCCAGTGGCTCACAGATTGATCTCGCGCCAAGTTGAGGTTTTCACAGCACGCAAAGAATATGATTCACCTTGCTATAAAGAATCTTGTGAAGTTGTTAAGAAGGGCGTTTTTAGAAATGTAATTCTGCACGGTACTGGTGGAAAAGAAAGAGAAATTCGGAAATGTCAATTTTATCAGTCTCTGGCGGATTCGATGGCTTCGAGGATGCTTCCTGATACAGCAACATCACTGTGTTCATCTCTGTCGTCTCTGGATGTAAGCAAGTGGCCCACTGACCTACCAGTTGAGTATGGAGAAGTTGACCTCAGACATCTTTGCAATAGGTTTACTGTGCAATTCGGTGATATTAAGGGAGACTATCGAGAATTCAAATGTAGTCGTGGAGCAAACATTGGTCCACATTTGAAGTCGTTGTTAAATCGTGTAGCCACAGTGCCAGTCAGTACAGCTGAATGCGAACGCGGTTTTAGTAAATTGAACTTGGTTTGCACTACGTTGAGATCAAGATTAACTGTTAAGCATATCAGTTCCCTTCTGTTCATTTCCTTGGTCCTCCTCTAAGTGAATTCAATCCTTTACCCTACTTAGAATCTTGGCTGCTCTCCAGTCGACGGGATGCAAATTGTATACAGTGCCCCAAGGCACAAGAAGAACTTTGCATTTCGTCATATTTACAGTCAGTATGGAAAGTACTATAACCAAGAGTGTATCACTATTTCAGTAGCAATATTACAATTTGTAAGTATTTTAAATAAAAAGATTGAAGTAAATTTTAGTCAAGTCAACTAATATAGGGTGTCCAGATAGATCGTGAACGATTTTGAATGACTGCCATTTTTAATCCACTAGTAACAAATTTATAAAAATTGTCATTTAGTATTTAATAATGTCTCCTTTATTCTTCAGTACAGCGTCAAGTCGATCATGCATCGAGCCAATTAGATTTGTCAGAGTTTTCAGAGGTATCGATTTCCACGCCTTTCGAATCCGGCGTTTCAAGCTGTTCAATGTCTGCGGTTCAGGATCGGCATAAACCGTTGCCGCCATAATACTCCAAACATTTTCTATCGGTGACAAATCCGGAGAATTAGGTGGCCAGTCCTCTGGTGAGATATATCCATTAATGTTTGTGTTCAACCACTCGACTGACGCTCTTGATGTGTGTGCACGTGCACCGTCTTGTTGAAACAATCCTTCGCCGTTATTACGAAACAGCTTTGTAGCTGTTAAATTCGTACATACAACTGTTCGCTGGAATGCTGGTTTGACCTCTTTCTCCAGTATCTCATTGATGTAATAAGTCGAATTAACTGAAGTTTTATTTGGGATGATATGAAGTTTTGTTAATCCGCGAGCTGTAATACCACCCCACACCAGAACTGACGGGCTGAACTTCACCTGTGGCGCGCACGGAACAGAAGTTTCTTGTGATCCCCATACTACATCGTTCTTATTGTTAGGTACGTAGTAAAGTTTGAAAGGTGATTCATCAGTGAACATGACACGCGACCAGTCAATATCTTTAAACTTCTTCGCAAAGTTGACTCGGCGGACTTTATAAGCACTACTTAACTTTGGGACCTTTTGTCGTTTAAAGCATTTCCATTTCAGCGTCGTTCGCATATACTGTCTTATTGTCTCTTTGCATCCAGCAAAGCGTTTGTCTTTCAATCGACGTGCTAACTTTCGCAGACTCTGTCCACGCACATATTTAGACTGCCTAATCAGTTTTTGAGCGGCAGCAGTCAGCACAGACTTTCGACCGCCTTGATAACGACTCTGCAGCGTTTCGTTTGGATTCTGCTTGTAGCGGTTGGCCCACTTGCTAATCCACGCTTTACTACGACCTAGTTTTTTTGCTATAACGCCATAACTATACTTTTCTTCCAATAGTGTAATAGCTTGTGCTCTAATTTGCGCTTCGTTTAATGTTGCCATTGCCTAATCAGTGATACGCCGTTTATTTACTGCACTGTTGCGGCAGTTTTCTGTTTACGCACATTTTGATGACGTCACGGCAAATGACGTCAACACTTTGAAACGTAAGTTACAAACCTACAGTATTTTCCCTGTTATTTACAATTGAACAGCCTATCTGCCAGTATCAAACTTTCCACATTGTATTGTGCATAACATATAATTTTTTGCATTCAAAATCGTTCACGACCTATCTGGACACCCTATATAATCTGTGCTAAGTAGTTAATATCGAATCTATTGAAAAGGCTATTCAAAATAATTGATTTTATGTATAATTTGTTTCTATGGTGGCAATGGTGCTATTACTGTATCGAACTAGTGCTTTTATTCACTATGCAATATTTATTCTGGGGTTTTTTCTTGTTACTGACCATGTTACAAGTTACAACTAATGTTACTTCCTATTAGTGTCTAATAATTATAATTTGAGATAACCCAATGCAAACTCATTTTCATTGCTAAAGCATAAATACATTAAAAGGTGCATCTGCTATGCTCTTGGAATAATGTTAGCAATATATTAGGGCCTGCTCAAAATAATGAGGGGCCCGTATAAAAAAATTGGGGGCCCGGAAGAAAACTTAGGGGCCCGAAATTGCTTTATAGCTCCCACAGAATAAAAATTTCACTTTTACCACTGGGCAACACTGAACCGAGTCCCACTTGCGTAATATCTATACACCTCCTCCCTGCCCATCCAGACCCACAGTACAGAGGTGAGCGAGTCAACATGCATCGGAAAGTTTGTCTCGCAAAGTATTAAGAACTAGAATGTACCCGTGTGCAAGAACACAATACATCTATGGAAAATTGTCAATTTTACTGAACCTGCATTTGAACCTTAACCTCTCAATATCAAAGCGACGATCTTCTAATGTAATATTAGAATTAATATACGACTTTCAATAAAGAAATACCTAAAAAATTTCTTATATAAGAAAAAGTTATTTTAAATAGACCTAAAAGTTGCCAATATAGGCATATACAGCTTAAATTGAATAAATTAAATTTCTGTACTTCCAAATATAGAAGGGGCAAATAATGAAAAGGTGGCTTCAGATTTGTTTAAAAGGCATTTTTTATAAGAATATAAACTCGTCTGACGAAAAATTTATACAGAGATGTCAAATAAATTAAGTAATTTACTTTAAAAAAGCTTCGGTGTTCTCAAGCTAAGAAACCATAAAGTGTTGGATAGCTCTGTGTTTAATGCATTCCTTATTGACACAGCAGTTTCAAAGTTACATAATGGCAAGGCTGCTGGAATTGATAATTTACAAAAAGAACATTTAGTAAAAGTACATCCAATCCTCTACGTCACTCTAGCTAAACTATTTTATATAATATTGGCTTTAGGTTATGTGCCCAATCAGTTTGGAAAAGGTATTCTCATTCCTATACAGAAAGATACAAGTATAAAAGGTATTCCAAAGATTGATAATTTTAGAGGAATTACATTAAGCCCAATAATCTCAAAAGTGTTTGAAAATAGTGTATTGTTATTGTTCGCTAAATATTTAAATACAAATGATAGACAGTTTGGTTTTAAGAAGAATCTTGGTTGTGCAAATGCAATTTTTTATGTAAGGAATGTAGTGGACTAATTTGTTGAGAATGATTTCACTGTTAGTATGTGCTGCTTAGATATTTCTAAGGCTGTTGATCGGGTAAATCATAATTGTCGATTCTATAAATTGTTAAAATTAAATGTACCTTTGTGTGTGATACAAATCCTAACCAATTGGTATTCGAAGTTATTCTCTAGTGTTAGATGGGGCTAATTCTGAAGAATTAAAGCTAACTTGTTGTGCCAGGCAGGGTGGTATTTATGTTGATCATTTACTTTCTAGATTATCTATCTACGGATGTAATATGAATGGGTTCTCGTACGGATCATTTATGTATGCCGATGACTTAATATTATTAGCTCCAACTGTAACGGAACTACAACGAATGGCTAATGTATAACAATGTTGTGACGAACTAGACGCAATTAATCTAACCTTGATTTCTAACAGGTCCTGTTGTATCAGAGTTGGTAAGAGATTTTTTGCTGAGTGTTCTGATATATGTACAACTAATGAAGATATTGCTTGGGTAAATAAAGCAAAATATCTTGGAATAACAATTTTAAGCAATAGGCGTTTTAAGCTGTTGATATAAAATGTTTTAAGCTGTTGATATAAAATTTACATTTTATATCAACAAAGCAAACCTAGGTTTCCTTTGTTGATATAAAATGTAAATTTTATGCATCATTTAATACAATGTATTCTAAGTTAAGGAATAGTCTATCCCGGATCCAAATGTTTCGATTCATCTACTGGAGTCCATAACCATACCAATATTAATATATGGGATAGAAGCGTTGAATTTAAATTCTTCAGAGATGAATAATCTTGAATTTACTTTTAAAAAGCTCTTTTTAAAATATTTCGTGTGAAGAATGTAGAAAATTTATTGTATTGTATGCATGTGTACAATAATAACCTTCAGTATAAAAGATATATATATATATATATATATATATATATATATATATATATATATATATATATATGGAGAAGAAATAAGTTTTTGTTGAAATTAAATGCACTAGGTCTAAATAATATTAACTTAGGCAATGTAAACATTTGAGGTGCATAATGTATGTTGTTTTCATTTTCTATTTTTGTTTGCTTTTGCACCTACATGTTGTCAAGGTCTCTAATGTTCATTGAATTATTATAATCTTAAACATTGACCTCGGCCTCGAATAGCTCTCTGAATTTACTCTAAAGGTTTCAATCACGACAACGTGTTTTACAAAATTAAATTAAATTTATTAAATAAAACACAAATTCAATAGTACTTACAAACAGTGTACAAAGAAACGAAAATATCCAATAGTTCTATCGCGCAAAATATAGTAACTCGAGATACAATCCAAAATAAAATATTCGATCGCGAATTTAACAAATAGGCTTACGACTATATTCACAAATTTACATATTAGTAATCCAACGTTTAAATTTAAATAACGACCACAAAACTACTTTAGTAATTCTATTATAAGAACCTCTGTGTTCTACATTAGCACATAGAAAACAAAGCTATCTCTGTTCTCTTACGTTTTCCTTTTATCACACTTAAGGTCTCCGCCACGGTCTTACCTGCTCACAGATAAGCCACTATCGTCTATAACGTCTAGACGAGAAAGATCTCTATCTTTCCTAATAACTTTCCAAACACGTGTTCTCTCCTCTAAACCTTTTTCACGTGTCCTTGTAAACAAACCTTCACCTCTCGAATTCTCCTCTGACCAGGCTGCCCACCAATCAGGAGCCCTGAAACTATTTAAGCCCCGCCCACGACGGAGATCTGAACAGCTGACTCGGTTGTTATTATCTTTACATATAATGTATTAGGCTAGAAATTAACACTATACATTATCAGTTACAAAGCATATATACACCATTTAATACAACAAATATGTGATCCTGACACATGTGTATGTATTTTTTTCTTTTAATTTCTTTCTACCATTTTGTGAAATAAAGATTAATATATAAAATCGGTCTCAGCTATTAATACCAGAAACGCTCTATCTAACGTTACTATTTAGGACGAGAAAAATATGACGTTGCGAAAGAAATTTCATATAGAAGGAGCCTAATCGATAAAATGCTATAGTCGACAAATGGTAGAGCCGTCTTCAGCTTTATGACGCTGCTATAAAATTTCAATATATTCTGGGCAGATGAATTTAAGATGATAGTGAACAAATGACAGAGATGTAGTGATGGGCACAAACTAGTTGAGTAGTTAGTATCTACTAGTTAAACTACTTTTTAGTTAAAAAGTAGTTATGAATAGATTTAGTTAAAAATGTTAAGTACTAGTTAAAATACTAGTTTAATTACTTTTGTTAGTTAAAAACTAACTAGTTACTAACTGCTTTTTATATAAATTATAAATCTGAGAAAAAACAGTTTAATCGTCAATGAGTGCTACGAAGATGCAAAGTTGAATGGGGGGTAATGGAAACAACTTCTCTGCTCGTTGCAAACACTGCCCTAATAAACCAATAAGTGGAAATGTAAAATCTTCGAGCCATTTTTTGGCACAAGTCAAGGTTTGATCTTATAAATTTAAAATTTTCTCTGAAATTTTAACTACGGGATCTTTTTCGATCATTTAACTACTATGTTCACCAGCATATTCGAACTTTGCCTCAAATATAATTAATCTACGATTTTTACTTTTAAGTTTTTAACAGATTAAAACAAATTTAAGGGTTCACACCCAGCCAAAGTTATCTGCATGATGCTAGTAGATATACTGGAAGAATTCTAGTTGGAAGTCAGGTCCAGAACATTGTCACCGACAATGCAGCTAATTTTGTTAAAGCTTTTAGCTTGTTTGAGGGAGATTTATATGAGGATCAAGACAAAGAGGGCAATGCTGATGACGGAGTTTCAGTAATAACTGTAGGCTGCATTGAGGAACATCTGAACAACTTTAATCTGATTGCGAATGATGTCGATGATGCTGAAGCAATGCCAGTACTTCCTCGTCATATCAGATGTGGAAATCACACACTGAATTTGGTTGCCACAACTGATGTGTTGAAGGCTAGGAGTGATAAAGGATACCAAAGAAACTACGATAGGGCAATGGGAAAAGTCCTGGCCCTATCTAATGTTTTGAACAGAAGCCCTAAACAGAACGGGATTTTTGAAGACACTGCAGAAAGAACGTTTCTACATCCAGTGTGCCGTTATGTTATGTTAAAAAGGTCCAAAAACGGTGCAAAATTACAAAATCCAGAAAATCAGTCGAAACTGTCTATTGTCCGTCTAGAGACACCAGGATTAATGTGAGTACCATATAATTTATATCAGATATATTTAATTACTAGAATGCATACAGTGATTTATACCAGCCAAGTGTGTTTCACATGCGTATGTCTCGAAGAATTTGTCGGGCATCATTTAAATGCTGCCAGCTCCCATATGCCAATTCTAGTAAAGGATCAAAACCCGCCAACTTATGGCACGCCAGCTACCAGGGCCGCATTTTCCGCTTCCATCAAGAGAATCGGATCCGCAGCAAATTTTACAATTTTTTTACAATAAGTAAAACCGAACAAGTTACTTTACAACTTTACCTAATACAATATTATTTATTTGCAGAAAAACTCCAAATTCCTGTCAAAGTCAGCGCTACCACTGAATGCTCCTTTTTAAGTGTTACCAACTTACCATGTTCAATTACTAATCAACATTTTTGAAACGAACAATAACAGCAGAGTAATTAGTGTTACTGCTGTCCACGACACAATTAGCCGCCATATTACACACCGTATTTTAGGTTGGTAAGTGGAGAGGCGCACTTTAGTGCTTCACTTCGACTTTTTCTAAAAATATCTATTTGAATGTCTGAATAGCGCAATGGTTAAGGGTGTAAATAACGTCATGAAGTTTTAAATGACAGACCCTGAGGTGAATTGAACTCTCGTGGGTTCGATTCCCAGCCGCGCTGATTTGATAGTATCGGACATTCACTGGACTGGATGCACGGTAAATGGACTAAATTGCCCAACGGTTATAACATTTGATATTAAAAGTGATAGATGCCAACATAGTTGATCATTTCACTATAATGTGTGTTATTATTATTATTATTATATCAATCACTTCCGAAATAATTTGCTTTCAATTTCTCTGACAAACTTTACGAAGTCGATTAGGTTTCCTGTCACTTTTCTCATATCCAGCTTCTCACCTCGCTACCCTCAACCAACCAAATCTATCGACTAGCAGCTGCGTGCTTTACCCTTGTCATCATTGACAAGATTAGGTAAACAAGTCTTGGATTCAAGTCCTACTTAACAAGTCCTCGATTCACCTCCCAAGCATTTTGGCCATTAGCCAATCTCCACTTCTCTCTTGAAGCAGTTCATCAATATTCTTAAATATTAAGTGTAATTAAATAACATCTTGAAATTGATAGCATTTCATAGCATACTGAACTCAACAGTAATACTGTAGAAGTTACTGAAGTTACTGTTGAAATACAAATTATTGGCTTCAATAGTTTATTTTACAAAACATATCCGTCATTAATTGAAATTCCCCACAGAGGGATGGAACAACAACAATGCAATTGGAGTGATACTGTTATCCATGACAACATTTGGCATTAGGAAACCACATGCAACCGATGAATGTGGAGCAGGGGCAATAATTTAAACGGTGCGAACCAAACTCCGTGTATTCGGTTCGAGAAAGGGTACTAGCGGAATAGAGGTTTAAGAGTTGCCCTCAGTCCATGAACATTGCACGTCTGGATAAGAAAGATTAAAAAGAGTAGTTTTTAATCACCTATGAAACTATTCGTAAAGATGAAAAGGCCGATGAGTAGACAATGAGGAGGTGCACAAATTGCATGAAAGAGAATTCCACATCTGTGGGGCAGCATGCTGTAAACTTGGAGCGCTAGTCGATCTAGTCTAGCGCGGTGACAGTAACGACGGTGTTTGTTTAACTAAGGCTCACTTTTGACTTTTTCACGGTGTAGGCCTACAATATAGTCCGATAACTCTTAGTAGGCCTACCAGCGTTTTGACGTGTCCCCCAAAAATTAATTTCATTGGGAAGGTCCCCCCAATAACCTTCGATTTCTGGAGGTTCATTAACATTAATGTCTCCTAGTCAAGATTATGGGGCACATGTCCCCCACACCCCCCCCCATTGGATGAACCCATGGAGGTGACTGCAGTTTTATTGCCCTATTTGAATTGACACAGACGGTAGGATCGAAATTCTTTAGGTCTAAATTGTGACCCGCTGGCCTTAGATCTTGGACTTGCATTGTCTTAATCTCATCATCGTTGTGATGTTTTGGCGCCTGTTTGTGCAAAGTCTGCAAGAGACGTCCCTGACATCACCTTATGGCGAGGAACCGGACGGACGCTAAATTCTTATTGATTGATTGATTGAATTGAGATTGCTTTCAGAAATAACTATGTTACTCTCATTGTATACAAATCCAAACAAAAGATTCCTTACAAGTGTATTGATATCTCAAAAATTAATTTTTATAAAAATGAGATCTAGTAATTTTATATTTTTGAAGTTGAAGTTTTGAAGTGCCGCTAACAGCGTGTAAATCATTTTTAAACTATACAAGCTATACGAAGCTAAATTGTCAGCCCCACCTAAAATATAAAAAATGTATAATTAAATAAAAAAATATATAAAACCTAATTTGAACTTTTAATCTGAAACCAGGTTTGTCACATTTAGGTTACGCTCCTCTTTAATTCTTTATATGGTCCTACTTAGGCTGCAATGTTGTTTTCTATAGCTGTTCTTTGAAATCAAACTCGAGTTAACAATGCTTGATATGTCCACTGATAGATTGAAGAGGGTCAACCGATTCGATCAATCTGAATCTTGAATACAAAACACATTAAGCAGACAATAAAAGACCAGTGTCGTCTCAAGTTACAAGCTGTAACCTGGAGATTATAATGGGAGCCTTGATAGATGTTGCAGTTGGTGAAACATTTAAATGCACCCCTGCTATCTGCGTCGTGCAAATCAAAGCACGACGCGACATACGGGCATTGGATTAGAATGAAGATGCAGAATTTGTTAAAGTTAGAGCTCACGCTTACTTTTGAAATAGAAAGTTACATTCTTCATATCTTAACTTCGTATTTTGGGCATGTTGTAGACGACACGGTAATTCCTGAAGCCGTTTCCGCAGCACTACCGTACAGACCAAGTCTATACATAGTTTAGACTCGAAAAGGATGTCAGTGACGGGTGAGCCCAGAATTTGAACCCCGCGTATACTGATCCGCGGTAGAACATCTTACCGACATAGCCACTTTCTTCCGCCAGTGGCGATGTCGTGTTGGTCATTATCTTCTTCCTTGATCCAGTTAGAATAATAGTGTAACTTCCTTCCTCCTTCAATTAATAGATGAAATTCAATAATTAATTTATTTCACCGAGAACAATGTCGTCGTGATGTGATCAATATACACAACTATACATGTATAGTCAGTGAAAAGCGCTTACTGAGCGTGAAAACTTACGGTGAGTGTGAATATATACCTTGCATCTGCCACACACGATCTGAATGAATCAATATTGCCATTTAGCATTCAGCTGTTAATTCCGTAATCAATACGGAAATAATTGTAAAAACAAATAGATTTGCAGACCTTAAATATTGGGCCCATTATCTAGATTCTTATCAGGAAGAAACATTGTCTGGGTAAATAGAAGCTATTTAAAGATTGAAAGAGTGATAGTCTAGAGAACTAATTAGCCTATCGGATTAAACTATAGAGTATCGAGACTATAGCGCATTACTATTTACTAAATAACCCTGGATGTATAGTCTGCTGTTTTATGGCACACGCATACATTAAACATTTCTATTACAACCTGGATTACTACCTGTACGTGCAGACATCTCGTTAAGGTTATATATTAATTCAGAGTCAGTGCATAATTAGCTAAAAGGGCCAATGCAAAATAAGTAACTATAATGGATCGGACTGGCAAGCTTCAGTTGATATTCATTAGTATTGCAAATTGTTCATTTTAATTAAATGCAATTACGCATCTCAGTCCAACTGTTAGTTTCCAAACACAGCTATTGTATATGCATGTAGGCCTATGTTTGGTCGTGTGTTTGGGAGTAGGTCTACTTAGGTGTGTGTGTTTGTGTTCATATACAGTACATGGTAGTTCAACTGTAAAAGTTGCTATCTGTATATATTTGCTGTCCTAAGCTAAACTACATGTATATAGTGTAGTTAGCCTACATATAATCCGCATTCAAATAGGAAATTAAATATAAAATATTTGACTGCGACTCGTCATTAAAGGCATTTGAGAATTGTCTAAAGAAAAGTCTAAAACAATGAGTTAAGGAATTTAAAGCAATTAAATTCATTTTCTGAAAGTTTTAAAAAACTATAATATTTGTGACGCATGTTAGCTTAAACGATAAATTCAGTCAAAAATTTAAATGCGAGAGATATTACATGGTCACCTGATGACATTCTCCATAGTGTACCATTTACTCTTATTAGTACAAATGTACGCCCTACTCATATATATATATATATATATATATATATATATACATGTATATATATATATATATATATATATATAGGCCAGTACATTTGTATATAGTTATGTGTACTTATAGATAGTATACAATTATACCGTCGCTTTTTTAAACTGTCACAAATGTAAATTACAATTAGAAAAGTAGGTTTAACTAGCGATTAAAGCAACAACAACAAGGGGATAAATTTGTAGACTGTCGTATCTGTGTTAGTCCTCTTATACGAGCATTTTCAGTAATATTATTGAAGTACAATTACAATTAACTGAAACCCTCTCGTAAAATATTTTCGCATATCGAAAAATTAAATGCGAGAGATGATTAAAACAAAACTGGTCATCCGATGACAGTTGCCACAATGCAATAAATCAAACTCACGCATCGATCACGAAGCAGAAAAATAGATCTGACGCCTCCCGCTGTCACATGAGACGGGCTACTGATGCTATGATCAACTATTTACAATAATATTTGCTTATTTATATGAATTGTGGCGTATTGTACTTGGAAATGTACAAATGCAAATCACACGCTTCAAAACGTTGAATCTCTATGATAAATCAATATGTCATTACAATCCAGGTAGATCTGTTTATTATCTTCGTCGTTCAGAGTTTATATTGCGACAGTGCCTAAAGCAGATCAATTTTTAAATGACCTCTATAGATACTTTGATTTAACGGAATTGTAACTGTAATCAATTCCGTCGATGCATATTTATGCCAGGACTCTGAATTTTCGTCCTTGCATATAATAGAAAATGTCATTATGTAAAGCTATACATCGTTTTAATAATAAATATGTGTGCGAAGATTTTAATGCTGGTCCGGTAATACTATACACTAAATTGTATCCCCAACAGTTCCACTTAAGCTAACTCTAATAAAATACAAACAGATCAATAATATTTATTTGTACACATGTAAGAGTTGTTTTGCGTTAACTTCTCAGAAACGTAGACACAAACATGTATAATTACTACATAGTAAACATGAATACAAAATACTAACAGCTGCAAATTACATGAATTTATTTCATTACCGAGGTATCAATTTTTAAGAAATTGAATAGTGCTCTATTCAACCAATAGAAAATCCGTCTATTGTCATCAATATCTACTTCTTTATACCACAGTTTACCCATTTACGTAATAGGTTTTAGCTTCTGAAAATATTCTTTAACATTTATATTATTGGTCTACATATGCCACCTGATGTCTATGATCCCTTTAGCTTAAAGACAAGTCAACTTCACCTAGTATGGACATAATAGAACCGATATTGTAACTAAGACTAATCTTAACTATATACCCTGATTTCTCCGTCCTAGCAATTAATAGTCATTAGTGGTCAATTTATAGTCCTAGCAATTAATAGGGCGGTCAAATTCTAGAAATACGAAGATCAGCGCATGGGGTCTGTTTATGCAAGACGTTGTGGATGCATTATTTTCTTCTCATTGAAAGGAGAGACTGATTTCCTATTCGTAGTTGAAAAGCTTCAGAAACTTTGTTAAGAGTGCCCAGTTTACTGACTTTTTAATTTAATTTTATATAGTGATATTGACATTTCGATGATTCGCTTGTAGATCTTAATTTAGAACTTAAGTTTAGCTATTGAAAATTACTTCTGCAAGACGTTGTGTATGCATTATTCTGTCGAATTTACTTAGATAAATCATTGATGGAGCTTTATAAAAGAGCACGCATCATTGACCATTTACTTCAAAGTTTGAAGTTTCAAGCCAGTGGTCAACCGAGTAGCAATAGTGAACACGATCAATGCTTGCATTGTGTTTGCGGCTGTGTAGGATTTATCATTACAATGAAGCACCAATGTAGTTCTAAGCAGTCACGCGAAAAATGTCAAAATATTTGTAATACGCTTCTTCTTATATACAAGTGTCACATGAAGATCTGATAAGAAGGCAAGTAGTTACATTAAAGTTGTGTTAAAGCCAGGACTCTTGAATAACAGTAACCTGGCGATTGATTCTCTTCTAATACATTCTGATTTATTTGAAGTCACTCAATTGTTAGCTTGAATCGTGCTGACTGCTATAAGTATTTAATGGAATGTTTATTAGTAAATAAAGATTAACCTTAAACCCACGTAGCATTTACAGAACTATTAAACTTTCAAGTAGTAAGACCGCCAGTAAAGCTACTGTAGGCCCATGTGTCGAATGTTAAACCTGAATGCGATATACGTTAACGGCATTATGCTCTTGCAGGCACATCGCTGAAAAACAGACCTACTGTGTGCTGTAACTGTTTAAGAGATGACTAAGATGGAGATGAGGAAAGCAAAAGGAAAGCATATTTGAAGTCACATTTTCCTAAAATAAATTTCACAATAGATGATTGAATCCATTCTTAATTTTCGATACGATGTTCTTTAGTGAGTGAGCGAAATAGCAGGTTGTGATTAAGAATATGTACTTTGAACCTTTAAGTACCATTCAGAAATTTTATTTAAGGGGCTACTGCTTAAAAGCTGATAGGCCTTAAACTGTCATATACAAAGAATCTGAAAACTTTGTAAAACTAATTCTTAGCATTATCTTTCAGTTTCGCCTACTAGAAATTTACAAATATTGGTTAAACTTTCTAGTCAATCTTAGCTTATACATAAGCATAGATCAAGAGTATACATCTACGTATATATAGACGTTGTTAGAGAAAATGTAGCATTAGAGATCGATAACATCGTCATTGGCTGGAGCCAGTGGCGATGTCGATAAGATATTCGACCGCGGATAAGTATGTGCAGGTTCAAATCCTGGGCTCGCCCATCAATGACATCGCTTTCGAGTGAGGGAACTGACGTTAACATTAGCTTTAGCTTTTTTTAATCAGAGACGAATCTCATAGAGCAATCACTGCCTAATTCTCTTTCTAAGTTGGAGTTCATTGGCCACATGCTTGCAGTCAGTATATCCGTCACTTCTACATCGTGGAAATTTGAATTGAGAAAATTTACAGAAAATTAGGTTGACTATTTACTTTGCCATTTAAATACGGTAGCAAAATCAGTTAGGCATGTAGTCTAAAGTTTGTTAATTATTAAATGAAAACTACAGTTAATTCGTTCTTATTCTTTCTCTCTCTTTCTCTCTCTCTCGCTTCCACTCTCTTCCTCTCTCTCTCTCTCTCTCTCTCTTTCTAACTCCCCATGTATTTCTCTATGTTGCCTCTGCTTATGTTTTTCTCAAGGATAATGGTCTATGGTCGTGGTCTAGGGTCCTGGTCTATGGTCGTGGTCTAGGGTCCTGATCTAGGGTCCTGGTCTAGGGTCCTTGTCTAAGGTCTTGGTCTAGGGTCGTGGTCTAAGGTCCTGATCTAGGGTCCTGATCTGGGGTTATGGTCTAGGGTTATGGTCTAGAGTTATGGTCTAGGGTCCTGGTCTAGGGTCGTGATCTAGGGTCCTGGTCAGGGTATACATTCGCAGTCAGATTTCACGTTAACCAAAGAGCGTTCAGTCGATCAAATGAATGATTAGGTCACCTTGATAGAAACTTTATATAGGGAAGATATAACTTATGAAATGAGTTCTCAATGCCTAAATCGCTTCTCATAACATTTTAATTTGATATATTCTGCAATGAAGTAGTCACAAACTTACACGGTCATAACGGGCATGAAATTATTTGAAAGTAGTATGAAATTCCTATTCTGTAATAATAATATTTATAATTTATAAACTGTATTCTGTCAAAGAACATCGCTTAGATTCCCACTGAAGAAGACTAGCACACAGTAGAAGACTAGCATTCCTTTAGTAATGTTTGGATTTTGAAATCTTTCTAAACGTTAACTTTATTCATGAGAATCGCGCAAATTAAATTAAATTAAAATATAGTTCTCTATATTCGATAATGATATGAATAATTAAATATAAATAATTTAACTAGTTTTGGTATGCAGAAATTATCAGAAACCGCCAATGAAAGTCATGTGCCCAGTCTAGAGATTGAGCTAAATCTTCTATTTTAAATGTTCTATTTTATTTTTTAATTTTATAAGTTATATCATTATAACTTATATCTTCACTGATTGAACTTGTCTATTTGAAGGTAATCTTTCTGCAAAATGGGTAGAGGCTTAACTTATAACAACTGAATTATGATCCGGGCGACTCGTAGTTGTTTAATAGAATACTAATTATTAGACGAATGAAGTGAATAGAATCGATCTTTGCTCAGCTTTAGTATATTATAATTAATAATTCGAAGTTTGAAATTCTTTTCTCGAACAAACAATGCGTGAATCAAAGAGTTTAGACAAATGAAGAGTCCCATGACTCCCGTCTTGACTGCTTTCTCACTCATTAGTTAACGTCGATCTCTAATAATTCGCAAATGCTCGTCACTACGTTTTCAGTTTGTTAATCCGGTAATAGAAATGTCGTGTAGAAGCGTAAATTATTGTCATGCATATAAGTATTGACACAATGACACGCAGAACGGCATGATATAGTATCCCGGTGCATATTTACAATCGAGAACGTCTCCATGTTGCGTTGTTTCGCTGTTTTTTTGAGGCGTATAGGGCAATAAAGCATATGACAGTGCCTGGGGGTGTAATTTAACATGTAACTTACTGCGATGAGACCAACATGTGGTTGCTGTGTTTTAAGTACCTGACTACGACTGACCTAAATACCCCTAGTGTTGTCTCTGTAGAGTGAGTACCTGCTCACCTCTTGAATACACAGCCAGCGCAGAGATAATATACAACACATACACACCCGTGCAATTATCTGTGCACCTGAAAGTGAAGTGATTAGCACTGCCGCTGAGATATACAACCTTTATTGAACTACTGCGTGTGGTAGACTATCTGCGTAACTCTTCAGTTTACTATCACGACGAGACTTGATGGTCTAGTGGCAACACTGCTGCTTGTTGTATCAGAGACCCTGAGTTCAAAGCAGGTTTATGACCGACATCAGCTGCTGCAAAACGGCGTGCTCAAAGCGGGTGACCATAGAAGTACAAGTGATCCTTAGGTAACCTAATCCTTTTATATTTGTTTGTATACATGAACGTCCTTCAAAAAAGCACCTGATTGCATGTTCAGCAAATTATTCGTACAAAATCTTCATTGCTTCATTTTATAAATGAAGGCACCTTGCATTTAATTTAGAATAGCAGTCAAGCCTTATCAATCTTAAGTTTGCAAAAAACTTTAATTATAATTTGTTCAGCACATATTATTACTCTATTACATTTACGTTTACATGAAATTACATTTCGTTGTATTTTAGTATTTGCATTTGGTAATCTGTAGATTATTGATGCTAGCTGCCCTTTATTGGATGGGACCTAAGCGTATTCATTGTTTCATTCACTCTCACGAATAGTATCGAGACTGGTATTATATTAATCAATCAAATTAAATCTATTTTATTTCAGACACAATTGGGTCTATATAGCACAAAAAAGAATAGATGACAACTAGATGTGTTAGCATCTGTGTATTTGCTGTTTCCGGGACACTGAAAAAACAGGCCTACCATTAATCGCGCAAGGAAAGAAGCTACTACGCAAAAAAATTGAGGAAGACACCGGAAAACCACATAAGAAACCTTTTTCCTGAGCTATTGACTACATGAGGTATGGATGAGGCATCGATATTGTAAAGGAATTAGCGTGTTGATTTATAGAGCTTTAAAGTAGACTTTTAGAATGAATGTGCATTTGACCAGTCAATTGGAAAAGCAGCAGAGAGAGGGAGAGAGAGAGGGGGAGAGAGAGAGGGAGAGGGAGAGAGAGTGATGGAGCGTCTTGTTGCTCCGCCCAACGTTAAGCCAATTTAGCGTTTGCTTTCAATGCAAAAACGCATAATACATATATTAAAATACATAAACTAAACAGCGGATATTTAAAGACAATTGATATGTAATTAGGCCTACTCAATCAAAATAGTTGAAGTAAATGCTTCAAATAATTTAAGCATTTATTAATAGCTATTGTGTTAGAAATATTTATTTCTAAAATAGAAGGTATATAAAATGGACTGAGCAGCAACTTTAAGACTACCCTTAAACAGCTGGAGCTCAAAGTATTTAACAATGTTTAGCAGAATTGTTTTGAAGTACTTAAACAGGTGTCGAAAACAGATTCAAATTAATCTAGCCTTAGATAACCATATCTGAATTATATGGAAATTATGTTGAAATAATTTTATTTTAGAATCGCGCTGCATTGAATAGACTGGACCATTTTAGCTAGGTTCCAGGCAAGGCTCTTGACCTTCAGCCAACTACAGATTAAGCACTTACATGCCTCGACAAGCTGATTGAATTACGAGTACTCTATACTAGAGTTCTTGTTGTATATGTACATTTGTATACCTTTGTTTATTCACTGACATAAATGGGTCTTTAATTTCAATTGTAAATAGTGCATTTCAATCTTGCTTCGCTCGTTCTAAATTTTAGTGGAACCCTGCAGATAGTTTGTGTAGATTGTCTGGATTAGAAAGCTACAGGGAGAAGTTAAAGTAAACGTTGAAGCCTAAAATATATGAGCAATATAAAAGATATAGAATAAATAAGTAATTATTTATTCTGTGAGCAATATAGTTTTGTAAAATTTTAGGAATAATGCGGGTATCAAACACCTTCGAACAAAGTCCTGTTGAATAGGTCTGGCCTAGGTCATAGTGAAATGAAATACCATACTTTTGATGCGATATATCAATATAAATTAAGATTCGTTAAGATTATTTGTTTCAGAGTAATGTTTCATCAGTTACCGGATTACATGCATATCCAATATGTTGATCTCTTACCTGCAGGCTCTGGGTTCCAATTCACGGGGCTGTAAAACAATTCAGGAACAGTACATACATACATACATACATACATACATACATACATACATACATACATACATACATACATACATACATACATACATACATACATACATACATACATACATACATACATACATATTTCATAATACATATTTCTATTTCAAACACCAACACACAGAGCGATTTCAATAGCATCGTCAAATTATTTCTATAATCTTATAATATTATAGTAAAATTATCATTCAACGATGTTTTTAATTATCGTTTTCAAATTCATTTATTCGGCCAGATTTCTTGTGTTGTTAATGCACGGCAATTACGGTGAAATAATTGATTTGCAAATCAAGTGCTCACCTTTGAGCATTACTACATAACTCAATTAGGATTGCCTGTCTCATACCATAATATGTATGGCATATGCCAAAAACCCCAGACAACATCCGGTGAGAAGTCAGTTTGAAATGAAACATACACAATATTATACAGGTATAGAATAATATAATTCATCGTATTTATGCTTGTATGCAGCTAGAGTTCAAGTGCTTAATAGTCTAAGGAGAGCTTTCTTAATTTGCAGGCTATAAGTGTTTTATGTTCAATTTTAAAAATTCAAGCCTGTTACGAAAATAACTTTGTACTGAAAGCTAATCAAAGGGTAAAGTTATGGTTAAATATATACGCAATTTCAATAGCACAATAGCGAAGATTTATTTATGGACTAATTCACCCAAACCTATCTGTAAAAGACACGCCGAAGAGAAATAAGTTCCTAAACGATGCCGGTCTGGTGATCACAAGGTGTCAGTAATCAGGATAGAGTAGATCTACGAAAGATATCGATCTTAAGCCTGCAAGAGAGAAAGTTGAAAGAAAAGAGCAGTAGCAAGGATTAAAAGGCAACGAGTTCCAGATTGTGGGAGCAATCTGGGGTAAAGGACGTCTGCCAATGATTTGAGAATTTTTAAAGCGAAATTCGTCTAGGTTTCTCTTAGCCAAACTATTTATCCATCAAATAACTAATAAAACCATTCAACAGTCAATAAAGCATACCGTAAACTTAAAAAAACGTTTCGATGCAGGTTAAAGGTTCACCAACGTAGAGATGATTCCAAACATGAAAAGTTTCATTCTAAACCTTTTTGAGGTGATAAGAAGACCGTTTTTCTGTGGGTTATTTGTAACGGTGAATACTCGTATTGTAAAACACAGTTATAAATTAAACTGCTGGTTATTTAGTAAACTCTCGCCATATAGGCCTAGTGCAATAGAAATAGAAGTAACTTTTACTGGGACTAATAGGCCTTCCAGGCACCTGTTGACGTGACAGTTTCAGGCTATAATTAGTTTCTCAAGATCACTGAGCCGGCCTAGAAGTCAATCAATTGAACTATACGACGATTAGCATAAGTCAATGTCACTATGTGCTAAATATCTCTCAGTAGTTAAGCAATTTATAACTAAAAGTACATTTACCTGATTAAATGGGTGCAAGTTCTACAACATCGAGTATGAACCTAATCCGATCAATGGTAACCTCCGAGGTTTTCATTTCCAGACAATCTAAAATAGGGACTATCAGTAGTTGATATAGCTGCGAAAGTTTTCCCGCTTGGCTTACCCTGTAAACTGTAAAATATTTCTAAGATTGATTAAAACGGGGCAAAAGGAAGTATACCCTTCTGCGCAAACTCGCAATTCATCCATTAGTCCTGAAGATAACTGCTTAGATAGGCCTACCTCTTAACAGTAGTTCATAGTTTAATGATGCTAGAGGCCTATGCAGTATCTCGTTCAACCATGCGGCAGTCATGTGTTTCACAATTGCTATTTTCCATTTAATTATGAAATATTTCTTATTATTATCATCATTAACAATTACGAATCGTTGGTTGCATGATTTCTTTGCTTCACAGTTATAAAACATGGATAAATAATATAATCATTATCGAATGACGACACGGATCTTGAATAGAGTTGCTGCCTATGGATGACTATTAATTTAATGCGACGTCGAGGACGACAGAACAGCAGGTCGAAGAGAATAATGCATCAGATCCACATATAGTTTTGGTTTTATAACCTTCGAAAGTCGGCATCCACTACGTTCTAATTGGTCTCGCTCAATTTTATGGATATGTGTGCATGAGTATGTATATCAGTATAGGCCTATGTATATAAATGTATGTATATCTATGTATATATTGTATAATATTATGTGACTTTATATGGGTTCCTTATAAGTGCCTAGTGCCTTGGGTTAACCCTGATTTTGGAATTATGTGCTATTCAAATATTTACATTACATTGTGTATTTGCTATGCAAAATCGAAATTTTAAATAACTAAATTAACTGTACTGCGAAAGTATGGAAGTCTCATTGGATTTACTGTAAGCTCGATAATTTATCTGTGATTGGTTTACAGGAATCGAACCTCCAATTTTTTAAAGCAAAATCGAGCGTCAAGCTTTTCACTTGAGCCACTCAACAAGTGACAAGTGAGTGAAGTGACACAGCTATATGCAGCTCTACATTATCTAGCTCAGTGAATGACACAAGCCTACACGCATAAACACTGAGAGTGCAGTACGATGAATACATCTTGTCAGTAGAATCAGATAAAAGAGCCAATTCAAGGTACCGGGACAAATAAATTCATCCTTAATTAAGCGAATCAGTAGCAGCGTATATGCTTGTTCAACCCTAGATTTAGCCTCACTTTGTTGAGGCTACACATGATACGTTGTATTAGCATATCTATCTGGGTATTACATGATTTTAGCATCTCATGTACAACCGTTGTATAAGCATATCTATCTGGGTAGAGTACTGGTTATAGAAATTATTATCTTTGCACATCTGGTAAATTATATTGCACAAGCTTATAAATACACCAATACACTTGGTTACTGTTACTTGTGCATTAATGCTATTATTGTACCTTATAATTGTCATTATTACTTCAATAAATAAGTAAAATTAATCTATGAATCGCTCAAACAGTCAATCAATCAATCAATCATTCAATCAATCAATTAATCAATCTATCATACAGTCATTCATTCATTCAATCAATCAATAAGAATTTAACATTTGACTCCTCGTCATAAGGCAGTGTCTGGGACATCTCAAGCAGACTTTGCATCAACAGACGCCAATGCAAAACACGATGACGACTGAGTGTGCACAGACCGCAAGAGATAGAGCGATAAAAAATCCAGTGGTATACGTAGTAATATTGTAACACTACAGTATTATTAGTAAAAAGCTGATATAGCTAATGTTAACACCAGTTTCCTCACTCGAAAGCGATGCCAGTGACGGGAGAGCCCAGGATTTGAACCCGCACGGCGCACATACTGATCCGCGGTCGAGTATCTTATCGACATCGCCACAGGCTCCGGAGCAGTGGCGTAAAAGTACAAGTACTTATTAAAGATTTTCACTTATCAATGATCATTGCTTTTAGTAAATGCAATTATATAGTTTCAAAAGTTTATTAAAAATGTCAATATTGTGATACTGCGTTTAGCTAATGCATGTGTTATTAATTTACCAGTATACATAACCTGATTTAGTGCTGCTTTTGTGTCAGGCAAATTTCATGATTTTGTCTTAAGTTAGTTATATTATATTTGTTAATTAATTAAACCATTAGCCTCAATCGGTCATATTAATTCAATTTCACATGTATCAAATATCATCCGCTCAGTTTTGCCTGAAAAGATCTGCAAAATTCTAAATAAAAGTATGTTTTGATTTGTAAAAATTTAAGAGGAATTATCAAGTTATAGAAGAATGGATATGCTAGTAATAGGCTAATAATCTTTCAGTATTTGTGATTAAGCGAACATAAATTTCGCACACAGTGTTAACATCTACGAGTACTAAAAAACACGCATTATAGTGAAATGATCAACTATGTTGATATCCATCACTTTAAATATCACATGTTTAAACAGTTAGGCAATTTAGTCCATTCTCCGTATAACCGATCCAGTAAATGTCTGAGGTTTTACTCTCAGATCAGCGCGGCTGGGATTCGAACCCATGAGGGTTCAATTCATCTCAAGATCTGTCATTTAAAACATGAAGTTACCCCTACTCTATTGAGACATTGAACACTGCACGCGCACCTGATATCCGTCAAGGTCAACAGTCCCAAATCAATAGTAGGTATTTGCTAATAGCACTTATCCGTAAACGATCCAAACCGAATTAGAGACAATACTTAAATGTGATAGATTGTAATTAATTAATTATCTAACTGAGATTTGAGCTGCAGATAGGGCCTGGCTTTAATCAAATTAAAGAGTAGCCTCCAGCTAGGCAACCAGTCATTGAGCAGATATCTGCAAGGTAATCTATGAGCGTTCTGGGCTTGGTAATGCAATGAAATATGCAAAGCAGTAATTAAGTATTAGGCCTATATGAAATATATATATATATATATATATATATATATATATATATATATAACCTCTCCCTCTCTCTCTCTCTCTCTCTCTCTCTCTCTCTCTATATATATATATATATATATATATATATATATATATATATATATATACATGTATATACATGTATATACATGTATATATATATATATACATATATATATATATATATATAACATAGCGTTGATATATACGTGTACTTTATATGTACTTTATGTGTCTTTTATAAACGATAACAAAAATTGTTTTTATAATGAAGTCGCAACGAGCCGACCGATGTTTTTTTGAAACATGCAAAACTTAACCAGCTGCCAATTCTTTCAAACATAGAAAGGAATTTCTGTAGAATATCTTTAATGAACGGGAAAGTTAGAGATTTGCGAAAATGAGTTTGATCAAGTTGAAACATTATTATTATTATTATTATTATTATTATTATTATTACTCGTCCGGGGAGGTAGAAGTGCGCTCAGATTCTCATCCCATCTCGCTCATCTCCAACTCCGATATCATAGAAAATTGCTCCCCGCCAATCAGCTGACTGATGCGCTCCTGCCTCATTCGCGCAGCACCAGGCTGCTGTTGATGTAGCAGTGGCGGACCAAACTTATGCTGATCAGATCTCGTGGGAGCAGACTGAGCTCTACCGAGATGCTGTATCAGAGCGTTGATCTTTAGACTGGACGGACGGTTGACGTGGAACGGTGAGAGCAGGTCAGCCGTGGGTTGAACGAAGCCATCTTGCGGCGGCTGAGAGGTGGCGGTGACAGGACGCAGATGAACCTGAGGGGTCAACCCAGCCGGTGAGCCGATCGGGTTCTGCGGCAAGCGACCCATGAACATCCACGTGGAGCGCCTCACTGCGGAGTCACCCCTCGCAGTGGCCAGGCTTGAGAGCTGAGGCCCTGCCCCTCGCAGAGGTATGTGAGTCGAGGAGTGCGGTGGGGGCAGGGAGCCAGAAGATCCTGGTGGGCACACGGTTAACACGATACGCTGTCGATCAAAGCCCTGATGATGATGTTGTTGCTTCTGGAGATTGAAATGAACACCGATAGAATCTGAAGCCTCCACGACTGCAACTTCTTCTTCTGCTTCTTATGAAGTGTCTGACGGCTGCGATTATCAATTCGGTCATGCTTCTCACGCTGTAGACGATGATTTTCAGCATGATGATGATTTTCATGATGATTTTCATCACACTGCAGTTCATGATGTTTTCCAGCACCTTGCTGCTCATAATAACCTTCAGCATCTTGATGTTCATGTTGATCATCAGCACCGAGCTGTTCATGATGATCTTCAGCACTAATCTGTTCATAATGACCTCCAGCACAATGCTGTTCATGATGATCTTCAGTACCGAGCTGTTTATGATGATCTTCAGCACCGAGCAGATTATATTATTATTATTATTAATAATACTTAATAATAATAATTGTGTTAATATCATATATATATATATATTATAAAGAATTATATAAAATTATTATATTATTATTATTAATATTATTATTATTATTAATTTTCTTATTATTATTATTATTATCATTATTATTAGTATTTTACCCTTGGTGTAAAGAACCCGAGGTTTTTTAAAAACCGATTCAAGCAATATGTGCTGAATCGCCGCCCGGCTACTCGAGGTCATCTAGCGGCTTAAAAGAATTGCTGAAGCAGACTGAAATAAATCTTTTGCAAAGTCATAGAAAGCCTTTGCAATTATATTATTTGTTTCCCTGGTGTAAAGAACCCGAGGTTATTATTATAATTATTATCATTATTATTATTATTATTATTTGATTATATTATTATTATTATCTTAAATTTCCCTGAGCTGTATGGGGCCCTGGGCTAAAAATATGATAGAAAAAGGGCTTTATTATTACTATTATAATAATTATTATTATGATTATGATGATAATGATGATGATGATGATGATTATTATTATTATTATTATTATTATTACTATTAGTATTATTATTTTATCATTATTACTATTGATTAAAAGTAATAATAATAATAATAATAATAATAATTATTATTATTATTATTACGATAAAAGAGGCTTTATTTAATTAAAAGTTTAAAAAAGAAGCGATTAAAATAATTCCTCTACACTCTGGGAAGCCGCATTAGCCAAAGTGCCACTGAAACAGACTGCATTGAATCGCTGGAGAGCAATAGACAGTCGAATATTATTATAATTTTATTATTATATTTTTATTATTTCATTATTATTATAATTATAATTTTGTTATGCCCTGGGCTAAAATATAAGATAAAAGAAAGACTTTATTTAGATTATATATAATTTATGATAATTATAATTATTATGTAATTATCATTATTTTTTTAAATCTTTAATACCCATGAGCCTTGTACGACGAAGTAGCACCTGGTAAAGCTTCGCTTTTCACCTAAAATCAACCCTGGCCTGGACTACATTATTCAACTGTCAAATTCGAAATTTTCTTTGGAATACCTATGCAACGCGCATCTAACACATGAATGAATATACAAGTAGTTTTAAATACAAATATTCAAACAGAAATAGTTTGAATACCGATCGTTTTATGTCTGATGGTTAATAATTCTGGCAGGAACATTTCATATGATCTCGCTATATACCAGTCTCGTTCTCTTCCATTTAACTATGGCCACTGGCCATCATATTAAATAAATTTCGTTTGATGTACTGCAAACAGAGCAAACAACTTTCAAATTCCAACTGTACAGTGTTTTTCAACTCCGGTCATTATTTTGTTCTATTTTTGATATTAGTAGCACTTGCAAGGATGCAAAGCATTTTATAGGAAATTTAAAAGGTCCAGATTTCTTACATATTTACACATATATGGCATTTCCGATGAGTATCCTATATTGCCTTGTCGCAATGATGAACCCTCATCTTTATCTTCAAGTGAATCAATTCAACAGGAGAAATGGACTGTTTCTTAATTTATCGCTACCCTGGGAATATCCCGGTTTTCAAGAATGTGTTGAATATAAAGGAGTTCATTTGGGTAATGACCACTATTTCACCTGGCAGACCGGCGTAAATTAGAGGCATAGCATTATTGAGAATAATCAGAGTTAATTTTATTAAATCTTTCCTGTATATTTAGAAGCTAAAATTAAATGCTATTGAACAAAATAGTTAGTCTTGAATCGTCAGATTACCTACTGAACATTTGCGAAATAGTGAATCCGCTGAACTTTGTTGGACAGACTGGAGCCAGTGGTGGCAATTGGCTGGAGCCAGTGGCGGTGTCGGCAAGACATTCGACCGCGGCTCAGTATGTGCGGGGTTCAAATTTTGGGCTCATCCGTCACTGGCATCGCTTTCAAGTGAGGAAACTGACGTTAACATTAGCGTTGCTAGTTTCACCAGACATTCGCAGAGTCCGGGTCCATCAATGTGGAGAGGACAAAGGAAGACACTGAGGACGAATTTACTCGTCAACATGGACAACAGCTTTACATGTATCAATTTGGTTTGAAATCCAGGCACATAAGAGCGCCTAGAGCATTCTTCACGTCTCAACGAGAGCCATAGTGACACAGTCGAGAGAGTCTTATAACGCTTTAAACATATATTAATTAAATATAAATACTCCTCTTTGAAACTTGACGTGCCCTCAATGGACACGACAAGAGCGGAGCATCGGGTTATAGTTTTTAGGTTGAGTGCGTCAGTCAGGCTATAGAGCTCGCCTGGGCTCTGCTATGCATATTAAAGCTGCACAATGAGCCAGCTCAAATCAGTTTAGATCTATTCACGGGTTGACTTACACGAGGCAACCTTCAGTCCGTCTAGGCTTATCTCTAAACGAATATTTAATGACCGTGCTCTCTGCGTGGAATGTACTTGAGCAGTACTTGTAATATATTATACTATACTGCAGTACTTATATGCTATAGTGGAGGGGTATACGTATGCATATAGGCAGATATATATATATATATATATATATATATATATATATATATATATATATATATATATATATATATATTGGAGTATGCTTATACTTAAATAGGCAGATACATTAGGCCTGCATTGAATATCGTGATGTTTACACAAAGGTTTAATTGTTGATAGGATTTTATTTGTATTTGTTTGGGGCACATCTTAGCGCCATATTAGCGCCTACGGGCCTTTATGCCCCTTTTAACTTATTCTGCTTTTTTACTTGTGTGTGGTGAATTCTGCTTGGAGTGAATAAACTTGATTCTATTCTTTTACATTTTATTCCATTCTATTCCATTCTTTTCCATTCTATTCCAAACATTACAGTTCATCAGTTGAGTTGATTTATTTGAATCCTTTCCTGTATACATGTAGATGTAGTAGATGGCTAGCGTAGTCTGAGGTCTAACTTTTAAATATACCCTACGACTTCTACTAGGTAACAAAGATCTCAACGGTTCAGCGTGTAGAACGTTAGGTTACGTTATGGTTGATCCGCCTTAGTTTTCAGTCTCCAAAACATCAGTAACTGGACGTTTAGTAAATATGATTGCTGCACATGCTTATGTCATAGCAGCAACTCACGATTGAGCGGCTGCTGGTCAAGAGAGTAAAATCTCTAACATATTCATAGGACTGGTATCATACACAATTGACTACAACTGTCTAATGGTGTTCTAAACATGTTTTAATAAAAGTAATAGATCATAGAAAGCATTCTAGTTGATCATTCTCTATAATATTTTCTTAACGTTTAACAGAGAACTAACTTTATAATGAAACAGTCGTTATGTAATAAATGAAACCGCAGGACAATACTATATTTAATTACTGAGGATAAACAAGATTTCAAAGTAATTCTGGATCATCGTCTTTGATGCAGACTGTTGTTATCTCTATTTGGATTGAACTTGTTATCACAAAATCATCAACGAAACTGAAACAGTCTCCGTCTTGAGCTCATCTAATAAAGAACGACGAGAGGTAATTCAACTAATATTTATATTTAAAACATGCGGAAGTGGCTATGCCTGCAGCATGTCATTGTTTTAGCGCTGTGCTATTGCAAATTCATTTAAAGATTTTGTATGGGTCATGTACAACATGATTTTGGAATTTAAAATCAATTTGTTTTATTTACTAACTCCAAAGTGCATGTATTCTGGTAATAGTGGTTCTAGTTGCAATCTGCCACAAATGACCATATGAAGACAATAGCGACCAAAGGTTGCCTTGAAGCAGCTAGTATCCGCTTGCACAATTGTAAAGCTTAGGCAGTTGTATAAGTCAGGTATTATCAGGTCTTAGCAAGTCTAATGTCGATATTAACGCTAACTTCCTCTCTCAAAAACATATCAGTGACGGGTTGAGTAATGCATTTGAATACAGCATATACTATCCGTAGTCAATATATAAACGTTCGTAATACTGACTAGACCTACTAATAGTTACTGACTAATCATCATCATCATCATCACTCGTTTATTTGAAACCTATTAATAGTCAATAGCCTACCCGACTAACGTGTATCAAGATAACTCCACGACCTTTATGCCCATATTTACTAGACTCATCATGGTCAGCAGATCACTTGCGCCTCAGTTGTGGGTTAAACTATTGTTCAGAAATTACGGTATTCACTAAAGACAGTGTTCGTCACTTCAGTTGGATTCCATCTGCCATCCATTACCGACTGAGTCGTAGAGCTGCTAAAAGTACTCTAAATCGCTTCAAATTTTGCAATTTTGGAAATTCATTAGAACTGCGATTATTTATTAATATATTTATGTTATGGTTACTATTTAATGGGATTGTTCGTGCGAGGAAAAAATGTAAATGACAGCGAAATCTATTTGTTATACAGTCGAATTTAAACCAAATGTTTATTTTAATAAGCGTTGGTACATTTTTATCACTGTATACATATTTGATGGGATTTACACTTCGATCGTTAGAGTGAATTTTGCTGTATAGAATCAAGCTGTTAATAGGAACATGTACCTTGGACCATGCAGTTAGCTTAACACTAAACACCAAAGAGAGGGAGAGAGAGAGAGGAAGAGAGAGAGAGAGAGAGTCTTCGTTGAGTCTTCGGAGAGTAAAAAGTACCGAATGGCTATTAGTCAGGGTTAATTTTCGTTACGACCCCAGAACGGTTAATATTATACATATCACAGTTAATTCCTATTTGGCGTTGTATAGGCCTACTATAAAAGTTTTACTACTGGATAGAACAATCAACATTATTTTCCACCGAATCAAAGAACAATAATTAAATATATAAAATGTCTAAAGTAACTTGTAAAGCAGTTTCAAAGCCCTCTCACTGCTATAAAAATGGTCTTTAAAATGGAGCAGGAAATGGGGGGGGGGCGGAGAATTCGAAGCACCTATATTTAGCGTAGAACAATTGCTGGAAAGCTGGCACTAATGTTAGTAGATTCATTTAATTCAATACGAAAACAAAACAAAGTTGGAACATATCATCCAAATTTTTATGGTTGCTTGAAGAAGTTTATTCAGGGGAGCATGTTCAGTCGTAACAGTCACAAATTATACATGTATTAAAATACGGAAGAAAACATTTAAAAATAAAATAATCTCGTCGTTCATGACATGATCAAGCTCTGAGGCCAAAATCAGTACGATGACAAAATTAAAAACAGTGTCATGAAGGACACAAATAAAAATTCAAAAATTCAGTCTAAAACAATATACAATAAACAGTATAGCTGGAGAGAGAACGTTAGTTGTAAAGATTTGTAGATCCCAATAATAAATAGGATAAGAATAAAAGTGAATATAACATAACTTTTTATTCTAATTTCAAAGTTCTTATTAGCCATTAAGCAATGTATCAAAAACAAATACTTTCCATTATTGGATAAGGTCTTGGTCAACCATGGAGAAGAAAACTAATGAAAATTACAGATAGAGAAAAGAAGGCTAGGGAACTCCTTAACACAATGTCATGTGGTATGTTATGTGTGCAACCATGCGAACAAAAAAGTATAGGCCTACTCGTACTGCGATCTGATTTGAAAATAATGGGAATTATTCGAGCAGAGATCAAGAATACATCAACGTCTTCTTCCCATGACTTCCATTTTAACTAGGGTTGGGATACGAATAGACCTTCCTTTCCATTCGTTAAAAAACTTGTGTAACATTTTTTGGAGCATAGGCGCTCACCAACCGAATGCCCTTTCTGACATATTGGTTTGGATTTTAGTGCTTTGTCGCCTTTTACGACAAGTCTACGGTTGGTCCATTCTTCAGCAACCCAGACACAACTCGAATAAATTTAGGATTACCCAATATATACATTATGGTACTATTACTGTTGTGTCCATTAATTATTTAGAAATTATAGCCTGCTTATTACCATCAGTATGTCCATATTTCGTAGAAATTACTCCATGGATTAGCAAAAATATTCATCAGAGATATAGGAGTATGCTAGTAATGGAAGGGTATTATCTACTCTGAATGCGAAAACTGGAGCCAGTGGCGATGTCGGTAAGATACTCGACAGCGGATCAGTATGTGCGGGGTTCAAATCCTGGGCTCACCTGTCACTGACATCGTTTTTGAGTGAGGAAACCGACGTTAACCTTAGCTTTTTTACTAAATAATTCCTACTTCAACGTATACTCATATAGTAATTCCACGCAACAGTTGCAAATCTGCACTACAATTTCAATACAGGCACACGGCTTATTTACCTGCATTTAGAATTCAAATGAGTTGCCTGCAGAATGTTCGGAATGCTCATCGAGGTTCCGCTTGGAATTGGCACAATGGCGAGAAGAGCCATTTGGTGCTCTACGCACAATGCAAATGGATGCCAGAAGAGTGTGATGAATAAAATACCAATGAACCATCATCTATCACCGAACTATTGTCAGCTAGTTTACAGTCGTGCCAATTGAGTCATAAACTAAACCCTGGAACTATTACGAACCCCCGTTAAACCTGTTGGCGTATTCAACATTCTACATAACAGTCCTTTGTAAAGTTTATTATTTGCGTGATGAACCAAAGGATGAGACTGGGTTGAAGCTAATTTTAAACCTACACGCTAACTTTTTGAAAATGACGCAGTAAGGAGCTTTGTTGTGAAAATATTTCTCTTCTGAGCGCGAAGATTTCGGCGTAGTGAATGTCACCTCCTCGATGGAATTTCAGCGCTAAATATACAGTATATTCTTAATCATAAAATATTTACCTAAATAAAAAAAGACTTGCGTAGATACTTAATTGGCATCTCAGCGTTTGTAGTACATATATTTAAGGCTCTGTTAAACAAATTATGAACAAACATCAATATCAGAAACTTTTTCTTCTTATCAGTAGCTGTGGTGACCTAAACCACGAATAATAATAAGCTAAGCCAAAGTTACACTTATACGGCAGAATATATAAATAAAATTAAATAAACATATATATATATATATATATATATATATATATATATAACCCCTATTTTGTCCGGGCCACTGGAAAATAGACCAACCGTAAACTGTATGTGTCGTAAGAGGTGACTGAGCAAGAATTGATAAAGGCAACGGGATTCCACCTCAGAAGCCATATTATTCCAACAATAGGCTACATTAATGTATGGGTATACAATGTATATATATACATATATATATATATATATATATATATATATATATATACAAATATATATATATATATATATATATATATATATATATATATATTTATATATATATATGAAGATATTTCGATTAAATATAACGTTATTTATTAGAGTTGAACCCTTTTAGATTTAGAATTTAAAGATATAATTTAAATCACAAATCAAAATCAATGCTGTATGCCGCTTCGTCTAGAGAGATTCACCCTAGTCATACATCTTATCGGACAGTTTCCAGTTATATATTAAAAATTTATATTGGCTTAAAAATTTACGCCAATATATGTTGGCTTAATGTTTTGAAAAATGAATGAAACATCTTTCTGTCTTGACGCAAGATGATTCTAATGTCCGACAGTTGAGGAGGCTAAAATGTCTTGTCGTTCCTTAAAACATATTCTTTAATATCTTATATGCTACATGTATGTTAAAGAAACATGAAACGGTTAAAAGTAAGTATTCTATATTGCTCATGTAAAAAGCTGGTAAAGCTAAGGTTAACGTCAGTTTCCTCACTCGAAAGCGATGTCAGTGACGGGCGAGCCCAGGACTTGAACCCCGCACCTACTGATCCGCGGTCGAGTATCTTACTGACTTCGCCACTGGCTCCAGCCAGTGGCGAATATGTAGTGAATATACGGTACATGTAGTGAATATACGGTACATGTTTGTCTCGGTGGCATAGCCTCTTGCTACGTAAATGTTAAATCAATCAAGTCCATGTATTACATGTAATACATTACAATCCAGGGACAGATGATCGAGATAGATTCTCCAACTTATCTCTCTGATTTCTTGGCAATTATTCTTAGCATTGTTTAATGTAAGCTCGAAGTTAAAGATCTTTAATGTCATCTTGGACTATTTTTGTTCTCCTCTGTCTCCTCTTTTATCTGTCTCTCTTCCTCTCTGTCTAATGTGTTGCTAATTAGAAGGTTGAAGATTTTATAATTTTACTTTCAAATTCGTAGTAGCTGCTATTACATGCGAGTACTCGAGCGAGACAGTAGAAAAAATAAGTTACAGATCCGTTTAGTTCTCAAATTGTTTCACTTACGAAGTCATCGAATATTGACTGATCTGAGGTGCTTACCGTGTTAATTATTACATCAGAAACCATAATTATAATTTCAGTTAGTTTCCACTACCCTTCTCAGCATTAGTCTTTTTTAATAAATACTGGCAGTTATCTTTTAGTCAAATTCTCATTTTTTCAGATCCAACGACACTTCTATGATACCAATTAAAGAGTGAATGACTCAGTGAATATCTCATTTGGCCTCCAGCAATGCTTGCTTTGTCTGCACACTAATTCTTTCACAATGCGGCCTGAGAAAGTTGAAGCTTTCTTGATGTCCTTTCCCCTTCAAAGCAAAAAGTAAATAAGATATCTGCCGACTTATATGTCCATGGGAATTAGATGAGTAATGATAAAATCATTTTAAGATCTAGACTAAAAAATTGTTTGCTAGCGAAGGAATTTTACAATAAAAGTATTCATATAGAACGGCCAGAGAATGGCCGCATTTTGGTTATTTTGACTGGATAAGTGGCTATGAGATTCAGCACCCACATGTACTAGATTCGAAATATCATTAAAAAATAATACAACACTGTGGCACATAGTGCTCTAAGGTTGAAAACCCGATTTTAAATCGGTTTTAGCGTTTAGTTTCTAATGAAATGAAAGTGAAGTTTGTAATAAATAGCTATTCAATGTGGAATTAACTTGCAGCAACAACTGTTGTAGTCCCGCAAAGTAATTTGTACAGCCCTAACTTAATATCCTAAACCCCTAAGTGCTGATACCCCCGAGATCTCAGCGCTTTCCCCTAATATTCAAGACCCCTTTCTGTGCAATGATTGGTGGGGCTATAATTAATTGAGTATATTTAACAGTATAAGCTTGCCTCGCATCTTGTAAAATCGTACAGTCCGTTTGTGCACGACAAGTAAGGCTCTCTAGCAGAAGTATAGGCCAGTAGTAAAGCCTCAAGGTCAGGAGTACGACTTAAAAAATTTCAAGTGAAGGGAGGGGAAAGTGTGAAACCAGTAATGCTGATCATACCTTACTTTGCCTAATATTTCGGAATAAGAATATCGCTAATTCCTTACAAACTAAATACAATTCGAGTCCTTAATCAATATACCGCGTGTTTTATTACGAAGAAGATTTGAATTTTATAAAATGAGATATAATAGCAGGCTTTTTACAGCTCACTCTCTCCTCTCGCTAATTGTCACTCCTCAAACTGTCTTCAGGCCTGGAAGGCAACAGAGATTGTGACGTTTAACCGAATAGTCCTTCTCAGTGATGTAAACAAGTTAGGTTCTTATGCTGTTAGAATTGTATGCGAAATGTACGTGTTTATGTTAGAAACGACTGCAATATGTTTATATTTGATAATGTTAATAATTAACATGTTAATAAATATCAACAACTCTATAGGTGTACATACTTAAAATAAGTGTGTAGGTATTATACGTATTATACGCATGCTTTTAAATTCACTTTGTTGGTGTAATTTGAAATTTTTGCAGAATAATTCTAGTATTCCGGGACTTCAGCACTTAAAGAAGCGGACTATCAAATGCTTGGATTTCTGTAGGTATAGGCTTCGTAACATTTAATACTGATTTTATAGTAAAATGTTAGATCAAGGTTCAATTAACCATTACAGTTCTAACATTAAAGAAGTATGGCATAGTAAATAAATTGAAAGGGTTTCTGAAAGAGATAGTCGAAAAAAGAATGCAAGGAGAATTTCTGCTTAAAATTATAGAATAATAATATTATTAAGAATTTGAACTGAGTTTGCATTACAAAGTAAGTTGCTACTGTGATAATGATATGAGGAAAATGGCGAATTCTCTGTTTATTCTTCGTGTTACAATTAGTAACACTAGTGCATAATGATTAGAAATTTGCAGCTTGGTAGATTGATTTTCTTAATCTGTCTTATATATCACGATGCTATGTCTTGTTTGGAAAACAACAGTTTACTGCTTCTATCATTGTTGAATAGTATTTAGAAAGGTGTCTGTGTTATGTCCGGGTTGCTGAAGAATAGCTCAACCGTGAACTGCACGTGTTGTATAGCACTACGTGTTGTACAAAGCTCTATGATCAAAACCAACGTCAGACAGAGCATTTGGTTGGTGAGCAACTTGGCACCAGAAATTGATGCATTTTTTTCTAAAACGAATGGAAAACTTTTATCCCGACACAAACATGGTGGCAGAGACTCTTTACTTCGCTGTTGACCAATTTTGTAAATTGTGTTTGATGCACAAGAATTACAGCCGCATTTTATTGCAAACGAGCTCTTTCGCCGCCAATACTGTGAAGAAACAGTTTGTTAAACCCTTCTCTTGTTTTAGCTTTGTAGATTAATTCTTTTAATCTTTTCAGATAAATCTCATTAAATGTCAAAGTTAGTCGAGAGAAAGCACTGTTGATGCTTCAGCAGCCATTCAGCGCCAATATGAGGTAAGCAATTTCTCACTTGTCCTACAGTGTTCATAGCTCAGCTCTGTTTGACTGGTATTTTAATGGTTCCCTTGAACTAAAAACCGTATTCTGCTGTGTTGTACTGGTTTTTTTTTATTGAAATAGAGTATTTGTATTTAATAACGTGCTATTTTAACTGAAAGTCGGAGTTCAACAACTACCGCAGTAAAGAAGTGAGAGAAGTTAATAAATGAGCAAGTCAGCAGGCTTTCTGTATTAATTAGCAATAAATTAGTCAATGGATCTATTAACGATGAAAGCGTTTCTGTGAAAAACCTAAATTTCAGTACACTAGGATAGTTAATTGTAATTAGCTATTCGATTGCCAACCGAAAGCTACTTTTTGGATCAGCTCTCGAAATGTTTCAAATTTGGCGCAGTAAATAATTGGCTTATACTAATAAACTGGTAAGTTCGATCGAGTTAGCTAAATCCTGTCAAAAGCCACCACCTTTATGACAAGATTTAAAACCGATTTATGTATAACATGAGAAATCGTAACTTTGGTCACTTGGCATTGTATTGTAGTTTTCTCCGCTAGTAGCCTCTTAAAATAGTGCAGTTTTTGTTCAGGGTATAATGCAACTCATACTCAAAAGCAACAAACGAAAAACGTCGAATAATTCGTGCTGTTATTTTATTCTTAGCATGATTCGCTTCAACATCAAAAATTGTTGTAAAGATATGACTTCGGTATAGGCTGAAATACATGCAGTAAAAGACCTGTGCTGTATAGTTACTTTACGCTGTGAAAAAATTCTGCATAATAATTAGAACTTTTGGCACAAAACCGTTCGCTTACCCAAAATGGTGATTTAAAGTAGCAGAATGAAGTTCCCTAGTTGTCCTATCCCTTTATCTTCAATCGTGTTTACCGAATAGCTGCGTAACTACCAGTAGAATTGAAAAAGTAGGGCCTTCATAGACTACATGGAGATCGAGAGTGTAATGTGCATGCATGTAGAGGCGCATAACTTTGCTCTCATGTTGCTTAATGTTTGCTCAAGATAATCTAATAACATCGTTTGAGTCTCAGTTCCCACTGACTTAAACACTGAAATTCGGTCACAGGTACTGTAAGCATGCGCTTATTCACAATATCTAGTGCTGGCTTCCAAATATTGTTTTAAATTATAATCCTGTGCAAAGAAACTCGCTGACTGACTAGATCTACAGAGCTATGAAGAGACCAGGAGATGTCCAAAGCTAAAATCATGGGCTAAAATTGATAAATCACTGAACTAATCGTAACTATTCCATAAATTGTTGGCTTATTTGAATCTACCATGTTGAAAAATAAAGTCTATATAGATATGACTACATTAACGTATGATAATTTATAACTACATGTACATGCCTCATGTAATATACATGTAATTACAAATTACCATACATTAAAGTAGTCATATCGATGTAATAGTTACAATATGAGGTATAGAATCTTTACGTAGTTAAATTTAAATAGTAATACTTAGTGGGCATTTCTTGCAGCAGAAAGTCAATTTTAAATTGAGAATGTCAGCAATCAGACATTGGAAGTTTTCTTCACAATAATATATCATATAATATATCATTTTATTCATATGAGTCGGCGCTCAGCCACAATCTAAGCTTTAGTCGCAATTCAATTAACGAATGTGCCTCCTCCTTGAGATCGAATAAAGTCTGGTAAAACTAGAAACAGTAAATAAGTATTTACACTAATTTAACATTAATTCCACAAATCGGAGTCCGCCTGACTTGGAAGTCCTAAGATCTACAGTTAGACAATATTATAATTTAAGTGCGCCGTAGAAATTTGACTAAGCTGATGACTGTAAAACTGCAGTTTTCAAGAGTACTTGAAATTAGAGAGGGTTAAGTAGCTTAGTGTAATTAAGTTAGACTTATAAAAGGACGGCCAGGGATAGAATGAGGTTTTTATGCAATTAAGGTTTTTTAACATAATAGTAATTATAATTAGTACAATTTATCATTCCTATCATTATTACAATATTGTTGTATAATCGTGAAATTATTATATAATCATTACAGAAACTGGTGTAAGCTATGGTGTAGTTTGCGCAGTCCTATGGGAAGGATATATATTTAAAATGTTTAGGCTCCATTTAACAATCGAGAATTACAGTTAATAGTGAGGCTTTAGGAGATTGTTTCTTGTTGTGTATACAGTGATGCTGGCAGGTGAATAAATGCCCAAGTTCAACTTTGCCTTGTACTATGCATTTAAGCCACTAGCGCGAATTGAAATCAAAACCTCTCGCGTCAGAGACGAACATTAAGTCTAATATGATCCTGTAGTTAAGAAATTGTTGTTTGAATTTGGGTTGATCTCAGTTTAACGAGGATTACTACTCTCACGCTAACTCAGCATCATCAGTGTTGTAGTGTTTACTCGTGATCTGTAATACAATCATGTTACGTCGTATCCCAATCACTAATTGTGTATCACTACTTAATTTCATCATTGAGATCATGCAAATGTATATGTATGTTCATTATTATGGATGCGGCTATTGCACATTTTGTTTTACATTTTTGGCAGTACTGAAATGATCGTAATATCAAAATGAACCTTTATTCTCAAGATCACTGAAGACGTTGTCTTGGACGCATGCGTACGTGATTGTAGATAGAATGTATACGAGTAGATTATTAGTGGAACTCTTGGCTGTTGCTTGAAGCATTGCAATTTTAATGCCAATTTTAAAGGATTAGATAGGGATTAAACTCTATATGTTTTCATAAAGTTTATCATGCCACATGCATATGTACAACTGTACATGTATGTACAATGTACATGTATATATAATCTTTACACCTCCTGTCATTATTAACTTAATTAAAGCCTACTTTTTAGCTTAGATAAAAAAGAGTAAAGCGATGATTTGCCATGACCATTGTCTACTGCCATTAGTATTTTAAATCAGACATATTGAGATTATTATTCTATTTCCGTTGTAAGAAGTGAGATCGTAAGTGGTTTATGATTTCATTAGTGTCGTACAAATGCAAATCAAATCTATTTCCGCCAGCTGCTGATCTAATGAGCGCTATTAGGATGACTTATTTAATTGTAAATATAGAAACTATTGCGTTGCAATATGGCGCAGTAACTGTTGATGAAAAGATTTTCCTAATAATCTCGCCCGGGTTAATGACAGAATTGATTGCGTAGTTGGGTTGTAAGTAGGAGACCGTCTTTTCGAATCGAAGCAGCGTTGTGTGTCACACTAATATCCTAATATGATAGTAAAGGTTAACACTAGATTATCGTTTTAATTTATGATAATTTTTCTATATTTAGAAACGAGTACATAGGAAATTCGAAATCCAGTGATCCATGGAACACGACGACTGGATTCACTTCCTCGAATTCGGATGCGCCTAGCAGCCCGGAAGTCCTATCAATCCCCAATCAACAGGTATTCATCATTAAGCATCTTATAGTGTGTAGGAAGAATGGCAATGAAAATAGAATAACAAAACATAGCAACAAGTCAGGCTATTTTCTTTTACTTTTCGTATCTAGTTTTCGTCTATTTTTTTAGAGTTATGCTTAAACGGTAATTAAAAGAAAGGTAAGTACTAAAATATGCAAACTTTAAGGGTCATTTTCTCACTCTAGCAAAATTGGAAAAATAAAGAGGGATTATTATGGTCATTTTATTAAGTATTAGGGAGTCAGGTTATAAAATCTGCGCCGTCACTATTGAATAGTTTACAATTAATTACACCTGCCCCTTCTAAATTTTTGCTGACTTATTAAATATGACGAAGCAAGTAGCTTCAAGTATATATTATTGTCGGTCTTATAATAAAAGACGAAGTAGCTGGCACATTGCTATATCAAAGATAATGCGGTACTCCAAAAAGCACTCTTGAAGGAGTTATCTTGATGGATAACATTGCGCAACATCCGGATTAAAGTTAGTATTCTCCAAAACGCGGGATAGTTTTCATAAATGTATTATTTGAACTTTCGGCCAAAGCCATGTTATACAATAAACTGTTGCCAGTTCATGTTTGAAAAGGTAGTGCTTACGTTATATAGTGTTTTTATGATGGTTAATGTGGCTGTGATTATAGCATTATTCTCTGTAGAGCTGCGCCCTTAATAATCGCAGTCTGTAAAACTGGTTTGAAGGAAACTAGCATGTTTAATGTGCAGACTGCAAGCTTTAGTACATTTACATTAATGATTGAGCTAGTGGCATAGTTCAAAGGTTCCGACTGCAGATCAGTATGTGAAGGGTTCAAATTCTGAACTTGACGGTCACTGATTTCATTTCGAGAGACGAAGCTGACGTTGAATTCAGACTTTAGGCTGTTGTGGAATTATTAAACAGCATACTGTTCATTGAATATCTATTTTATTGCTAGAGTGTGGTACAGCATCTTGTTTCCTCCTACCTAAGCTTTACACTCCACTTGAAACTAGTTATTTAATTGTGTACTTAGTTCATACTATATATGTTATTTAATTAACTAATTAATTGCGTCGACCTGATGTTCCTTTTAATAATTTTATTTAAATAAACTTATAATCTAATTAATTGTTTATAATAATTTGTATTTTTATCAAGCTATCACCGATCACTAGGGTGCCATCTTTAAATGAATTAGTCAAGTCGTTGGGAGGTCCCCCACGTTGTCGCTCGGATCAGTCGCTGATGGAGGCTACGTGTGGAAAACCACCTCGGTGCTCTGCCACTCGGAGCTCGCGTTACAGAGCTGGGCCTGGTTACAAAAACAATTCTGAAGAGTATTCAAAATACTCGGGGAGGTCGAATGAGAGAAACGGACAGAATGAGGAAAATAATTATCCTACGTCAGGACTGGAGGCATCCGGTTATGAAAGTGGATACAGGAACACTCGCCCGGCCACCTTGGATCGCAGGTCGTTGGTACGAAGGTACGCAGAACGTCACGCCTCCGGTACGGCAACAACAACAAGAGCTTCTGAGCCTTCTGAAGAAAACTCACAAGATACGAACAGATGTGGCAAAGGAAATGAGACTACAGAGCGCAAGAAAGGCAACTCTACGTCAACTGCAGCTGATAAAAATAAAGCCAGTACTGAGCGAACAAAGAAAAGAAAGTTTCTAAGTATTGTAAGTTAATGTGTTTATTAAATTATTAATGTATTCGCTTTTAAAGTTTCGTAGATTTTAGGCAGATGTAGGTTTAGCAATATATGTCTTTGGATGCAGTTACACTATAGATTCAGAAACGTTAATAAATAAACTTGAACGTTAAACATTTTTATGTAAATAGGCGCTTAATTAACTTAGATAGATCACATGGGATTATATGGAAACTGTGAGTTAGAGAGATTTATTTTATTCTTAGTCGGAATATTGTATTCTTGGATTTCTTTGAAGTTCATTTATAAATTAGACTAATAAGACCTAGATTTAAATTATCGATTTTAAATCGAATTTAATAAATGATTGGACATAAAAATGTTAAAACACCAAAATGGTTACGTAATATTTTAGTTTCTTTAAGTTTGGAGCGAAAAGACTGATTACAGTAAATTGTGAGTAGTACTAAGAGAGCCGGGTGATAATCGGATCATTAAGTTACCTCAAAATTATGATAACATATTAATATAGTATTACTAAAACGTTAATTGCAAAATATTAATAATAATGTAAGATATATTGAATTAAGTGAATATATGTTACAGACTATTCCAAAGGAGGAGAGCGGGGTTAAGCCCCTGTCTGCAGCGGATGAGAAGAAGATGGACGAAGCTCTGGAGCTCGCCTGTAGCCTCGCTCGGCTCTCCTACGCTGATCACAGTCTGCAAACTCCCCGGACTCCTGGGATTGGTTCCACCTCAAAGGAATCACTTGCCAGCAGTCTGGAATCACCGAAATCCAAGTGGTTTAATTTTAGTTTCAGAAGGAAGTCTCCCAACGAGGAAAAGAAATCCTACGTGGATGAACTGAACGCGTCCCAGTCCGGTGGATCGATCACCCCGGAGGGGCAGCAGGCCTACAACTCTCTGGTAGCCCAGAGAACTTCTCCCCTGCAGAACTCAATGGAGCTTCACGCAGGGGCATCGCATGGAGGGAAATCTTCTGTATCCGGCAGGACTACAGGAAGATCCAGGAATTCTTTATCGGAATCTGATAGAGTGTTGACGCCGTCTAGAGACTATAAACCACTGATCAGACGTGATAGACTCTCGCTACAAACAAACTCTGCGTCTGAATCGCATCATCTTAAACAGCTGCTGAACAGCTGCGAGAGCGTTCCGAGAGAAAACTGTCCGCTCAGAGGAGTTCAAAATACAGCTGTCCTTTCTTTGGACTCTATGGATATTGTCCCTGATAGTCCCTCTGTAGACGAAAGCTCTGCTGGCACTTTAATCTCAGAAACCAGTGTTGTGACCAATTCAGATGAGTCTAGACTTGGAGTCGTTACTCCTGTTAATTCGAGTCAGGGTAGTATTTCGGACTATAAAACAGCGCTTATCATAGAAGAACCCAGTGTGGTTGAACGGCGGAATTGCAGTTACACCTCACAACCTGGTGTTTTATCCGATAGATTTAACAGTCAGAGCTGCGCTGCTGATTGTATCAATCCGAGAGCAGCTGACAGTGATTGCGTGGCTTGTAGTACTAGAGCGAATGCTAGCAACGTGGAACTGCAGACGAATGTGGCTTGTGATTTACTGGTGCATGTTTCTGAAAGCGGCGACGTAGAGTTTAGTCAACCTCTACTGCCAGGGAAGATAGAGAGAAATTGTATTACGTCCGCTGACCTTGTTGAGGATAGTCTACCAGACTCGAAGCAGAATTCAGACGTTCCACCTCCTCCTCTTCCACCCAGGATTCCATTACGCAAGTCAACCGTAAATAATCCCCTCCCGCGAAGGAAGTTCCCTCTTCCATCCGATCCTGGAGCCACGGAGAGAAGGGCAGGTTCTGATTCAACTCTCTCACCAAATAAGAGAACTACCAGACAAACGTCTTGTCATACTTTAGGTAAGGCATCAGTTTATTGATAATTATAAAGTAGCTAATAATTACTCTCCGCAAGTTACTTGATGAAGTTGCCAGTATTGATCGATTTCGATAGGCCAGTTTGAGTTCTTGAGCTGTTGTAGCGCATTGGATTTTGATACAATTGGCAATAATAACAATTACAATTGTTATTACATATTGAAAGTAATAACAATTTTTGATAGCATGTCCCTATGCGGAGAGCACTAGATTTGAACCCTGTACCTACAGCTCTACTGTCGAACAACGTGCAAAAAAGCCACTGGCTCAGCCCAAGAACTGACTGAGTAATAACTGAGGAAGGGGAACGAAATCACCCTCAGAAGCCTCATTAGCCCAAACTATGGGCTACATTAATGTATGGGTAGGGCTTTATATGAAATAATTAACTCGTTAATCGATGGAGTGTTCATTACGGAGAGTGAAGGTAGAATGTGTGATTAAATAAGTATGTATCTTGGATCTGGCACTTTTATGACATATATACAGGTATATTTGTTAGTAAGAAGTAAAGTAATAAGTTTCTTAATTAATTTAGGCCATATAATCTTATTGTGAGGCATATTTTAATTTTTATTCATTAATTTTGCAGGCCATTTGAGGTCGTCAGACTATTGCTGTAGAAGTAAGGGAAGATGGCCACGTTTGAATTCCTCTGCCTCATCGACGTCTTCGTCGTCTGCTTCGGGTGGTGATCAGATGAACTGTTCCTTGGAGTCGACTGATGATGTATTTAATACCTTTCCGTACAAAGCAGCCAATCAAGTCCAATGCATAGAACACTTGTATAGCAACAGAATCCAGCTAGAAGACGGTAACCGGTTTCTCGGTCAACGTCAGCAAGATAATCGATTTCTTTCGCCATATAACTCCGCTGTTGGAAAGACTCGAAGAATGGAATGCAGAAATGAGACCGGAAGAGGTACAAACCCCAGATTTAACGACGCTGGTGATAATTTGTGGAAAAATCGTTTAAGTCCTGACTTACCATCAAGCTCGGATGAGTTGAGGCAGCAGATGGCGTTATCGTCTATGAGACGAGTTGAGGAATGCCTTCCATCAGATGAAGTTACGTACGAAGAACTCATGGAGTGTGCACTAGAAGAGGAACAGAATAGGTTAGTCATGATGACAGTTCAAGTGATTTAAAGTTCCGTTATTTGCACTTAAGCAATTGTTTTGCCTATTTTCGCATAATTGTTTACCAACATCGCCACAGGCTGGAAAAGATATCCGACCACGGATCAGTATATGTGCGAGGTTCAAATACTGGGTTCGCTCGCTAGTGATATCGCTTTCGAGAGATGAAACCGACGTTAACATCGACTTTACAGCTCTTTTTACATGTTATACGAGGCACAATAGCCGTGTTGTGGCCATTGATTTAAGTGAAGTTTGTAAACTGTAGATTCTATTGCGAGGACTGTCAAGAATTTAAATGGTTTTAGATTAAAAGTAGGTTTGTTAATAGAAAAACTACATAAATTTTATCTTTATACATTTTGGTCCCTATAGCGATATACTCCATCCTCCTCTTCCTCGCTGGGGGACGGGCTTGCTATCGTGACTTAGACCTATATAAAGGGCTAAATTTCTATAATGGATGCTTAGATTTTTATGATCTTATCATGCTCGTAAACTTTATGTCTATTTAAGATTTAACCGTCTACGGCTGCTGTTAAATATAAACAAATATAACTAAATAAATAGCCTTAATAGTTAGATAGATTTCTAGACTGAATTAGGTGTGATATAATTCTGACTCAAATCAAAATGTGGAATAGAAGCCTATGTTAAAATAAACAAACGGTGCAAATTTCTTGATTTTGGAATTTGCGCCGTTTTTGGGCCTTCTTTTTGCTTGCCGGCTTGATTTTGTCTTAATAGTGCCCGATATTGTCATTAATGACTGTAACACTCTAATTGTTGTTATTATTATTATTATGTTGTATTTATTTTCTGTACAGATGGGTGGAAATGATCGCCTGAAGGTCAATACGGAAAAGTGAAATCTGAAACCTTGCTTTGTAACCTTGTAAATGTGGCTTGGGACAGTATCGACCAACTATTAATTAACTCTATATACCTTTTTGTAAAAGGTAGAATTCATAGACTATGTCGGAAATTTCTATTTTAACAAAAACCTTGACTCTATCATTTACCGTCTAAACGATCGCTTTATGCCATTATTACATTTCCTTGATATTTGTACTTATGAATTGTCCGGAGTAAAATCAAGTTCAAATATTTTACAAATGCTTGTATCCAACTCGGAGAAATGCTTATTTTATTTGTTTACATGATATTTAAGGCTATTAATTTATAATTTAATTTTCGTAATTTTGTAATTAAATGAATCATTTATGAAATTAATTAATCGCAAACTAGCCTACATGAGTAATTTTTTAAAATTATAAAGTGTGATGTTCCACTAGTGACTATTAGTGTTTAATTTAGCTTCATATATAAACGAACCAATTTTTACCAGCTAGTATTCACGTATTACTATTAGATTCAATGCCAGACTGTCAATGCTGTGATAATCTTAATAGTCAAAGCCACAAGTCGGCTTGGATGTGTAAGGGTTAAATTGAGCCATGCACTCTTCCCACGTACATTCTCTCTTTCTCTCTCTCTTAGTGCACTGCTTACTGGCAGGTCCATGGTATATAACGCCTCCAATCTTCTTTGTCTTCCACTTTCCTCTTCATTTCCATATATGCGTGGGTCTTTAAATCATCTAACATACCTAATCTCGGCCTGCCCCTGCCTCTTTTCCCTTCCATTCTATTGTGTATGTATGTTATACGTATATAATACCGGTGCTACGATTGGCATTGTGAGTTTTATGATTAGCTATACCAGGCTCGTAAACTGAGGGGCAGCTAATGTCACCTAGGTATTCCATAACTGTTCAGTTAATCTCTTTCGGCGGAGTGATATCATGCAGGAAATAAACGAGGTTGTTTGAAGCCTGGAGGCTCAGTGCTGTTGTCGGTAGAGCTGTAGTCCACTAGCCTGCTCATCACTGACTGCTGGCGGGGTCGAGGCATATATTTCACCAATCCGCTACTTCTTCAACGACTTAACGCTAAGAGCGTCATTGCAGGACCTCTCCAGACCAATTGAGTTAGAACTACGCTAAATTCGAGGGCAAACATTTCACAATTGCTTGGGGCTACTGCCCCACTGGAATGATTTCTAGATTATGTCTAATTCTATGTATTATTTATGTCGTTGTTCACGCGGATCTTAATACTGAGATATTGTTTTATTTTAAGGATATAACTGGAACAGGATGGCTTCTAGTCCATTTATATGGAAATCAGGATTTGCATATTAATTATTGTTTCGTACAAATGGACATCTGGATAGTGATTATTGATTCGTACATATGGAGATATCAGGATAGCGACTTCTAGTCTAGTTTAACGCTAGAAGATGAGGATTTAGACAACACAACAAACTGTTTCGACATGTATAAATGTTAAGAATATTTAATTTTAAACGCTTGAAGCATAGCTCTACTTGACTTGTTATAGGTGTTTGTGCTTTGTTGCTTTTTGCTACAATGATAGTTCGAATAATAAAAACCGTTTTGTTACAGAAATTTATTTGTAAAAGGTCTATTTACAACAGAACCCATATATATAATCTCTCGGTCGAGATGAGAAAATTGAGAAACGTTCTACAGAGAACTGCATATGTTATTTAAGAACTGACTACGCCAATGCTGAAAACACTCAAGATAAAAGCATTATAGGAATTTCTATCGATCCAAGAGATTATACATTTAGGCCGAGCCAGTGTCGTGTCGAAAAGTTGTCTGAATGCTATCTCTCAGTACTCTCTTAGTGTTTTCAGTACACTCTCAGTACTCTCTTAGTATCTTCAGTACACTCTTAGTACTATCTTAGTGTTTCCAGTACACTCTCAGTACTCTCTTAGTGTTTCCAGTACACTCTCAGTACTCTCTTAGTGTTTCCAGTACACTCTCAATACTCTCTTAGTGTTTCCAGTACACTCTTAGTATTCTCTTAGTGTCTTCAGTACACTTTCAGTACTCTCTTAGTGTTTCCAGTACACTCTTAGTACTCTCTTAGTGACTTCAGTACACTTTCAGTACTCTCTTAGTGTCTTCAGTACACTCTTAGTCACTCTTACACACTCCTAGTCACTCTCTTAGTGTCTTCAGTACACTCTTAGTCACTAACTTGCTAACGAGACAGAAAACTGGAGTCAAACTCTCTTTTTATTAAAAGAGAAATGGAAAAGACATTGTGATAAGGCTGTTACACCTCAGACATGTGCTCGTATATGAGTGCGATAGTAACTGTACGCAAAAACATTTGGCAAAACCTGCCAAGTCAGTCAAATATCAGATAAAAATGTAACTAATTATACACAAAAAGCAAAGCACGACATGTATTATAATGTAGCAAAATGCATACCATAAGAGACAGACACGGGAATGTAATAGGATTTTCCTAATATTAAGAGGATAAAAATCGTTTAATTATCCTCCGGTTGTATCACAGCATATGAATCTTAACCAGACGAGGAGGTTCTTCATTTGACTAATATCGCTCGTTTCTCTCTCTCTTAGTAGCGTTTCTCTAAATAGTGTTCAAAAGTCACATTCCTACTCAAAACCCACCTTGAGTAGACCATTTCACTGCAACCTGAACCTGTCACAAGGGCTTGTACCGAAATAAGGCTTTGATCATTATTTTCCTCAGTCTAAACTATACATGTCGCCGCCTCTTAAAATACGCTACAGCTTACGGTACGTATATTCAGCAGTGGTCTGAAAACAAACATCGACCATTAGTTATCTTCTTAACCTACACACGATCATATTCTGGGCTAAAACTTACTATGGTAACACAAATTCTACGAATCGTTAACTTAATACATCAACTTGCAGCAACATATACTTCATCAGCATATTAATGCAGCAACATAGCAGCGTGTACTGTATAACTCATCACTAGCTAGTGAGCAGCTTGTAGCAACACTTATAACCCACCAGTAGCTCTATGTAGCAATTAACTAACAGCAGAATGAATAACTCAGCGGTAGCATTATGCAGCTACATATTTTGGCATATATAACTCATCGAAAACACATGGTTACAACTGATTGAGCGGATATAATTCATCAGTATCATAATATAGTAACTCATGACAACATAGACTCTCTGCAGCACAAATAAAGAGTTGATTAAAAGTAAAACCCGACTTGGAATGCAACAAACTTACTAGCAGAAATGAACATTAAGAAGGGAGAACATTCCATCATCATTCTGTACAACATCAGTACATCATCATTCTGTACAACATCAGTACATCATCATTCTGTACAACATCAGTACATCATCATTCTGTACAACATCAGTACATCATCATTCTGTACAACATCAGTACATCATCATTCTGTACAACATCAGTACATCATCATTCTGTACAACATCAGTACATCATCATTCTGTACAACATCAGTACATCATCATTCTGTACAACATCAGTACATCATCATTCTGTACAACATCAGTACATCATCATTCTGTACAACATCAGTACATCATCATTCTGTACAACATCAGTACATCATCATTCTGTACAACATCAGTACATCATCATTCTGTACAACATCAGTACATCATCAATCTGTACAACATCAGTACATCATCATTCTGTACAACATCAGTACATCATCATCTGTACAACATCAGTACATCATCAACATGTACAACATCAGTACATCATCACATGTACAACATCAGTACATCATCATTCTTTACAACATCAGTACATCATCATTCTGTACAACATCAGTACATCATCAATCTGTACAACATCAGTACATCATCAATCTGTACAACATCAGTACATCATCATTCTGTACAACATCAGTACATCATAAATCAGTACAACATTAATCTATCATAAATCAGTACAACATTAATAAATCGTAAATCAGTACAACATTAATCAATCATAAATCA